>CM035140.1:142871971-143471971 GCA_020205605.1 Panax ginseng | reverse complement strand
GGTAATATGATAATTAGAACCACTTTTTGTTGTATCAACTGCAGGCCGGGCAGCAACAAGTTGGAGAAGTATGACTCCAAAGTTGTAGACACAACTAAATGGACTCAGATGAAAGCTTGAACAATAGGCAAGGTCAAGGTACCCTGGTGTCCCTTTGATTTGACTGCTAACATGTGATTGATCGCCAGTGGGATCGGATTTCACAAGCCCAAATTTTCGAAACCTTTGCCTCAAAACCCTCCCCTTAGGTTCTTTCAATGTTATAAAAAGGCGCTAGGCGGAAGGCGGGCAACCAATGAGGGCTTAGCGCCTAGGGGGCTTGGGCGGGGCCTAGACAGGATTTTTTATTTTAAGTCAATTATAATATTTTATCTCACATTTATCCAAACATAACAATAATATAAATCAAAACAATCTATAATAAAGATAATAAAGGTCTTTGCTTAAAGTTCAAACACATATCCATATTGTTAATGTCAAAGGTCAAACACAAACATGCAATTGTTCAAAGTTCAAACATATTTTTAACGTATTAGTTTTATTCATAAACAGAATTGCTATTAAATAATAAAATTTAAAATTTCAAGAATTTAATTCAATATTAAAACTTAAGAAACTAAACATAAATTTAAGAATTATATTAAATTAAACTAAATATTACAAATGTATCATCATTTATATAATTTGAAGTTGGCACAAATTTAAAAAATTACAACTATAATAAAATTATCCATTTTGACTTGATATTGCTCATTTCTTGTTGTGATTTGATATACTATGACCTTAAATATATCAAGATCTGGTTTGGGTAGTTATTAAAATAAAAAAAAACTCTCCGTCTAGGCTCTGCCTAATTTTTTGAAGGGATTTTTTTGCCGCCGCTTTGGGCCTAAGTGAGGCGTCAGGAGGGCCTAGCGCCTAGGCGGGCCTAGGCGGACCCAGGCGGGGATTTTTAGAACAGTGGGTTCCTATGCTTCACTCTTGAAAGCATCTTTGACCTCTGTTCCAAAAATTATGCTGGCAGTCAGGTACATTAGTCTGTCTCAATAGTAATTATAAGACAACAATTTTCTCTTCATACTCGTGCAGAAGTTGAAAAAAATTATTTATGCCCGATGATTTCATGCAAGAAAATTCGAGTTTTACCATTTCTAAATTCTTCGTTGCTCGTGTATGAATTAGCATTGGCCTTCTTGATAGCTAGTGTTCCCACTACAAATGCACCGAACCCTATCAAGCAACCTCGACTGAAGTTATTTTTTATATTAAAAAGAGTCTAGAAAACAATTCTTGAGAAATTTTCTCCAATTCGATTTAGAAAATCAACACCAATGTTCTCACAAAATAATTGAAAAATAGCAAAAGTTTATCACATTTCTTACTTATCAAACCAGAGTATACACAGTAAATACAAGTTCAAATTTTGGACTATAATTTTCTCAATCTGATAAATACTTATCTTCTCAAAAATTAAAACAAACACAAACCCATAATGACAATTACTGGAAAATCAGTGTAAATGATCAAAACTTATTCAATTCCAAGAAATAAAATATCCCCAATTTTGTCTAGGATTACTTTGATCGCATCAATGAGGAGCTTAACGAACCCAAAACTAGGACCCGTCTGTGCTTCATCATCTGACAGCGGCGATTTCTTAGCGCCCATTCCTTCCAATCCTCGATTTTAAAGAAGCGATTAGGAGGATGAAAAGGAGAAAAGTAGGACGAATTTCTGATTTTTGAGGAGATGCCATTTTCATCGATTTCTGATTCAGAAGAAAAAAGCTCTGATTTTGTTTGGGGGACAAAACGCGTGTTTTTTTTAAAACAAAACGACACAGTTTTGTAGACTGTGTACACTACAAAATATACATTGCTGTATATACCCATTATCCCCTATATATATATATGATTATTAATAATTCATGCTAGTTCATGCTAATTCAGGTATGGGTTCATATCTATTGGAGACTTTAAATGATCGCGCTACAATAAGAAACTTGTACAAACATTTACTTCATGCTTATTCTGAATGCTGATTGTGTAATTGCTGTGGAGCGCCTAATCTTTCTTCTCTCTCTGCAAGCACACGTACCACTAACCCTCCTTAATCCCTAACATCCGTTCCTTTTGCTCATCCAGTTTCCAGTCCAAGGTTTCCAGCCTCTTTGCTAAATGCCTCTTCGTTGACTGCAAAAATTAAGCAAAAAATTCTAGATCACTGCAGACACCAAAAATTTCCATTGTCCATATAAGCCATTGCATATCAGCTTTGATAGTTTGCAACTTACTGCCAATGTTTCAGATACATGCTCCAACTGTTTTGATATTGCAACCATTTGGGCTTGTCATTTTTTTTATAAGTTGGGTTTAATATTTGTTAGAATTAACCTCTCTAATGTATTTCTGCCAAACCATAGTACGGTGAGGGTTCTTCCTTTTACGTGTGATCACTATTTCACTATTACGTTCGTTAGTAATGAAATACATGCCAAAGTGTTAATTAACCTTGACGATTTATACCTAATTGCATATAGGGTATTTCAAAATTCTGAGTGGATAAGGTTTAAACAAACCACATTCAGAGATCATAAGTTACCCTTCAATGGTAATTATGTCAGCCATGATAGGTTGGATGCAGATAAGAGGAATAAGTTATCCCTCACCAGAAGTAGATTGATGAGATCTATTCGGGATTTATTTGAGTTAAATCTTTTGCAGAGAACAATTTCTGAGACATAGAAACAATAACCAGATTGGTACAACATTATTACGTATTATACAGATGTTTTGCGAAAGGATTCGGTTTAATATGATGTTTGAGCATATCAGCCGTTATTACGACACCGAAGGGGGAGAAGGTGATCGTGGCGAGTTTATTAGATTGGAGCTTGTAGGGCTCCCGAATCTTTGGGGAAAAATATCAAGGGAACTCCCCGGAAAAAATACAACTGATCTTTCTCAGTTCCTAAATAAGTTTACAAGAAATTTCTATTCAGTGGCGCAAGTTGCAAAAATCACCGCTGTTATAAAATTTGATGAGCTGAATAAGGGACTGTCGGATGACGAAGAGGAATTAGACCCAAGGTCTAAAAACCATGGAGGAGGCCCTAGCAGAAAACACCGAGGAAATTTATCCCAAAAAACCAAGGGAAACAATCAAATATTGTTTTTTTCTCGATATGGTAAACAACTAAATGGAGATGATTGGATATGTAACAAATAGATTCTCCATTTTAAATTGTTTAGGATCAAGATATGGTACTGTTGTGACAAATGTTGCTATCTTTAATTCTCATAGGGAATTATATTAATTTCCCACGCCATTTCCAGCGGAATTTAACATGGAGTTAATATATATAGTTCAATTGTGTACGTAATGCATACACTGTTTTGAATGAGTATTTTTAAAATCCATTTCCCTGATAGAGACTACAAACCTTTTCCCTGCGGATCTCCCGATTAATAAAGAAACGGCTAGAATGTACTGGTCTATCTTCATGCCCTTGTCATTATTTGAGAACCTCAGGAAATATATAAAAACTAAGTGAATCAAATGGAAAACATATTTCATTAAAATGTAATACTACAAGTAAAAAAATAAAATATTATTTACAAATGCAAACCACCATTCCTTGATTGTTGGGATCCATTGCTTCAATATAATATTAAGTTTGTTACATGTCCAATCCTCTCCATTTAACTGTTTACCACATGGAGAAGAAACAATATTTGATCGCTTCCCTTTGTCCCTTTGTACCTTTGTTTTTGTTTTTGTGGCCTCCCTGGTTTTTCGGCCGTCATTTTGGGATGAATCTACCCGATGTTTTCTAGTAGGACCTCCTCCATGGTCTTTAGACCTTGGGTCGAATCCCTCTCCTCCATTCCCCTCTCCCTCAGAAGCTTTTATAAGACCGGTGATTGTTGCTAGTTCTGCCACTGAATAGTATTTTCCTATACTCTTATTCAGCAACTGGTAAGGATCAGTTGTATTTCTTTCAGGAGTATCTTTGATATTGTTCCCCAGAGATTCTGGGGCCCTACAAGCTCGGATCTTATAGACTGGTCACGCTCACCGTCTTCATTCTCGATGTCGTAATAACGGCTGACATGATCACAGATCAAGGTAAATCGAACATGATAGGTTGGATGCAGATAAGAGGAATAAGTTATCCCTCACCAGAAGTAGATTGATGAGATCTATTCGGGATTTATTTGAGTTAAATCCTTTGCAGAGAACAATTCTGAGAGACATAGAAACAATAACCAGATTGGTATTATACAGATGTTTTGCGAAAGGATTCAGTTTAATATGATGTCCGAGCATATCAGCCGTTATTACGACACCGAAGGGGAAGATGGTGATCGTGGCGAGTTTATTAGATTGGAGCTTGTAGGGCTCTAGAATCTTTGGGGAAAAATATCAACGGAACTCCCCGAAAAAAATACAACTGATCTTTCTCAGTTCCTGAATATGTTTACAAGAAATTTCTATTCAGTGGCGCAAGTTGCAAAAATCATCGCTGTTATAAAATTTGATGAGCTGAATAAGGGACTGTCGGATGAAGAAGAGGAATTAGTTCCAAGGTTTAAAGACCATGGAGGAGGCCCTAGCAGAAAACACCGAGGAAACAATCAAATATTGTTTTTTTCTCGATATGGTAAACAACTGTTTACCACATGGAGAAGAAACAATATTTGATCGCTTGCCTTTGTCCCTTTGTTTTTGTTTTTGTTTTTGTTGCCTCCCCGATGTTTTCTTGTAGGACCTCCTCCATGGTCTTTAGACCTTGGGTCGAATCCCTCTCCTCCATTCCCCTCTCCCTCAGAAGCTTTTATAAGGCCGGTGATTCTTGCTAGTTCTGCCACTGAATAGTATTTTCCTATACTCTTATTCAGCAACTGGTAAGGATCAGTTGTATCTCTTTCGGGAGTATCTTTGATATTGTTCTCCAGAGATTCTGGAGCCCTACAAGCTCGGATCTAATAGACTGGTTACGCTCCCCGTCTTCATTCTCAGTGTCGTAATAACGGCTGACGTGATCACAGATCAAGGTAAATCGAAGCGCCTTGCAAATCATTTGTATATTGTATACAAGGGCGGTGCTAATTTTGTTAATGGTATTGATTCTATCTCTCCCAGGAACTGTTCTTTGCACTCAAAAAACTCCCGAATGGATTTTATCAACTTATTTTTGGTGAGGCTTAACCTATTCCTGTTAGTTCCATCCAAGCCTCCATAACTGACATAACTACCGCTAATGAGTAACTTCTTAACATCTGTGAATGTTAATTCGATGTCGCTAAACCCAAACCACTCAGAATTTTGAAATTTCCTATACGCTTTCAAATATAAATCGTCAAGGCCGATTAACACTTGGACATGGAATTCATCAGTAACGAAGAGGATGGTGAAATATTCTATCACAACTCGAAGGAAGAACCCTTACCGTACTATGCCCTGCCACAAATATATTAGAGGGTGTACTTCTTACAAACTGTAAGAATGCTTCATATTATGTTGGGTCAGTCGCATTAAATATGAAATCATATTTAATTCTAGGGTCATTCTTAACCTCACCCATTATTTGTTACTGGAAGGGGCAGGGTTTATAAAGAAGGTTGTGCTTGCAAAGTTAGTCTGGTAATCGGGAACCAAAAAAGGGTTTAAGTTTGGAAGGGTTTAAAGAGGGTTATTGTGGTTGTGCGACTGTGTCAAAACAATTGGAGCATGTATCTGAAACAATGGCTGTAAGTTGCAAACAATCAAAGCTGATATACAATGGCTTATATTAACAATGAAAATTTTTGGTGTGTGCAGTGATCTAGAATTTTTTGCTTAATTTCTGCAGTCAACAAAGAGACATTTAACAAAGAGGTTGGAAACTGGATGAGCAGAATGAAAGGATGTTAGGGTAATTATTATCCAGGGGAGAAATGACTCAGCAGAAGTTAAAAGTCTCAAACAACCATTAAACAGGTGATTATGCCGACTTTGTTACAGTTGTGTACTTTATATTCTGATGTACTCTTGCTACATTTATTATTGTGAACGTCTATTCACTGCGATAATTAATTTTAGTGGTAGTATGAACTGTGGAGTGGCAAGTTGCATATGTGACAATTAATGTGATGAAGAACTGGCTAGGGGGCAGCCAAAGTTGAATTTGTTGAGAGAGTCCTACTTCTGTGTCATAATTAGGCTTGACAAAATATGGTTTTGGTTTTCAAAATATGGTTATGGTTCCATTTAAGAACTAAAATCATATTAACCATTTTTAATATGGGTTATGTGAGTTGGAACCATATGGTTATTGTTAAAAACCATATTAATCATTTTAAGATGTTTTGACTTTTAAACAAAATTTTTAAAAAATGAAATTAATATATACTATAGATAGAGAGACAGATATAAGGGGTGGAATTTAGGCTTCTTAAGTAATGCTATGAGATATACATAATCACAATATTATTATTTTTTGGGTTTGGGGTGGGGTGGGGGTTGGGGTGGGGTGGGGTGGGGTGGGGTGGGATGGGGGTGGGGGGGGGGAGTGAGGGGTGTATACATAATCACATAATATTATTTTTTTGGGGGTGTGGTAGTGGTAAGGGTGTATACATAATCACATAATATTATTTTGGGGGTAGGGGTGGGTGGTGGGGGTAAGGGTGTATACATGATATTTATTTTTTGGGGTGGGGTGGGGTTAAGGGTGTATACATAATCACATAATATTATTTTTTTGGATTTGGGTGAGGTGAGGTGAGGTGAGGGTGAGGTGAGGGTGGGCGTGGGGGTGGGGTGAGGGGTGTATACATAATCACATAATATTTTTTTTGGGGGGTGGGGTGGGGTGGGTGGGGGGTAAGGGGTGTATACATAATCACATAATATTTTTTTTTGGTGGGGTGGGGTGCGTGGCGTGGGGTGGGGTGGGGTGGGGGTGGGTGGTTGAGTATCTTGAATATATAAATATGGATGGAAAGAACTTTTGATTTGCATTTGGAATAAGATATGGGTCGAAAAATGGTTTACCGGGTTGGATCCCTCTGGGTTATATCTTTCAATCTCCACTGGTTTGTATATTATACCTGTTTTTTTTGTCCCTTATGGAAGGCATGATTTTGGACTTGTTAACTAAGCATGAGAATATTTGTTTTGTATATGAAAAAAATGAGTTACTCTTTGGCTTATTCTGCATTAATTAGGTAATGAAATTCTGATTTATCAATGTGTTATAATGCTATACAATGTCAACTCTACTCATATTTGATTCTGTTGCTTTGTTTGGCAGCTTGAAACGCTTCTTAAATTCTTGTCCATGCTACCGTATCGAAATCTATCCCTTGAGTGCTTGGCAGAGGTACTTTTTAATTCTCATTGTCATGGATTTTTTTATAATTGCAACTAGCTGAACTTCCGTTGTTGTGAATATTTATGTCACAGGTTGTGGCCCTTAATTTTGGAGATTATTATAATCCGCAGTACGTTAATATGTATAGCATATTCATGCTACAATTGCAGGTAAGTGTATATAATCTCTATAGGTGCTAAATCTTTGCTGAATTCTTGTGACATATTGGTATAGTTTTTACTTTTTATATTGCACTTCTTACGTAATTTAGTGTTGTTTCATTTGTTTTATAGACTATTCTCCCATCCATTGTGAAAATACCCGAAATCTATGCGCATGGGTCTAGTGAGGATCAGGTATTTATTTTTAGTTGATAGAATTTAAGTTAGTCTTCAAGCTCGTTTTTTTGTTAATTTATATGAACTGATATAAATCATTGAGTTACTCTTTGGCTTATTCTGCATTAATCATTGGACAATAGGTGGAGAATTCAAGCCTTTTAATAATCAATATAAGCATATCACCCTTTGGGCTATTTGAAATGAAAGTAATATATTTTGTAATGCTATACTGTTTAGAGGAAGCTGTTTATCTCTTAATTTGTTGAGGTATAGGGTTATTTTTCTTGCATCCACTTAGGCTTTTGCTATGTGGCATTTAGAGTACATATGTGACTGATTTTTGTAGGTATAGGAGGGTTGTAATTCTGTAAGTGCTCTTTTGTTCTTGTTTTCCACTAGTTTGGTGAAAGAACCGAAAGAGTTTGTTTTGGTAGTTTGATTCTAAGTAGCACACTAATCTTGAATATTACGTGTCTGAAAAACGGGAAGAGTTAGTATTGGTGTTTTGATTCTAGCACAGCTTCACTAATAACGTCTTCTTTATGCAGTGTCATATTCGAGTTCTTGAATCTACACAAGCCAATATATCTGCTTTGCTAATGGGTCTGGAATATCTCATTGGCATTTCATATGTGGATGATACTGAAGTTTTTAAGGTACGGCTAGTGTCAGATTTAGCTGAAATTTTCACTTGTGAATGTTACTACTTCTGTTTGTGCTGTTCAGCATCATAAAGAAAAACTTTATTTCAGTTGTGCGAATTGCATTTCTAACCAAGGTTTCAAGTTTTGATGGGAAAAACTTTCTGTGCATTAAAATGAAATCACTACAGCCAAAAGTATTGTTGCTTTGGACTTTAATCTCTTTTGCCCATGTGATTTGATATACTAAAAATATTTGATATTTGTGTCGATCTCTAATTGCTGCACGTGTAATTTGACAGGTATGCTTAGATTTTTGGAACTCATTAGTATTAGAACTCTTTGAGGCACACAATAATCTGGATAATCCTGCAGCAGCAGCCAACATGATGGGACTGCAGGTATGATGGAATACCTTGTTGTTTGGTAATTTGTATTTTTTGTTAGCAATTCTTAATGGTAGTTTTGAAGGTTGATCTTCTGTATTTTAATTGTTAAATATTCTCATTAAAATGATTCTGTCCTGGCTCCCACCATGACGTGAGTTATGGTATCTTATTGTAAGCCCAGTTTGGACTAGGCTTAATGTTTGAACTTGTGGCATGATGGGGGAAGTTGACAATTCTACGATAGTATTATACATTTATACTCCCTCTGTATAAGTGGAGAGATAGTCAAATAAGAGGACAAATTTCACACAAATTAAGGTAGTCAAATAAGAGGAGAGAGTATAAATTTATTTGGCAAAAAGCACTTTTACCCCACTGTGGTTATAGTGTTTTAAGCAATTAGCCACTGTGCTTTTAAAATATTCAATTGACCCACTATGCTTTTTAAAAATGTACAATCAAGACATTCCGTCCAAAAAATTGGACGGACGTTAAATAATTACACACATGGCATTATTAAAAAAATTAAAAAATTATTATTTTCTGATGTGGCAAGCCAGTCAGCCAAATTCTTAATACTATTGAGCCCCTACACTTTTAAAAAAAACAATTGACCACCATGAAATCCGGCAGCCACCATGAAATCAGACCACCCAGAACACATGAATCCATTCAAAACGAAATACCAGTCAAAATGAAATACCCAGAGAAAAAACGAAATACAGTCAAAACACAGAAACGAAATACCCAGAGAAAAAACCAAATACAGAGAAACACGGAGAAACGAAATAACAGTCGACCATTCACAATTCACAATCAGACCACCCAAGAACACATGAATTCAGTCAAAACGAAATACCCAGAGAAAAAACGAAATACAGTCAAAACGAGATACCCAGGAATCCAGTCAAAATGAAATACGAACAAAATCAGATCTTGAGAGAGAGGATAATTTCGGTACATCCATCTCCATCTCAGATTTATAGATCTAATTTGTGGTTGTTGATTTCGGTACCTTTTTGAGAAGGATCGTGGGAGGAGAGAGGATAATTTTGCTGATGAAGAAGATAAACAGGGTTTGAGATTATTTTTTGACACCGAGCAAGTTCTCCAAAAGGCCCTTGTTCTTGTCCCGAAATGCTGAGTCAACAGCCACGTAGGATATTTTTTTTTTTCAAAAAAGCCACGTAGGATATTTTTGGACGTCTGTTAGTCAAATTGGACGGAATGACTTGATTATAATTTTTTAAAAACCACATTGGGTCAATTGAAAATTTTTAAAGCACGGTGGCTAATTGTTTAAAACACTATAACCACAGTGGGGTAAAAGTGCTTTTTGCCAAATTTATTTCTTATTTTGCCCCTGTATTAATGTGTTTTAATTATTTTAATTGACCTTTGGGTTTGTGGAGAGAATGTGAATTAATTTGATCCATTCATTTGTGATATGATTGATAGATTGTTTGGCTAAGATGTAATATGACCAAGGGTAAATTAGTTAATGTGAAATTTTATCTAGTTGACGTATGTACTTTAGGCATGCTTTTGAGTTTTATCACTTAAGTCATCTCTTTTGGGGACAGAGGAGTAATTTACCCAAAAAAGGTTTGATTTTGCTTGGCAGTGTCTTCTAGTCAACTCAACAACGCCTTTTAATCCCAAACTAGTTGATAGGCTGAAAATGATGGATATGTAAGCGCAAGGCAAGAAGAAAACTTAAAAGATTAAACCATTTAAATAATAAAAGAATAGAAATGACTCCAAAAGTAGAGGACAAGAAGAGGATATAAGAAATGTATTCTTTTCAAGGTAATTTTATCAACTGATTTGAGAACCAACTTTATATAGATTTCTAAATATTTTTCTTTTGCAGCCTTTGGCTATACCTTAAGAAGTTGGTAAAGAGTATTCTATGCAAGTAAATGATGTGGGTGGATGGAATATGTTATATGTTGGGATCAACTTGATTTCAATTTAGAAATGAAAGCTTTTAACTAACTAACCAGTGAAGGTACTTATAAAAAAAAGGAAATAAGAAAAGCTAATGAAGTTAGTTAATGAGAAATAGGCAATAATCAGTAGAAATAAGGAGAAGGAGAAAACAATAGCAAATTAGGGGGGAGAGGTAGAATTTGAGATATATTGGGGAAGACAATAGACAGAGATAGACAGAGATAGTGAAGAGATATGGTCCAACCCACCTTTTTTTAATCATAAAATTTTGGTTGATTTCGCACGTTCCATGCTCCTCTTTTTATACGGTAATACTATTACAATACATAGCCACCAACTTACACTAGGCTAAAGTGTACCAATAATAACTAATTTTCCATGCAATCCTCTACTTTTGGAATCTTCTATACTAACAAAGCAGCCCCTAACTTTGTTTGAAAGCTCTTTCCCTGAAATTATAAACCTATAATATAATTGGCACACACTTGCATTTTAGTGTCTGCCAGTCACCTGTATGATATTTGTGAAGCTTATAATCGTACGCTTTGGAAACTGGCAATGAATAGGCCGCTTAGTACATATATCCTTTAGCATAATGACGTTTTGGTATTTGTTCAACTTATACAAATTTGGTAGGAAACTATTTCTTTTGTTACAGGTATGTGGTCTAATAATGACTTATTGATGTCATTTTCTTTTTATGGCCTTAATCAGCAGATGCCTTTACTTCATGGTGTGGCTGATGGTCTTGGTTCACAACTTTTGCAACGGCGCCAACTTTATGCTAATCCAATGTCAAAATTGAGATTACTTGTGATCTGTCGCATGGCAAAGCCTGAGGAGGTTCTAATTGTTGAAGATGAAAATGGGAATATTGTTCGTGAAACTATGAAGGACAATGATGTTCTTGTGCAATATAAGGTGGTCTTTTCACTTGTCAGGAAATGAGCAATTTAGTTGCTCATGTAAGACTAATATCTCTTCTGTGTAATTGCCTTGGCCATATGCTTGATTTTTCTTATGCGTGGATGTTACAATTGTCCAAATTTTCCATGGGACATTTATGTGTTATTCATGGTTACAATATTAAAAATTGGTAATTGTATTTTGTTCAGGGTTTATTTTTGCATTTCTAGGGAGTAGCTTAGTCCTGCATCCTTCCAAGTGTCCTATTTATTTATTTTGTGAATGAAAAGCCTTATAATTGAGGTAGAAAAGGAATGGTCCTGGGGCATCGCTAAAGCATAGTTGCTGTTTGATGTTTATTGGTGCTCTTTTGGCACAATACAATTTAGTTTCTGAAGTTGGTCTTCAAGAAATAAAAATAAAAGCACAAAGATTGGTTGGCCCTTGTTGCATGCATTTATATATAATAAGAACTTGAACACGTGATATCAGGGTTTGAAGTGATGAAGGAATGATGTTTTCACATGGATTCTTATTCAAGCAAGATGCACCTTAGATGGACCACTTTTTCAAATACAAATAGACATAATTGTTTAACCAAATATTTTTATTGGTAATTGTATTTTTAAAAATGTCGAATGGATCTATTCTCTTTCTGTTGTCTATGATTGATGAAAGTCATTATTTTGCAGATCATTTGGGAAACCCTGATCTACTTGTCACATCTTGACCATGAAGATACTGAAAAGCATGTTTGTTTTTGTGAGGAATCTTAATGTTTCTAGTTAAGTTTGTCAGGAAAGATAGCAACATGCAATGCGATACTATGCTGTATCATTATATATCTGATTATAATGCCAAATATCATTGTGGTTGACCTTCTGCACCAGTTACAAGCGGGTTTTTAGCAACTACTCAATATATAGTTTCGTTTTTTGATGCAATTGTTGAACTTTTAACTTAAATGATTGACTTTTAAGTTGCATTAATGGATGATCCGCATACTAATTCACCGTGTTAAGCAACCTTCTTAGAGTTCTTGTATGTGCTCCATTCCTTCAGAGGAAGTTTCTCATGTAGCTTCGTCATCTCCATCACACGTTCGTCTGATATGCCATAGAAGTCCAGAGAGAGGCGTTTGTGCGAAGTCCAGTCTGGGATCTTGGGAATCTCTGGTCCTGTGACGAAGAATCAGTCCTTATGCCACCCTTTGTTGCTCGAGGGAGTGTTCATCAGGAGGCGTTTGTCAATGGAGGCGTTTGTCAAATTTAGAGTTGGATTTTGGGGATTGTTTACTTAACACTTTGAAACCTCGTTCGCGGGAGTTTCTGATTATGAATAAGGAGAAGAAGAAGTCGATTGAAGGAGGAACTCCAATCTCATGGCAGAAGGCGATGATGTGGATGTAAGAATTGGGCACCAGTTGGGCTAGTCCGATGCCCATGAACCCTAGAAGGGTGATGATGAAGGCGTGGAGAGGTAGACGAACCCTTTCTCCAGAAGGGTGAGGGGCATGGCGGTCCAGCCATCGGGACGGTAGTACATACGGTCGGTGGGTGTGGGGGTTCTCAGGTGATGGGTTTCTGGGATTTGATAATGTTCTTGGATTACGAGGAGGTTAGCTTCTGTGAGTTGAGAGAAGGTGTTGGCGATTCAAGTGGTGTTTTTTTGTGAGTCGATCACTGATGGGTTTTTGCTGGAGGATGGAGTGGTGTTGATGGTTGGTTCTGGCATGGTGGTAGGGAGTTTGGAAGTAGCGGGGATGCTGGAGAAGGGATTTCAGAAATGGGGATGGAGTTTTCTAGCTTTTGGGAAGCCATTGTTGCAGTTTGGAGAGAGAAAACCGAAGGAGGGAGAGAGCAAAAATATCTTTGAATTTCAAATGAGTAGGTGAAACCGTATGAATTGGGGGAAACGTGTTTTTATATTGTTGTCTTTTCAGTTGTTTTCGAATTTCGAGTGTGGCACATTAATGGGGATAACGATGATGAATTTGAAGGGTTTGCTTGGAATCCGGTGTTGGGTCTCTTGGATGATTGGGCCTTATTTAGCCTTGTTTGGGCTTTTCGGTGAGTAGGCTTTGTTTGGCCTGGCTTAGGTGTTCTTGTTGCTGTTGGGCCATGTTTTGAGTACTCTTCCATCAAACATTCTATTTTATGGAAGACTGGGGCAATGTTGGGCCAAGATTATTTGGGCCTCTGGAATATAGTGGGCCATTAATCCCGTGGAATTATATGGGCTTGGACAATAAGTGAATTTGGTGGACAGGGATTTATGGATTGAGGATCCTAATTTTATTTGGTCTCTGAATTTGGAAGGAAGTATTGGACTATGAATCCACTTCCTTAATTACAGGAGATTTGATACAATCCTGTCAAGGATTGGTCATTGGGTGAAAACCTTAATCTAATTCGGAGAAAAATTGCATGAAGGTGGTGAAATCATTATAAATACAAGGCACTTCATTGATTTTAAGGTACATGCAATTTATTACTTTCTAGCACTAGAGTATTAAGCCTCCATTGTTAACTTGTACTTATTCTCACACCGGAGCTATCCCCCGGCGGCCCAAGCCGTCAAGTTTTTGGTGTTTACCCGTTTTTGTGCAGGAGTGGGCGCGCTTTGATAATGGACGGATCTTGGCGTTAACAGTTATCAAGACAATACAGAAGATGATGCTGAAAATTAGTGACAGATATAGACTGAAGACATGTATGATGGATGAACTTCAATAACAACTTAATTGGGATGTATTCCATGATGTTTATCAATTATCAATGTAGGTTGACCATATGAACAATGATTCATTTCGTCTTACTTTTCAAAATCATATGAACAATGATTCATTTCAATACGTTAAAATAAGAGTATATAAAACTCAATTTTTAATATACACAAATCATTTCTCATAATACGTACATCCTTCATTTGATTGTACTTACGATAATAAATGTATAGTTTACGATCAATTCTAAAATAAATAACTTTTATTCAATAACCTTAAGAATTTATGCAACTTGTTAAACTTGCAACACAACACACTGTTTGACATAAATCCTATTCCTTAAAAGAAAGTTTATAAAGTTTATAAGTTTATAAATTCATTTAACACATCATTTGATTGTCACTGTTTGTGAAGGAATAAAGTTTATAAATTTGAAATTGAGTTAAATGAAAAATCGACCACTGAAATTTAGTAGTTTTTCTATTCAAAAATTTGAAAAACTGCCTCTCCTCATATTTAAACTTTCAACCTCTACCGCTCATTTAAAACATTGGTCATATGATCGCTAGAGCAACATGAATTAATTGATAATATCTTGTAAGGATTAATCTTTATATCAAAATATTTCATTTCTTCCAAAAAAAATAAAATACTACATAGAATATCATCTTGCCTAACTAATACTTCATTAATAATTTATCATGATTATAAGCTCAATGATCAGGTTTACATTGAAATTAAATTATACATATAATTATATTACGGTCTATTCTTTTTTCGAGAAAATTAAGAATCTGAAGTACCATCCATATTTACTTGAATAAAGTATAAAACTCAACCCATTTAGGAGTTTTAAAATGACAAATGAATACTAATTAAGAAATGGTACTGATAATATATCATAGAAAAACTAACATGCTTAGTATTATTTGATTACATATATATCCCTACTTAATTCATTTAGGCTACAGTTGTCTCATTTTGGCTCACCAAAACCCTATTATTTTTATAAAATTATATTTATTAATTCAACTTCAATATACTCCCTCCGATCCATGATAAAAGTCCTTATTACTATTTTGGATAGTCCCATGTTAAATGTTCATTTTCCTTTAATAACCAAACTTTTACACATATTTTCCTATTATACCCGTAGCATTAAATATGTCATATTTTTCTTATTCTAATTCTTTCTCCATATTTAATGATATTATTATGGATAATTTTGTTATTTTATTCATCTTCTTAATATGCGTGAAAAATCAACCAGAATTTTTATCCTGGGACGGAGGGAGTATATAATATCTGGCTATACAAACTTGTACTTTAGTAAAATCATTCCATTTGCAATGTTTGCTACAAAGAATCAGTCAAATATCTATCTGTACCCAATTAGGCGCCGTACAAATTTAGAAATCATATATATGCCTTCTGTTTCAACTCATAATTAATTTCTTTCTCAATTTCAGATTCTTAAAATGGAAATAAAATAAATAAATTAGTGTAGGTTAAAAAAGACTAAGACAAATAATGGTAATTAATTCGATTAAAAACAATATTAATTGTTACGGCCGCAAATGAACAAAAGGACTATTACATGTTATGATAATATATATATATATACACACACGGTAAGGATCAAGAGCATAATCCTTAAATAGCATAACGTCTTAAATAGCATAATTTTATCAAAACAACGTAGTTTTGGAGGGACGCGACTAAAAAAAAAAATATACATATAGATAGATGATAAATATACAACAGGGTAACCAAGCTCCTCTCGGCTCAATGGTAAAACAAACTACTCATAAGGCTTTGAGTCCAAGAGGTCTTGGGATTCATTCCTTCCCAAGGCAGGAATGTTAAGATTTCAGCTGAACTTAGCAAAAAAAAATAAAAAATAAATATACAACAGGGTATATATTCTTAATAAATATTTTTGTTCATTTCACTGAATGAGTTTTATTTTGACTTTTTGGAATAGATTTCAAAATTGTAAAATTTAAAACTATGGGAATTAATTTAAATTAGACATTATAATCATAAATATTATTCACTCTATTTCACAAAAAAGAATCTTCTATGCAAATTTTATGAATTTTAAGGACATTATTTCTGTATTTACTAAATTATAGAGTATTTAGTCTTGTATCGATGGTATGAATTTAAGATACAGTATCATTTTGCTACAAATAAAAATATGCAATCCTTTTTAGCAAATTAATAATATTTCTGTATTTTATTTATAATATGCCTCAAATAAATTCTTCTATATTGTTTTTTCTTTTTAATTTTTTTTTATTAAAAACCAATATTTATGCATTGAAATCTTATTTATTTAGTCTTTTTATATACAAGGGTAATTATGTTTTTTCTTTTTCACTTAAAATATGTTCTTTTTTTTTTATAAAAAAAAAAAACTCGCTCCCATAACATAAAATAAGAGTCCCCCACTAATTGAATGTATAATAGGACTCAATTTTGAATAACAAATATATACATTCAATCTCATGTTTTGATATAAATATTAATCCTTGCGAGATATTAACAGTTGATTTGTGTTGCTCCAACAGTCAGGTTGCAAGTTCGAATATGAGGAGGTGCAGTTTTTTTGGGAAAAATTTAACAGACGCCCCCAAAAGCCAACTTTATATTTAACCCAATTTCAAATTAATAGTCTTTCTTAAAATATTATTCATAAAGAAAACCACCCTTTCACTAAAAATAACATACTAATAAGTCCTTAAAATATGCCTTTTTTGGTGTAGCAACCTCAATTACTTTCATCTTCACTACTAAACATAAGCAAAACATTATTTGGTAAATAGTTTTTAAAAGGCACTTTATAGGAATTTTTAAATCTATAACCCCTAAAATTTAACTAGTACAAAAATATTTTTTTTTATTTTAACACACAACTAGCTCATGATCCCGTGCGAATAACGGGCTTCATTTTGTTATAAATTATTGGATTATTTATATTTTTATAATATACTAATATAAAATTGTACTAATAATAGATTAATATTGTGTACAATAATTTTTATATAAAGCAAATATTACATTTTGAAATACCTATTTAACTAGTAATGTATAACTAATTATTAATGAAAAAATAAATAAATTTTAAAATCTACAGTAATAATCTTCTACTTATATAATATAAATGATAGTATTCCTCTTAATTTAAAATGATTTATTTGTTTCTATTTTTCTATGTTCATCTATTTATGTAATAATAATTAAAATCTTAATTAAATTCAAATAATAATACCTATATTATTTAATAAAAAATATTATTGTTATCAATAATATGAATTTTAAAGAAGACTAACTAAATTAGAAAATGTATAAGAATAATAAATAGTGGTAAGTAGATAATTATGATAGTAAAAAGTAGATGAAAAGATTTTAAAATTAATTAACAGATGAAAAAAATAATTTCTTTTACTAAAGTTTAGGTTTCTATTCCAACATTCAAGTAAAGCATAGGTGGTTTATTGAATTGTATTTTATTGTTTTGGAATGTAAATAGTAAAGATACATCATTAATAGGTCGTACGGTTAAAGTAGTTACTTGGAGTTGGAGTAATTCTTTTCTTTCTTCTCTCATATATTTATTGGATCAAATGTATCTATTCTTTTCTTTTCTTTTCTTCTCTTCCATCATCTCTTAACAGTTTATATTTATTCTTAGTTAAGATATTTTGGATGTTAGGAAAAGAATATGGAACTTAAACTTATTTGTAATTACTTTTTATTTGCTTTCTAAAAAGAAAATTTATTTCTAACAGAGATGATAACTATATATATAGGGCTGAGCAAGTAACCAAATTAGAACCGAAACCGCACCAAAAATCGCACGAACCGCACCAACGGTTCCGGTGTATGTTGCGGTTTTAGGTGGGTTGAATAACCAAATTTACGGTTCCGGCGTATGTTGCGGTTTTAGGTGGGTTGAATAACAAAATAACTATATATATACAAAATTCTTTTCTTTGCTTCCACAATCTTCTAATGTATCTATTCTTTTCTTTTGTTCCAAGATCTTTCAATGGAGAATATTTTGTTAGCTTAAATAAATATTGGGAAAGTAGAAAAAGAATCTGTGGCAAGCCTTTAAATAATCTGTATGTTGGGCTTTTGTTTTCGAAGTTGTCTTATCTTCCATCACATTCCATTTGGTTGCATAACTCTTTGTTCTGTTTTAAATTGTGTCTGCTTAATTCCTAGCCATTACACTTTTTTCTTCTCTTTATTCCACCAACACATCTCTTTGCTTTTCCTGTTTCAAAATTTGCTTATACAGTCTACCAATTGATCTTCCATTCTTCACTTCATAACTCTTCCATTCTTCACTTTAATTTTCCTGTTTCAAAATTTGCTTATACAGTCTACCAATTGATCTCTTTGCTTTCTCAACTAGACCTACTTTGTTGTTTCCATTTCTCTTTTTAGGACTGCTATCTTTGTATTTGTGTATTCCTAGTATTCTCTTTATTTATAGTTTTCCCAAATTGAAAAAGAGAAAAAGAAAAATACAACTACAAACAAAAATCATGTGAAGTCTTTCTGATATTCCGTTTGTCGGAAAAATCATGTGTAGTGCTACAATTGAGGGAGTGAAGCTCGAGTTTTTGTATATGTACGGATACAAGGACAATGTTAAAAAGGATGAGCTTGGAGTCCAAGATGAGAAAATCAAAAGAAAAATTGAAAGAGACACGGACGATGGAAAGACAATTCAGAATCATGTGTTGAAGTGGCAGGAAGACGTGCAACAAATCAAAGAAGAAGTGGAAGAATTTCTCAGAATGTACGAGAGCAAAAGATCCTGGAGGTGCCTTAAAGTGCTGCGTTTTCCTAATCTCTACTCTCGTTTCCGAACGGGTAGGGAGGCCGTAAAGAAGACTGAGAAGGTGAATGGACTAACTGGTCTCGGTAAACAGCTCGTCGACGGTGAAATTTCTTATCGTCCACCCTTGGTTTATGCTGACTTACCTAGTACAACATCATTTGAAAATGACTATGTGAGCTTTAAATCAAGAGAAGATGCTTACAAGAAGATCTTGGAGGCGCTCAAAAACAAAGATGCTGGTTTCGTTGTTGGTATATACAGAATGGCAGGTGCTGGAAAGACGAGAATGATGGAACAAGCCTGGAAGCAGGCTAAGAGTGATGGAATTTTTGATGAGGTTGCACGAGCAGACGTCAGCAGCGAAAAGTTGGATGTGAGAAAGTTACAAGAGCAGCTCGCAAGTTGTTTGAATTTGCACCTACCATCGGAAGTGAACGAGGAGATGAGAGCTTCTCTATTGGCGAAAAGATTGACCACGAAAAGAAACAAGATCCTTGTGTTGTTTGACGACGTCTGGGAGGAACTTCCTTTAAACAAAATAGGAGTTCCTTTTGCAGACGGTAGCAACAATGGTTGTAAGATCTTTTTGACGTCTCGAAAATGAGATGTATGCATTAAAAACAACTGCGAAGATCCTATTGAGATTAAGGTCTTGAAAGAAGAGGAAGGTTGGGGTCTGTTCAAAAAGAATGTGGGCAGTTCTACTATTAAGGCTCTGAATGATGAATCTTTGGCGAAAAAGGTGTGTGACGAATGTGCATGTTTACCACTCGTGATTGCTGCTGTTGGAAAAGCACTCAAAGGCAAACGGTTATATGATACGTGGAATGATGCACTTCACCAACTCCAAGATTCCAAACTCTCAAACATTGCTGGTATTGATCCAAAAGTGTATACAAGCCTGGAGTTAAGTTTCAATAATTTACAAAAAGATGCAAAGTCGTGCCTTTTTCTTTGTTCTGTGTTCCCTGAAGACGCTAAGATTGAAATTGAAGAATTGGCGAGACTTGTGAAAGCAAATAGGTTGATTGAGAATTTGGATACACTAGAAAATGCAAAGGAAAGGGTAAGGTCCTAGGTCGCAGATCTCAAATATTCTTCTTTGTTGCTTCCATACGACGACAACACTGAAGTCAAATTGCACGATATTATTAGAGACGTTGCAAAATCTCTAGCTTCCAAAGACTCAGAATACGCTTTCCTCGAAAAAAGTTGTGGCACACAATGGCCAAACGTGGACTATAAGGATCGGAAATTGATCTCATTAAGTTTTGAGGGTATCAATTACTTTCCTCCGGAAGATGATCTCACGTCCAGAACTCCACACACTAGTGCTGAATTTGAGAACCTATCATGAATGTGAACAATTTCCAGACTGGTTTTTCAGTGGGTTTCCAAAACTCAGAGTATTGGTTCTCAATGTCCAGTCTAACTCTAACTTGCCGCCATATCTTCAAAGCCTAACCAACCTCCGTATGTTATCTTTACACAATGTAAATCAGAACATGTCTTTGATCAAGGAATTAAAAAATCTGGAAATGCTTATCATCCTTGATAGTTATATTGAAGAGTTGTCACTGGAGTTGAGAGAGTTGAAACGTCTTTGACTATTGGATATGAGTAGAAATAAATACCGCAACATGATAATGCCGCGACATCTTCTATCAAATCTATCCAATCTAGAGGAATTATATATTCCAAGAGGGTTCAGTCCGAAGGATGGACCCCAAGAAGAAGGACCCCAATCCCATCCACCATGAGCTAAGTAAATTGACAAACTTGACGACTTTACATATTTCTTTACCAGATGTCATGTTTTTACCAAATGAAAAGATATGCAAGAAATTGCTTAGATATGTTATAACTGTTACTAAATTTGGGGACTTTCTATGGCAGTACATCTTAAAAACAGAGTTACGTCTAAACGAAGTGGGTCTGCAGGGGGCAGGTCGTCTTCTTTAGAAATGTTGTTAGAAAGTGTTGAGTACATGGAGTTGACTATGGTGGATGGTTTTCAGACATATTTCAACCATGGAGTTGGAGAAGGAAAAGCCTTTGCAAACTTGGCGAAGCTATCAATTTCGGATTGTAATGACTTGGAGCATCTAGGGATTAGCAGGCTTTCGCAGAATTACCAACCAACGAGGATGAGGTCTTTCTCTAAATTAACTGAATTACGAATTGAGGGATCCCACGGGTGTAAATACCTCTTTTGCCCTTCAAGTGCAAGATGTCTTGTGCAACTTCGGAAGCTCTCCATACGTTATTGTCCGCTGATGGAAGAAATTATACGCCCAAGGGAGCAGGAAGAAGAGGAAATCATACAATTTCCCAACTTAGAATATATGCATCTTGCATATCTGACGAGGCTCAAAAGCTTCTTCTATTGCAAAAAGATAATAAATATGTGGTCGGATCAGAACACCTCTATATTCCCCGTCCACTATTTCTTTAATGCCATGGTATGCTTCTTCAACTTTTTAATTTTTCTAATTTCTCTCTTTTTTTCTTTAATTTGCACAAAATTTTATTTTTCAAGCTATTAAATTGAAAATAGGAAACAAGATTAAAAAAACTTGTGAAATACCCCCCCGGTTCCAAATTATAAGACCAATATTGACTTTTTAAAAGTCAACTTCAAAAAAATGTCAACTCAAAATTTGAATGAATGAATTCATTTAGTTTATGTCAATACAATTTTGAATATCATAAACTACCTAAAAAATACTACTAGTTATAAGTTTTTATTGTTTTCAAAACTTAAAAAAATTATGTCAATTTTGAATTTGCAAATATCACAAATTAACTTTTAAAAAGTGTATATTTGTCTTATAATTTGTAAAAGAGGGAGTATATAATATGTAACGAAGAGATGCGTGGCTTTGAAATTTGGGAGAATTTTATAGTTGGAGAGATGAAGTTAAAAAATAAATTAGAAGACAAATAATATATATTAGGCGACACTCACTGGTATTATTAGTAGATGACAATAATTATAGGGATTATATTGTAGCAAAAATATATTTTTGTAATAATAATAGCGGATTCCACTAGTAATAGTAGTCAACTTTATGAATCACTTCAATGAAAATGTACGTTGATAACAAAAAAGTTTACTTTAACTGGATGTTGCAGGTTTCATTCCCCGTCCTAGAGCAATTGATAATGTTTGGTGTAGGAAACGTAATAGAGATATGGGAACCACAATGTCGCACAGAGAATTCATTTTCTCAATTAAAGATCTTGGACGTGAACTACTGCGATAAGTTGGAGAATGTGATTCCCTTCGCCATGCTTGAAGGTTCTGAATATGAAACCCTCGGTAGAGAATTACGCGAGTTCACTAAAATGTATTGTTAATGGAGCAAAAGCAACAACGACAGAAGATCAAGAAGGTTCCGGCAGCGAGATCGTCTTCCCTGTTCTTAAAACTCTAAAACTCACGTATATGGAATACTTCTGGTATTCCATATTACAAAAGGTATGTACATCTAGCTAGTGTTAGAAATGTATGTAGATTCTCAACGCAGTACGTAATCTCACCGCTATATATATTGCTTCAACAAACAGGCTCTTCGTACGTCTTCTTTACGAATGAATCTTTGTAGTTTTTATAATTAATTAATTATACTTACGAATTGCATTAGTATTGCAGGTTTCATTTCCAAGGTTAGAGGAACTGCTTGTGGTTTTAATTTTGTCCGAGGCAAGCGATTTAGTTGAGTTTATGGGGGTAAATGCTAATCTTCCTCGTGACCATGGAATTCATCATCTTCTGTGCTTTCGAGGATTAAAGAGGCTCACTGTTGAAAATTGTAAGCACTCAACTCTTCACATGTTCTCTGGCTAAAACTAATCTCCAACGGCTCGAATACTTGGATGTAAAAAATTGTGAGAAGATGGAAGAAATTGTGAGGGATGAGAATGAAGGGAATATGAATTTAATGGCTGATGCTGTTGATGAGATTTTTTCTTGTGAATTTCCTCGGCTGAAGAGAATTAAGATGTGGAATTTACCGGTGCTCAAAAGTTTTTGCGGCAGTACGAGATATACATTTAATATGCCGTCGTTAGAATGTGTTGAACTATCATATTGTCCCCTGATGAGAAATTTCACTTGCCGACAATTAACCACGCCACCCCAGTTCAAAATATTTAGTAACTATGGGCGTTAGAAGAAATGTACGGACCTCAACAAATACTTGCAAACATTACTTGTGGACCAATCGGAAGGAGGTATGTAATGTAACTAACAAACATTCCTAGAACTCTTTTGACTATATATTAATTTTAACCTCCAAAGGAAAATGACGACTATGTCTATTTACTATGTCTATATATGTTGACGATTTTTTAAAATTTACTTACTTATCAAGTAAATTATAATTTACTTATTTCGATTAAATTATGATTTAGTAAACACTAAGATATTCTATAAATTATAATTTAGTAAACAGTAAGATATTATATAAAACAGTAAGATCATTGCACCTAATATTAATATATTAGTATTATTAAAATATATACACATATAATAAGGTGAGATTAAATAAAATAATTTTAAAACCATATGATTCGATATATATCAAATAAAAAATTAAAACTCATTATTATTATAATATAGTACTTATAAAAATAAAATAAAAATACCAACAATATTTTCATTCTATAATAAAACCCCATGCTTTGTACAGGCAGTATATACTAGTAAGCGTTTAAAGAACCTGCAATTAATTCTATGTTCATACACCTTTACTAATTTAAAGAAAATGATATATAGTATGAACTTTTTTCTTGTCATTTATGTGAATACAGAAGATAATGCTGATAATAGTGATGGTACTCAAGACAATACAGAAGATGATGCTGATAATAGTGATGGTAATCAAGACAATACAGAAGATGATGCTAATAATAGTGATGGTACTCAAGACAATACAGAAGATGATGCTGAAAATTAGTGACAGATAGACTGAAGACATGTATGATGGACGAACTTCAATAACAATAGCTTAATTGGAATGTATTCCATGATGTTTATCAATTATAAAAGTAGGTTGACAATATGAACAATGATTCATTTCGTCTTACTTTTCAAAATCATATATATGAACATGTAATGATTCATTTCAATACGTTAAAATAAGAGTATATAAAACTCAATTTTTAATATACACAAATCATTTCTCATAATACGTACATCCTTCATTTAATTGTACTTACGATAATAAATGTATAGTTTACAATCAATTCTAAAATAAATAACTTTTATTTAGAATTTATGCAACTTAACTTGTTATACTTGCAATAATATGAATTTTAAAGAACACTAACTAAATTAGAAAATGTATAAAAATAAGAAATAGTGGTAAGTAGATAATTATGATAATAAGAATGTAAATGAAAAAAGATTTTAAAATTAATTAACAAAAATAGTTAGTTTCTTTTACTAAAGTTTAAGTTTCTATTCCAACATTCAAGTACAGCATAGGTGGTATTTTATATATTGAATTACTTTAATTGGTAGTTACTTGGAGTTGGAGTAATGAGGACAAGAATATATTGGCACAATTCTTTTCTTTCTTCTAGATCTCATCTATCGGATCAAATGTATCTATTCTTTTCTTTTTCTTCCATGATCTCTTAACAGTTGTCTATTTATTCTTAATTAGTTATGATATTTTTGAAGTCAGGAAAAGAATATGCAAAATCTTTTTCAATAAGGATGGAACTTATACTTTTTCAATTACTTTTTATTTGCTTTCTAAAAAGAAAATTTATTTTTAATTTGTTACTTTTTATTTGCTTTCTAAAAAGAAAATTTATTTCTTGATCGTGATATTGAAGAGCTGCCACTGGAGTTGAGAGAATTGAAACGCCTTCAACTATTGGATATGAGTAGAAATAATTTCTCTCTTTTTTTCTTTAATTTGCACAACTTTTTATTTTTCAAGCTATTAAATTAAAAATAGGAAACAAAATTTAAAAAACTTGTGAAATATACCCCGTTCCAAATTATAAGACCAATATTGACTTTTTAAAAATCAATTTCAAAAAAATGTCAAACTCAAAATTTACATGAATAAATTCATTTAGTTTATGTCAATACAATTATGAATATCATAAACTACCTAAAAAATATTACTAGTTTTAATTTTTATTGTTTTTAAAACTTAAAAGAATTATGTCAATTTTGAATTTGCAAATATCACAAATTAACTTTTAAAAAGTATATATTTGTCTTATAATTTGGAAAAGAGGGAGTATATAATATGTAACAAAGAGATGCATGGCTTTGAAATTTGGGAGAATTTTATTTAGGATTTCTGTCCCTAATCTTTAGGAATTTAAATACTCACTCATGTTCATTTAACCTTATAACCCAAGTAAGCTTGCTTTAATTAGATTTAAAATAAATAATTAGAGATTAAGCTATTAAATTAGTATAAATCTTAAATACTAACATTTCTCAATACCGTAAAGTTATTTAATTACCATATCTAGGGAATAATTAAGTTATGTAGCTTTTCTTTTTTAATTCTATTTACATAATTAGTAATTACACATCCATACACAATGTAGTTATTTATTTAACCATACACCTTTCGCAATATCATTAATATATTTACTTACAAAGAAAATTCTTGTTCACTTCTTCCAAGGACAAACTCACTTCGGCACTGCCTAACAAGTACAACTTCTTTACTAGCTCCTATTATGATATCCCATTTGAAAGCTTCTTGGAGATCAATATGATTAGTTTATGTTTGTAGTTTGATTGATGCCTAGCAAATTATGCAAAAAGAACATAACAGGATTACTTTAAAGGGATAAGGTCCAAAAATACCCCTAATGTTTACACGGATGTCTCACTTCCACCCTAAACTAATTTTTTTTCCAAAAGTACCCTTAACGTTAGGAAAAGTAAGTCACCCGTACCCCTGCTGTCAACTGATCTGCCACTTGGACTAACTCTGTTAACACGCGGATCATTTTTGGTGATTCGACACTGGAGAGAGAGAACAAAAGCAGTCGTTCTTTTCTAAAGGAATCTCAATGGAGAACAAGACCAGTTCTTTTCTAAAGGAATCTCAATGGTTCTTGACCGTCCTCAATTACCGGAATCTCAATGGAGTGTTCAAGAACAGAATGACCTCCTTTGTCTTGACCTAAGTTAAGTAAATTGTTGTAGATCACATGCAAACACATGACCACATCTAAACTGGGCTTCCCATTAGCACATTTTTCAAATGATTTTTTGTCGTCAAGAGCAAATTCAAGAACTTTATGAGGATTATCCCTGAAGAAATCAAATCCCTTGTTTGCTTGAGCAAAAATGGTCCAAGATCTTTCTAAACCCGATTCAGATGGATCCTCGGTTCCATTATGAGACTTCATCCCTTTCATAGGTAAGTTTCTCTGTTTCTTAGTAGAGATGCCTCCACCGGTTGGTTTCTAGAACTCTTGTCGTTCCGCTTATCTAAAGGACGCTTCTCTTGAGGACTTCTATTGTTAGGACTTGATGTTGCATCGATTCCAAGCGCAAGTGAGAAACTTTCTTTGAATTTGTAGGTGAAAAAGGACTTACTACTAAACTTCCCGGACTTCTTACCAATGGATAAGCTTTCCTTCTTAGAACCGTAATCTACAACAACAATCATCATCTTCTGCCTTTTGCACCCCTACTTCCTCTTCCATTATCTCCACTTCTCTCATTTCTCCAACAAGATGGCGCAACTCTGAATCAATCCTAGACTCTTCACCTTCAGATCCAAAGCTACACCTAGACGGTGAGTGATCAGAACTCTGCATCTCACATACATTATCATAAAGATGCTCGATAGAGGTGTCGATTGCTTCATCAACTGCATATCCAATCTAATTCTGAGGACTTTTAGGACTCGAAGGACTATTAGTAGACTTATTTGCAACTAAATTCTCCTTAAAAGGAATCAAATTTCCATTTCCATTCAATTCATTCAATCCGCAACAATTCCAGGCATCTTTTATTATGCCAACCGACAAACAATTTCCTTCGTAAACAAATAAATAATCTGCAACAAATGTTTCCAAATTTTACAACAATAATATTCACAACAAACAAACGAAACCTCAAGCTTCCTTCCTCTCGCCGAACTGGTCTTCAAGCTTCTCGCGTCTTCTTCTCCTATTCTTCGATTTCGTCTGTCTGTGGAGCGAAAGGAACTAGGGCTTTTTTGCCCCTTTTGAAAAGACGACTGCTTTTGTTCTCTCTCCAAGTGCCTAATCAGCAAAAATGGATCCACGTGTTAACAGAGTTAGTCCAAGTGGCAGGTCAGTTGACAGCAGGGGTACGGGTGACCTACTTTTCCTAACGTCAAGGGCACTTTTGAAAAAAAAAATTAGTTTAAGGTGGAAGTTGGACATCCGTGTAAACATCAAGGGTAATTTTGGACCTTATCCCTTACTTTAAATATCTAACATCTCTTCACATAGTTAAATACCTATGGATAAGTATAATGAAGGCACAAGAACACTTGCAAAGATTACTATATACTAGTAACAGGTACTCATTGTAATCGACTCAAACCCAAATAATATCAAATCAATTCAGAAAACCATGTCATCAAAGAGAAATCAAGAGCAAGTAACTACTGCTTGAAAGGAAGATCAAAAACTACACAACCTAAACTTTTGATGCAAATAGAAAGATCCACAAAAATCAAAGGATAAATTATCCACTTCTCACCAGCCTAATATATATCTCAAATAGCATCCAACAAAATGCTTAAGAAAATTGTTTATCAAATGATAATATTAATTACTATAAAAGGAGCTACGACATTCATTAAAAATCTTTAGTTCAATTTAAAGCAAAATTTGAAAAACAAATGGCATTAGAAAACAGAAAATATTATCCAGAGAGAAAACTACTTAGTCTTCATGGGTTCACATTTCATAAAATTAATCATGCATGCTAGAAACAATCCATAATAGACCACCTTAATATCCACCCTTGAGATCATTAACCACATCATAGGGAATAGGAGTAACAGTCTCCAATGTCGCACCTTCTACCATGAAACCAGGTTTGGGCCCCTCTGGCTGCCTCTTGGTACTGATAATTTCACCTCTGGCCTTAGCCTCGGCCTTCAATTGGTCATTCTTCTTTTTCCTTAGCTTGACTTCCTCAGTACACCGTGAAGGCATCACATGCTCAACTCGCACATGGATCCGCTTCCTGATGATTCTGTTACCCACCTGTATTTGTTACCACCAATCAGTCTTATTAAACTATCTCGTCAGCAGCTCAATTAGAGCAGCAGCGATGGAAAAATCACAAAAATACTTTTCACGTACCGTAAATAACTATATATGTAACTACAAACAGTAAACAAATGAATTGAAACAATAATATAAAGATGGATTTTGGAGAACTCTGGTTGCTCCTTAGATGTCTTCCTGCCAAATGCAATTTCTTAAAAGCAATGCCTTTCTACCAAAAAAAACATTTTACTTCACTATCCCAACAATTTGTTTGGAATCCAATTCAAGATTCTTCAACTACAAGATATACTAAGATCAGCCAGGACCAAGGAACACAGAATTTAGGTTTTAGGTATTTTTTGCCAACATAAAAGTAACACATTCATAAAACTAAATTATGGATTGAACAGATTAGTTATTTCTAAATGAGTAAAACTCAATGCTTCATTAGGAAGTGGGATTCATTTTTAAAATTTTGACAAACAAAAATGGACATTTAAAGAGGGGATGCTAATCATTTTCAGTTTCTATGAGCTTTTTAAACCAGGAAAAAAAACCAACCAATATATTTTCTATTAACTAATATTTTATATTGGAGATAATTTACTCTCCAATATATACAAATAGTAATCAAAAGGGCACCATTTCTAGAAAATTAACCCCAAAAAAACCCATAATTTTCTATCAATCTGAGATAATGTATTCCTCAATACATTCAAATAGTAATCCAAAAAGCATCATTTCCAACATATCCAAACCTATTAAACACAGAAAACAATCCATCGAACTCTTTCATTCCAACCATAACCGCACGCAAAGTTTACAGATCGTCTACCTAACTCACCATTTGAAACACAAATACCCAACTAAATTTCATCTCATTTCATTACTAATACTACTTATATAAACCTTATAGAGAGAAACATAGTTTGAGTAATTGACCTGCTTGTTGACTTCAACGCCGATAGCGCGCTTGGTGACATTCCAGACCTGACCAGTGCGGCCATGGTAGAACTTGTGCGGCATACCTTTGTGAATGGCGCCGTTAACCCTAATATCGACATAATCGCCGATGTGGTAAGTCCTCAGGTAAGTGGAAAGATGGATTGTACCCTTCTTTCTGAATGCCCTGGAGAAGGAATCCCTAGTTCTTGACCTTAATCCATGTCCGGCCGGCATTTTGATAATTTTCTCTCTCCTCTCTAAATCTCACTCTGAAACACGCAGTAGTGTATATTATGCGGCTGAGTTAATACAGATTTTAGGATCGTTTAATTTTTATATTGATAATTGATAACTAGGGCTAGGGTTTTGTTTATCATCTTGAGCTGGGCCTTACGGGCTTGTTTCATTAAATCCATTACATATCTAAAATTGGGCTGGGCTGGGCTAAAAAGTCGAGCAATATATTACTCCATCCGTTCCACTTTTGTCTTACTGAAATTTATTCTTTTTTATCCGTATATATTATTGTACTCCCTCCCTCCCAGGATAAAAGTTCTGATGGACTTTTCAATGAATAAAATGATAAAATTATCTATAATAATGTCATTAAATATAGAGAGAGAATTAGAATAAAAAAGTATGAGATATTTAATGCTACGGGTATAATAGAAAAATATGTGTAAAAGTTTGGTTATTAAAGAAAAATGGACATTTAACATGGGACTACCCAAAATAGTAATACTTATATCATGGGACGGAGGAAGTATATTACATGAAAGTAATAATGACTTAGTTTTTCATATTATTTATCCGTTCCACTTTTGTTTTATTTTTATTTTAATTTTTAAAGCATTTTTTTAACCTTCTTTTCAAGTAAGTAATGTTTTATTTTTTATTTTATTTACAGTGACAAGTAAATTATCATTAGACTGTCGTTCAAACTAATCAGTGTAATTTTAAAAAGTGGTAATACCCCTTTTTGCCGTTTTCTATTTGTTCCTCTATATTACTAGCGCTCTTCTGGAGTACAACTAAAGAGGGAGAGAGGTGAGCGAGATGGGGACGAGAGAAGTGTACGAAGAGAAGCTGAGAAGAGGGAATTTACACCACGATCCCACCATCAATCCTGGCCTCGGCACCCCTCGCTGCCCTCGTTGTCTCTCTCTTTTAGATCCCAATCCGGTTTGCATATCTATCTTTTTTTATACACTATGCACACCACATGTTTGTTCAGATGCATAGCAGACCAACTCACTGCTATTCAAACTTGTTTGGTTTTATTTAATTGAAACAGGAAAATGGGGAGTGGACTATCACTCCAGTTTTACATGATGCCACTGCTGTGGTGCGTTTTTAACTCTATTGCTTGATTCTTTTCTTATTCTAGAGTATGTGATGTTAAATGTTTATAAAACTTTGTCTGGCATTTTTTTATCATTGGTGCAAATGCATTTTAGGTATTCATCTACTCTGTACTTGTAAACTTAGGTGTATGCTTATTGGGCCAACTTTAACATAACATAATAGCTTGGTGGGAGTCTACATTTTTTTTTTTATTATTTCAAGGTTTTTTTTTGTCCATGAAATCGTATATTTTGTTCCTTGCCATAATTTTTATGCCGAACTTCTGCAGGACAGTTATTATGCTAATTTTGAGGGAAATTGATTACTAGCGTCTAGCCAGAGCATTGGATATGAAGGAACCAAATAATTTGGTTACTCAGTAGCAATATATGGGAATTTGGTATTTGACACAAAAGGATAACTGGGAAAAGATTTATATATAGGAAATACTAATTGGCTACTGCCAAGATATAATTACGCACACTCACTAATTATTTCTCACACACTTGCACGAAGAAACTGACCAAACAAATAAACTGAGAGAAAAGAGTTGCTACTGGGATTCTCTCTACTAGTCTGAGTGTCGCTACTAATGTGGGTAAAAATATTCACCGCTAACAAGTCTCCACGTGTACAAACTAACACCCCCAGAAGGCCCTATCAGCTGGAGGTGTATTATAGTCCCTTGGGGGGGGGGGGGGGTACGGAAACCTTAACCTCCTTGGAGACCTTCTAGGGGATTCTAGAAACACTTAAGAATTCTAGGTGGACTGCAACAAGTAATATACTTCTTATTGAGTACGACCGGGTGATACAATCCTAGGTCGACTCAATTAATGAATCTCCTTACTTTGAGGGTACTCCACTAGGAGGACGTGCAATCTTAACCAGTACAAAACTATTATTTACCTCTCTCCATATTCGAGTTCTGACTTGGGCATTGGAGGGTTCGCCTAGGGATAACCCCTGCAGGCCTTTTAGGTGTTTTGCTAACTCTCAGGTGGGATTGTCCCAACTCGAAGATCACCAACACAGTTGGTCAACTTTAGGCCGCATCAGATTGTCATACCTCTCCTGAGGGAGGTGCTATCATTTTGTGCTCATGGAAGGCTGGAACTCCCCATGGTAGGTCTGGAAGTGGTGGAAGATAAGCACGCAGGGACCTCTCCACGGACATGCCTAGGAGCTTTTCAAGACACCCCGCCCCTAGGGAGGTCCCCACGTGCCCATCTTGCACAACTTGTAAGCCCAACTGGTCTGCCTGACACCCTCAGGGGGAGGTCCAACCTTCTATGAGCATAAAATAATAGCACCCCCATGGTAGGTATGTGGCCTTGGACTTTTAATTGGGATTTTCGGGAGGAAATCTATACAATAAAGTCTTTTGTTCCAAATTGAAGGTATGCTTGTATGTCCACAAGGGAGATATCCATTCGGGAGACTTCATCCATTTTTATCAACCATACGTAAAATGCGCACATTGAAAAACCATGAATACGAAGACATCCGAATGGAGGGGCCGTGCGGGGGAATTTGCGTTCATCACACAATATGAATATAATGAAGTCGATTATTCCTCCTAAATGAGCTAATTGGGTAAACCCCTTTAGCTGACCTCGTATGGGTGACATCACCCCTAATGATGTCACTTTTAGATATAGTACCTTGGAATGAGGGGTAAATTATCATTTATCGTGTTGCATTCTTGATAAATCACAACCATTCATTTTCATCCATCTTCAAGTAAACTCCTACATAAAAAAGGGAAGTTCCCAAGTAAATTCTTCACTTTCAAAATTCACCTTGAGTGAGAGTTCTAGCGAAAGAGTGGTGATATCTTTGGAGAGCTTAAGATGTTCATGGTGTTCTTGATGTTCTAAAGAAGTTTTAAGACGTTCTTCATTAAAGTTCTTATCACATCGAATCCTGATGTGGGTAGGAGTTGTTATCTTTTATTTTCTTTTCACATCTTTCATCTTTCATACACTATTAACTCTCATATAGGGATAACCCTTCAAGTGACTATTATCTTGTGAAAGCACAATCTCCGCATTGCTGTGATCTTCAACAACATCCATGTCTCCTGCCTCATCCTCAACATCAATTAGGCCCAACCTCTTGCCTTATCATCCTCTCCCGTAAGGGCAAATCTTATCCATACACGAGAATTAATAGTATATAAAAAATGTGAAAAGAAAATGAAATATAACTCCTAATGAAATCTCTCGCATGCATGGTTCAAAGTCGCGGTAGCAGCCTATGTTTCGGAAGGTCATTTTTTGACTCGGTATCGGTATCGGTATCGGGCGATATGCATTGTTAGCTAGTTAGGAGCTTCAAAAATAGTAGAGTTATGAAAAAATTTTAAATAATAAAAACAATAAGAGGAATCGATGAAGTTAAAGAAATATACTATCTATAGCACACAACATTGTCCAAATTATAAAACATAAAATTTGAATAATGTTGATATTGATATTGTCTTACCTCAAATGCTTGAATACACATTATCTGCATGATTTAAGTACAATTTAACTTAACTAAGTACATTTTAAGTGGAATTTTTTTAAAGTTGTACTTAATTAGGAAGTATACAGGTACAATTTAATAATAATTTAGCTTAATTAATTATATGTTAAGTATATTTTTGTTATATTTTTTTAAGGTATACTTAACTAGATACTACATAGGTATAATTTATAGAGAAAAGTTCGTTCTCTTTTGTCGTCTCCCTTTATAGCTTTTAGCATATTTGATTTTTTTGTGCCGTAATTTCTCCTTTATTTGGTCTGAAACCTCTACTTAAGTAGAACAGTAGTTGAAAAGGGTAATATAGTAATTGGTAGAATATTTGTTTTAGAATAACAGGTCTTACAGGCCATGGGAGTCAGTTAAGGGGTACTTAAGTCTTTTCCTTTAATTTACACAGATGCACCGTAATCTCTCTCTATATATATGTTGAGCTAGGGCAATATTGTTAGCATGCTTTTGATATGAAATTAATTGAGAGAACTCATTTGAGTCTCCTTTATCTTCTTCCCCAAGTTCTTCTATTTTCTCAGTCCCCATTCTTGCTTTTCTCAGTCCCATACTCTAATCTTTCTGTCTTCTCAATCCTTATTCTCTGGTTATGGTTTGGTAGTTGAGTTGAGCTCCATGGAGGCTTAATAAGTTCTAACAGGCATCGAAAGGTCCAGCCAGGGATAACCCATACGGGACTTTTAGGTGTTTTGCCAACTTTCTTAGGTGTGGTTGTCCCAACTTGAAGATCTCCAACACAATTGGTTCAGGTTCACAGTTTTTGGCCGCATCAGCTACACCTTGATTCCAGTGTTCTAAAAATCCTCGCCTAGGTCCGCCTAGACGCTAGGCCCCCCCTTGGCGCCCCGCCTAGGCGCTAGGCCCCCCTGGTGCCTCACCTAGGCCCAAGGTGGCAAAAAAATCCCTCCAGAAAATTAGGCGGGACCTAGGCGTAGTCTAGGCGGAGAGGTTTTTATTTATTTTAATAACTACCCTAACCAGATCTTGATATATTTATTTTTCTAATGATTTACCCTATTCATAATACAGGTTATAGCATATCAAATCACAATAAGAAGTGAACAATATCAAGGCAAAATAGATAATTTTATTATAGTTGTAAATTTTTGAACTTGTACCAATTTCAAATTATATAAATGATGATGCAATTGTAATATTAAGTTTAATTCAATATAATTTTTAAATTTATGTTTAGTTTCTTAAGTTTTAATATTGAATTAAATTCTTGAAATTTTAAATTTTATTATTTAATAGCAATCTTGTTTATGAATAAAACTAATACATTAAAAATATATTTGAACTTTGAACAATTGCATGTTTGTGTTTGAACTTTGACATTAGCAATATGGATGTGTTTGAACTTTAAGCAAAAGCCTTTATTATCTTTATTATAAATCGTTTTGCTTTATATTATTGCTTTGTTTGGATAAATGTAAGATAAATATTAAAATTGGTTTAAAATTAAAAATCCCGCCTAGGCCCCCTAGGCGCTAGGCTCCCTCCGGCCACCCACCTCCTGCCTAACGCCTTTTAGAACATTGCTTGATTCTACTAAAGACTTAAAATGCTACTCATCTTGATTCATTCTACTCCATCTACGTCTCTATATATTGCTGAGGATTTCCATTTCATAAGCTTCCAAGTGAAAACACCTAAACAATTTCGGTTCAAGGTTTAGTGCCTTCAATTGAATTGGATATTGCCTACATTCTTAGACTCGTCAGAGTTCATATGGATGCAAAACCAAAATATCAAGCAGTGCCTATAATTCTTTAGTGCAAGTACTACATATAGCAACAAAATAGCAGCAGGTGTGCAGAAATATGTGAGACAACATTTTGGTGGCATGTGATCTGGCACTTCAAAGTTAGATTACGTTTTCCAACAGAATGAAGTGGAACTGACTATTAGAGACCAAGTTTTGGCAGTGCTTGTCTCAAGCACTAGTGAGGCGATTTCACCCGTGTAAAAACCGCTCTTATCATCACATAACCACATATTGCAGCCAACATATCATCACCTTTATCCACTGCTAGGCATCAGTCAAATCATTCAAAAGTCCTTGGAAATAAGTTTAGACTCCATAAGTGTCAATTTGGCGTCATGCTTTGAAGCAACTTCATTGAATCATCATGATCAGCTAGTTGTAGTTTTATACCCCATCCAACAGTCAGACTCACCAGTAATATGTGAAATATTTGACCATGTTGTTTGGAACCAGCAATTGTCTTCATCGTCGTGACCTTTGTCTCATTTATTAACATAATCACTTTCATCCCTGTCATAGAGTTATGTTGTTCTTATAATTATCTAGTCTTTAATGGCCAACTCCAACGATAATGGATGCAACACTGTTTGGTTGGTGAATATTGATAGTGAGATTCACATTGCTTTGTGGAGTCATGTAATTTATGAAGCACTCACACTTCTCGGAGGTTTCGTGTCGGACACTTGGACACCAACACTTCTGAATATGTATCTCAACTCTAGATATGTCATGATAGTGCTAGTACTTTTATTAAAATTAAAATGTGAAGTTAACTACTTGCTTGTGCTTTTTTTTCTTGGGAATCTCTTGCTTATGGTTATGTAAATAAACGTTCCTTAATATTTTGCTTGATTTTATCATGCTTTACTAACAATTAAATTTACTTATACATTTATATTCATAAAAATATAATTAAAAAAATCAATGTATCCCCAAAGTATGTCATCTATCCTGTTTTGGGGGAAAATATTGTGTCCCGTGTAGCAGATCGTGTCGAATATGTATCTCGTGTCCATATCCGTGCTTCCTATCATTTAATACCCGCATTTAATTAATATTAAAAGTAAAAGCATTGGTGGCAATTTTATGGTTATGTTAGATTACAGAAATCATCCCATGGTACCTTTAGTTTCTAGATTCTCATAAATGAGTGAGAAGAGACTAGAGGAAAATGTAGAACAGCAAAGTCAATTAAAATGGGTCTTATATTGTTATGCTCATTCAATTGGCGCCTTTTCTTGCCTCTAGCACCTTTATGGTATAGACTGAGGTCTAAACATAGTAAACTTTCAACTTTTGCAAGTGTAAATTGTTTATCTGGATATAGATGTGTTTGCCTATTTATATTTGATTCCCCCCCCCCCCCACCCCACCCCGCGCAAGCGCAAAAAGCACACACGCACACCTGTTTTCTTATATCGTATATATTCCACTGAATAGACTGGCTGTGGAATTGGTGGAATGCTTAGTGCAATTCATGGTTTTAACACAGGTATGGTTTATATTTCTTTATTTTCACCAAGTACTTTTTGGTTGGTGCATGTTCCTGAGTAATACTTGACATGGATTGGTTTCAGGGATCCCTTACGTTCAGAAACATGTAAAGGGACCAAAGTGGCTTCCGTTTGTTATAGGGGTATATGCATATTATACTTTTATTGTTTCCATCAAACCAGTATGCTAGCCCGTAGAATATTCTCCATTCCTTTCCATAAAAATGTGTTAGTTTCTCACTTTTTTTCATTGTTTTTTATCATGGCAGGTTCCCCCACTTTTAATATTTTCTGCTGCTAGTGCTGCCTTTGGAGGTACAGATGATTCTTTTATGAAATGTTTAAATGGTCGTTCCATCACCACTTTATACACTTTGGTTTGTGATATATCACTGGCTTTAGAATTAGTATTGCGTGCTCAAACTTCACATTTGTAATAAATTATTTATAAAATAATCAACTTGTTGATGCAACTAAAAACCTTTCACGAAATTTATCTTTATTACATTTATATTCTAAGGCTTTGTTTAATTGTAATTATGTTGCATGTGATTGGACTATTTTTGTTTTTTTATAAGAGTTTAATACCTTTTAAGTACTTTTTTATCCTTGAATTTGTCTAGAGATTACAATCTCGTGGAATTTTTTTTCCTACCTATAATTACATAAAAATCCAATATTATAACTTCGTACCGCATGCTCAAACATCACATTTGTAATAAATTATTTATAAAACAATCAATTTTTTGATGCAGCTAAAAACCTTCTACGAAATCTAGTTTTATTACATTTAGGAGGGTGTATTCAATAAAGATTTTTAAATACTTTTTTTAAGTAACAGACTTTTGTAGAGTTTGTGGATTTTAATGACTTTTAAAGATTTTTAAAATTACTTTTAAAGACTTCATGAAATAAGTGACATACTTTTATAGACTTTTTACCAAGACTTTGATAGACTTTTGTATACTTCTAATATATCTTGCAGCTTATATTAATTGTTAAAAAGTCAACAAAGATCTTATATTTTAGATGAAATGAGTACGATATTAAATAATATTAAAATATATTGACAATGTCACAACCTAATTTGAAATAAAAGGCATTGTTGAAGTTGAATTATTAGATCATACCCAATCTATTACAAAAAATATCATATTTCATAATTTTTATATTTCATAAAAAATCATTTTTTTACCTACAATAATATAAAATAATAAATTCGATTTTAAAATTGGTCATTGTCGTTTTCCTACCAAGTCATTATTACTAAACTAACAATTTATAATTTTCAACAAATAGCAAAATTAACAAATTTATTACATTTAAAAATAAACATAAAACAAAATACCTCTTTAATACTTGCAAATATAATAAATGAGATTTTTTTATGGGAGAGAAGAAATATAAAATGATTTTAAAATATTTGTTATCTCCATTTATACCGTTGATTCTATTTGAAACCATTAACGTTACTCTCTTTACTTTTAGGATTTTTATTTTGAGAGGACTGAGGTAGAGAGAGAGAGAGAGAAAGTGAAAAAGATATATATTTTTTATTTTCTTTGCTCTTCTTTGTTTGATCTCCTCTATCTCTTTCTTCTTTGTTCATCTTCTTCCTTTCTCAAATATTTTGAAGTCTTTGAAAGTCTTTAGAGATAAGGTCAGACTTTGGATATGAGTATATCTTCTTCTAAAGCCTGTCAAACTCTTTAAATGTCTTGATTGAATACAACCAAACTTTTAAATTCTTTAAAAGTCTTATTTGAATACACCCTCCTTAGATTGTAAGGCTATGTTTGTTTGTAATTATGTTGCATGGGAGTGGACTATTTATGCTTGCTTGTAATAGTTTGTTAGAATATATCTAGAATATTTGTTTTCCTTGTTTAATATGTTTGATGAGTGGTTGACCCATGATTAGCTCCACGATAGTTGGAGTAATCTGTGAGATTTCCAGCAATAATGGATCAGATTGCAATCCCATAATTATGGGGATTTGATTGTAATGTTTGATATTATAAAAGGAGGTGATTCCTTCACTATGGAGCATCAATTCATTCTCTTCAATACTGGTATACATACATGGTATCAGAGCTTAGGCTCAATCCATTAGTGATGTAACCAGACTCACCTCTTACCTCAAATCTCTTTGCATTTGCAGCATTGAATGTGGCAGAATGGTATGCCACACTCGTAGAAAAAGTTAGCAATGTGCATATGGACTCTCTCTTTTTCCTTCGGTGTCCTCAAACGATTTTCAATACTTGTTTGGCTCAAATGCTTGCTATGCCTCCCCTCTACAATTTCTTTGGGAGTCTTCCGTAGAATTGCTTCAACCGTCTATGTTAGAGGTTTTGGTTGTGGCTTTTGGAATTCAAAAACAGTTTTCTTCCTTTTGGAAGCGGTTCCAGAACTTAGGATAGTGTAGAAGAAGCATTGGAAGTCATGTTTGGACGAGCATATGATTGTTCATCTTGCACTTTTACTACATCATCATCATCTAGTTCAACTGGCTTGTTCCTCTTTCTACTATTCAAATTCGCTTGCATCTCCCTCATAATTTCTGTTGTTGTTTTAGGGCACTTGGCTACATCTTCAAAATTTCCTACTAGATGTTGCTTCAGCCTTTTGATTCCCGAACAACATTGTTTCCCACAAAAGATTCATTGCAATATATCCTTATTACTCATATCCGGCCAATACCCATCTTTCCAACCCGGATCGTTTGATTTGGCTTTTCTTTTTGAGTCATTGGTTATATCATAACCATCGGCTCCTGAATTTTCCGTCATTTTGTTTTCTAATTTCTATAAAATACAACCAAACAAAAAATATAGGAGACAATTGCATCATTGACATTTTTATTTTTACTTATGAATGTATTAGTATATTGCTAGTTTAAAAAAATTATGTTCTAATGTTCAATACCGTTCACACATTCATACAATAAATGCATCAACTTGTCATAAATAATAGAGAGTAACTAAAGTTGGCAGTTGGCACACTGCCTATATTAAACATGACACTGCCTCTGCCTCTAACAATAAATATATGTAAAGTTGGCACTTGGCAGATGGCACACACGGCCTATATGGCTATATTAAATTAAATTTTCCATATACTTAGCATACATGCAGTGAAACAGAGAGGTGACCTTATCTGCCTATATGGCTTTTTTAAATTGAAGTTGTCTTTACTCTTTATTTGTTCCATAAGAGAAAGATGAAGTCTATTTATTTATTCAAACTTTCTGGAAAAAAAAAGTGAAGGAGAGAAACTGAGAAACAAAGTAACAAGAAAAGAAAAGAAACCTGTGTGAGAGAAGGTTGTGTCTGTGATGGTGGTTGAGCACTTGAGCTGCAATGGGGCTACGATGGAGTCGCGAAGAAGTAGCGATCGAGTCTAAAGAAAGTTGCGTTGAAGTCGATAGGTCTCCTTGCTGCGAATCGATGGGTCGCGATGAAGTCGAGCACTCGAGCTGCGATGGGTTAAAGCCTTGAAGGAGATGTTGCAAGTCGAAGTCTACAGATAAGGGTTTTGCCTTTCTCCCTTTTTCCTTCTTTTTTAATCAATGGGTCATGGGTATTATGTCCATGGGTCAATGGTCAGAAGATGGGGAGATGGGTTAAAACATTTAAGTTGGGCCAGAGTTACTAAGACGTGCGCCTTGCAAGCTTGGCCTCTCACGGTGTCACCTAGGCAACGCCTTGAGACGCCGAGCTGCCAGTGCCTTAGCATCTCCACCTCAATTCGACCCTCGCCGTGCCACTTCTTCCATCGCCTCAACGCTTAGGCAACGCCATCACAACTATGCGCTCCAGTAGCAAAAATGAAGACAATTCGGGTTCTCATCTCATGTGTTGTAAATTATGGTTGGTCTCTTCAGCAGTTGGATGTCAAGAATGCATTCTTCCATGGTGAGCTGGACGAGGAAGTTTACATGGATATTCCTCCAGGATTTATAAATGAAAATACAACAGGCAAGGTCTGTAGACTTCGCCGATCATTGTATGGGTTGAAGCAATTTCCACAAGCCTAGTTTGGTAGGTTCTCTAAAGCCATGAAATCCAAGGCTATAAACAAAGCAATGTTGTTCATACTTTGTTCAACAGGAGAAATGGACCTCTTTCTATTTTTTTAATAGTATATGCGGACGACATTGTGATCACTGGTAGTGATATGATTGAAATCGCTCATCTCAAAAGTGCTTTAGGTAGGGAATTTGAGATTAAGGACTTGGGACAGCTTCGCTATTTTTTGGATATTGAGGTGCCTCACTCTTCCGAAGGCGTATTTTTGTCTCAGCGTAAATACATGTTGGACTTACTTTCAGAGACTGGCATGTTAAGGAGTAAGCCGATTGACACTCCTCTTGATGCCAACGTAAAGATTAAAGCCAAGGAAGGGGAACCTGTTGATAGACTCCACGGCACGCTTGCGTGAGATGGTGGTCATCGCCCGGATCGTTTCTAGCAAAGTTGTAGGATGAATTGTTTGCAACACCTTAACCCCTCGCCTATATATAAACGGTTATCTTGATACAATTGCTCGCGTTCGGAAATATGCGTTGAATGGACACCAACGACACCTTGACCCCTCGCTTATATTTAAGCGGTAATCTCGGTACAATCGACGATTGATGCGGTAGAAGACGCCACACACAACTATGTATTGTTGTATGATAAGTCCAATTGAACATTCATAGACAAACATGAATAATTCGAGAGTTCTCAAAGAACCAAAGGAGAATAAACTCACCAATTGTATTGAATAATAATAATGTATTTGATTACATCAACTTTATCCCCTATTTATACTACTCATAATAGTCCTAATCTTAAAAATAAAAGGAACAAATTATTTTAATCCTAATAGAAATTCCAAACCAATGTGGAATAGAAATCCCTTGTTTCCATAAACCAATAGAAACTTATTTAGAATACAAATCTATCTAAAAATAAATCCCAAGTACAATAGAATTTTTAAAATTTTAATTTTCTAGAATCTTAAAGACAATCCTTGCTGAGTAATAATTTCCACCAGCCGAAATTCCGTGTGAATCAGAATTACCGCGTAAAATAGCTTTGTTGCATGAATAGCTTGGGTGCATGTTGCCCACTCACGTGACTAGCTAAGTAACCTTCCTTTATGACCATTTGGATTTAAACCATAGTTATTCTGATTGCCTACATGAGTCTCAAGCGGATGGCCATTGCTGGACGCTTTAAGCGACAAGGTGACCAGTACATGGCGTCAAGTAAAGGCGACAAGTCGTTTACAATGTGCAATTTATATATTATTTATTTTACTTGACAAGTATATTGGCAATATAATTTTATATACATTAAAACTCAAAACATAACACTATAGAATAACATTAAAGGCATAATTATGTAAATACTTATCAATAACAATCCAAAAACAACACACTTAATATTAAAAATTAGTAAAAGAAATGAAGAATTCAACAAACACCACATAGAAAATAAAGTTGCAACCAACCATCACAAATATGTAGTCTAACAACTAATAAAACACCACCATAGCAAGCCAAAATAATGTTTAGACTCCCTACACTAGTCTAGAAACATCATTCAATCAAAATCATCATAGAAAAGGTCATCTCCATCTCTTCCACGAGAACTACTCTCATTCAAAGACGTAGGTGGTGCTCTTTGATATCAAAGTACTTGCCCGGATTGAGAAACAACGCAGCCCCATATAATTTTTGCTCCATTTGATTTTTCCATCGCCGCTCAACAATTTCAATCACCTTCTTATACAGTCTTTGTTTGTTATCAAATGCATCTTTGATTTTTTTCTTCGCGCATTCCATCTCAGCAATAACTTCCAGTATAGCAGGCTTCTCATCAATATCAACAATCCTCAAGACTATAAGAAGTGGTTGTGACGCCCTAATGCAATCCTCAACGGTATGCCAAAATGTTGTTGAAATAACGAAGATCACATACTTTCTTCCCGCTCGATGAAAACAACTTTGATTTTGACCAATCCTCGTTGATGAACAAATGCCTCAAACGTGCATTTGGACTCTCTCCTTTTCCTCGGTAACGTGCATTTGGACTCTCTCCTTTTCCTCCGGTGTCCTCAGACGACTTTCAATACTCGTTTGGCTCAAACGCTTGCTATATCTCTCCTCTACAACTTCTTCGGGAGTCTTCCTTAGAAGTGCTTCAACCGTCTTAGCTTTTGGTTGTGGAACTTGGAATTGAAATACAACATTCTTTCTTTTAGAAGCCGTCCCAGAACTTGGGATAGTGTTAGAAGAAGTATTGGAAGCCATGCTTGGACGAGCAGATGATTGTGCTTCTTGCACTTCTACTACATCATCATCATCATCTAGCTCAAGTGACTTGTTCCTCTTTTTACTATTCAAAGTCGCTTGCATCTCCCTCATAATTTCTATTATTGTTTTGGGGCACTTCGCTACATCTCCAAAATTTTCTGCTAAATGTTGCTTCAACCTTTTGATTCCCGAACGACATTGCTTCCCACAAAGGTTACATTGCACTATATCATTATTACTCATGTCCGGCCAATATCCATATTTTCAACCCGGGTCATTTGATTTGGCCTTTCTTTTCGTGTCCTTTGTTATATCATAACCATCGGTTCCCGAACTTTCTATCATTTTATTTTCTAGTTTCTACAAAATACAATCAACACAAACAATATATTAGAGACAATTGAGTCATTGACATATTTTTATTTTTACTTGTGAACAAAAAAGAGCAAACAATAAACACCTCTCATATAATTTTGTACATTTTAAACTTTAAAGTACAATCATTTAATCACAATATATTCCTAAAATCAGCTTGCCTAAAATACATACATTAGAGACATGATATTACAGTGGAAAATTGACATTTGGCATATACTATGTTGCTTGACACTTGTAAAATTGCATGTATATATATGACAACATATTAGTTATCTCCTAATATTAGTCCAGTAGTCCAGTACATACATCAGAGACATTATATACATTAGTTATCTTCTAATATTGCATACAGCCACACATAAGCCAAGTGTAAAAAAATAATATACGCTATACATATGAGTTATGACAGCCATACATAGAAAAAACTAGGGGAAAAAAAGAAATAGAGGAGAAGAGAAGAGAATCAGTCGTCGATAAAAAAGAAGTCCAGAAACAGAAGAGAAGAGAAGAAGAATCTGTGAGAGTCGTCGCCGAACTTGGAGCTGGTCGGAGGCGGCGTCGCCGGCGTCGCCTCTCGCTGCGATGGGCTGCGAAGTCGAAGGCGATAGCTGGTCGGAGGTTTGCTACAGAGGTTCGTTGTGTGGTTCGCGATGGGTGTGGGTCGCGATGGGTCTGGAGGTTCTTCAATCTTCTTCGTGATCGATTTCAGCAGATAAGGGTTTTGTCTTATTTTTTATTTGATGGGTCATGGGTTAGCCCATGGGTAAAAATCAGTTGAGTCAGTGAATCCAAGGCAGCCGCGTTAGAATTACTGACTTAAGTCGTCGTACGCCTTGGACACTTCTTTATCGTCGGGACGCCAAGGCGTCGCCTAGGCGACGCCATTACAACTATGATTTAAACTCATATGAAATAATAAGTTCAGCCTTCCTTAGCATTCCCAAGTGATATATTAGTAAATTCCTTTTCATGCCCACATGAAAAATCCTAGCATGCTTGTTGAATATGTAACCATATGAATTTTTAAGTATTAGAACCATGGCCCACATATATATTAAGTTAGAACTGACTCGGCCCACATCCTTTTATTCTTCCCGTGCATGCAGCTGAATTGAGTTGTTTCTTGGCTGCGAGATTGGACTTTAATTGGGCTTCAATAATTGTTGGGTCAAACTCATTAATCGATGTGCATCTCTTTTATTGAATTTCTTTGAATAACTTTTAGCCCAATTACTTGAACTCATTTGTTGAACCCTTGACGCTGGAGTTGATAGATTGACGAAAATTTTTGACCCGATCAATCTGTCATCACCTATGGGCCGAGAACGGTATCAAAAGATAGTTGAAAAACTCATCTATCTTTCTCATACTCGTCTTGATATTACATATATTGTGAACTTAGTAAGTCAATATATGCACGATCCATATAGTTTATGGACGTGACTTGTATCCTTCTATACTTGAAACAAGCTCCAGGAAAAGGAATCTTGTTTCAAAGGCATAATCACCTCAAGGTCGAAGAATTTACAAAGATTGACCTTAAGGTTGAGGCTTATAATGATTCTGATTGAGCTAGTAGTCTAGATGACAGACGACCTCTGGGTATTGTACGTTTGTTGGTGGCAACTTAGTTACTTGGAGAAGCAAGATGTGGTTGTTAGATCTAATGCTGAAGCCGAATATAGAGCCATGACTCACGGGATATGTGAATTACTATGGCTTCAAGGCTTACTCAAAAATCTTGGTTTCTCAATACCACAGCCAATGATGCTATATTATGATAACAAATCTGCCATTAACATAGCCCATAATCCTGTTCACCATGATCGAATAAAACACGTGGAGATCGATCGACATTTTATCAAAGAGAAACTTGAGAGTGGACTTATTTGCATTCCGTTCGTGACTTCTACAGAACAAACTGCTGGTATACTTACTAAGGCTGCGCATTGTCGAGTTTTTTATCTTCTCCAATCCAAGTTGGGCATGTGTGACATACATGCACCAACTTGAGGGGGTGTTAGAATATATCTAGAACATTTGTATTCCTTGTTTAATATGTTTGATGAGTGGTTGACCCATGATTAGCTCCACGATAGTTGGAGTATTCTGTGGGATTTCCTGCAATAATGGATCAGATTGTAATCCCATAATTATAGGGATATAATCCCATAATTATGGGGATTTGATTGTAATGCTTGATATTATAAAAGGAGATGACTCCTTCACTATGTAGCATCAATTCATTCTCTTCTATACTGGTATACAAACATAGTTTAATACCTTTAAACACTTTTTTATCATTGAATTAGTCTGGAGATAACAACCTCATGGATTATTTTTATTTCTAAGGTCATTTTTGAGGGAATATATAATCATTAGGAGGACTGTGGGAGTAAATAGTACCCCCTTTTGAGGCAACAAATGGATATAGGGGTAAAAATATAGCTCATGGATTGTCATCTCTGGACTAATAAAAGGGTAAAGAAGTGCTTAATGAGTATAAGTAGTCTAGTCACATTCAAAATAATTGCAACAAAATAGCCTAAGAGAATTCTTAACTATAAACATCCCTATGAAGTTACTCCTAACGTGTCACGTTTTATCTTATATTGCATTTTAGGTAACATTTGAGTGAGCTTACTGATAACTAAGAACTGCCTTTTAAAGTATCGGTCATAAGTTCAATACTGCACAAAGGCAATGATCTCCTCTGGCCCACCCACACATATTTACTATGGGAATATCTGGTGTCCCGTGTCCGTGTTTGGTTGGGTATTGCATATACGTGATGGTTTATCTCGTGCATATTGCAAGGGTTATGGCTGTGGATTCCTATTTCATTAAAACAAATAATAAGTAGTGAACTAGAAGAGTCTCTCTTATGATACCATCTTGAAGTTTGCTTCTTTCTTTTGGGCGGGTTTTGTCGTAACGTGGGTCATATGAGAATTTAGTCAAACACTCAAAAAGTTTCTGTCAGATACTAGGTGCATATGCTAAGTCATTGGTTGTATAAAACATTTAATTGAGCATGTAATTAGTTCCGAGCTGCTATGACGAGGCCTATTCTTGAACTCCTACAAATCATTCTAAGTAAGAGTTGTGAACACCGAGGAACATACAGCTTATATATTTGACAGTCCCTAAATTTTAATCTCATGGCCACATAAATAATTTGGTCAATCATGTCTAGTCACTTCTAATTCATCATGGGAGTGAATATATTATATTCACTTATTGTTAACATAGATTTGACTGATAGTATGTACAGTTTAATTCTAGGTTTGGACATTTGGTAGTTGCAAATAAATTCATTGATCTTGAGTTATTTGATTTGGTCATTTGGTGCTTCTGTTCTGAAGAACGTAATCTGGTTGTCTAGAGTGTCCATTTGCGCTGTATTTTACCCTTTATTAATGTCAAAGAGATACGTCATTACATGTTGACATGTTGTGCAGATATGGTTTGACTTTTGAGATACGTAGTTTATTTCGTGCAAAAACAAACTGATACTTTCAAACAACCCAAAAAAAACTTTTATCTTTTACTTGACGAAATACTGGGATAGCCAGTTTCTTTTCTGGTTAGTTATTCTGATGAAATTGTTGTGCACCTGATATCATGTACTTGTTCTTACATATTTCAGAATTCCATATTGGGTCTCTTGTAGTTTATGTTGCTGAATTGTTTTGATTACACTGAAAATTTTCAGGTTATGCGCTTCCAAAATTTGCTCAACTCACTGTGACATCATATTATGCCGCATCAAGTGCATCACATTATGGTATTTCATTGCTTACTAGACGCATTGAAGAGGCCAACACATCCCCCCGTGCTTAGCATGAAAGGCTAAGATAACAAGTGGCGGGTGCATAAATTGTAATAATTCCATTTTCACTTCTCACGGCTTTGTAATTAACCCTATGTTTGTGTGTGAATCTGAGATGTTTAGGTAAGTAAGCTTAACTAATTGTCGTATTCATTTTCTTTTATCTCTGAACATTTATAATTGTAATTTTCGTGACCATTGACTCAGGTTTTAGGTTAAATTAAGCTAACTATGCACGTAGGTGAGCTTGCTTTGTAACTGGATCCGGTTATCATGAAGTTAACTTCATGGTAAGTTTGTCAATTGGCCAATATAACACGCACAGAAAGATCACCTCATGTCTGCGTGTCGACATTGTATTGGTCAATTGACCAAAGTTAACTTCATGCTAACCGTTCCTTAACTGCTAGGATATTTGCCTTGCACCGTTGGTTCTGCATTGATGTGGAAAACAGCTATTACCAGTAGTTTGTCCAAGCTTTTACCCATTTTGCAGATACCTTCCTTGTAAGGTGCATGACCTGCATATGATATGGTGGTTTTGCTCTTAATACACTTTAGTGCTTGGTCTCAAGGTTTTGTAAGTTGTATCGGTGTGTGCACAAAAGGCTCTCTTCCCAAAGAATTACAAGTTACGACCAAACTATAGGCCAAAAGTTGTGCACAAATAGTATAATATATATTTAACTATTTTTTTAATCCAAAAAATTAACGTGTGTATTATGTGAATACAATATGTACTTTGACTGTATTTCACTCCCTATATAAATACGTGCATAATTAATCCCACTAATTAATTAAAATTAATGCGTGTTAAGTAATTAGTAAAAATATTAAATACAACTGGTAATGGATAAATGAAAATTGATCTGGGTGAAAACTGAAAACTGAAAAGATAAATCGTGTGAAGTTGGTGGTTATTTTATAGCTTATGGATTTTAGAGAAATTGGGAGAGAGAAAACTAGATGTTAAAAAATTGGTTAGTTTCAAAACGGTAAATTAATAAGGGTAATAATTTAAAACATATTTAATCACAAGGTGTGACCTAAAAATAGAGTCACCAAATTGATGGTTATAAAAGCTGAAGCCTATATTAATAGATATAAAATAATTAACTCAATTATTTAATTTAAATAAATTAATCATTTCAACTAATTAATTCAAATAATATAACTAACTCACCTGTTCAACCCAAATAATTATTAGTTAAAAAATAATATTTTATTTGTTTCAAAATTAAAGATACAATTTGATTTTTGAAGTCAAATAACAGACTACGGACTGGATATTCTGCGTTATCAAAAAAAAATTTATTTAATATTAGTTGATACAATTACTCCTTCTGTCCCGGGAAAAAAATCTTGGTTATTTTTCACGCATATTAAGAAGAGGAATGAAATGACAAAAATTATTTCATAATTTATTTCGTTCTAAATTTTATCAATCATCAATTCTTTGAAGTTTAATACTCCCTCCATTCATAAAAGATTGTCTTTTTAGAAGAAAAAATTTGTTCTAAAATATTTGTCGTTTACAACTTTCTAGAAGAATAAATTATTTACTTTCTTATATTATATATATTTTTTCATTGTCTCTCATTATCCTCAGAATAAATTTTTCCTCGTAAAGATATTAATATTTTAATTTTAACTTAGTTTTTGTTTGATCATAAAAGTAGTCTATTTTTGAAACGAATGTAGTAATATCAAAAAACAAATGTTGAAAATATATTAAATCAAAATTAAATTAAATCTATATTTTAAATGAACTTTTAATTCGTTGTTCAATTGGTTTCTAAACTATTTTTAAACCTAAAAAAATGGGAAAAAATAAAAAAATAAAACCCATTTCTCTCGAATCTCAATCATCAAATTTACATTACCGTTTAATTGAAAAAGAAAAACATAAACCAATAACCGCAATTCCCAAATCCTTTTGGTTGATCATATCACCTGCATCCCCATCTATAAGCTGCATCCCAATCTATAATTCGTTCAAATCAAATCAAATCCCTTGTTTCCCAATTGAAATTGATGGCGCAGAGCTGAGTTTAAACACAGATTGAGTGTTCTATTCTCACTAATTAATCGGCGCCTTTGTATATCACAGTAACCAACGTACAAAGAGTACTCTGGTAGCTTCAATTCGGAGACTGCAGGTAAACATCCGGCGTAGCTTCTTCTCATATATATATATATATATATATATATATATTTGTTTACTCATGTAATATTTTTTTGTATGATTGGGTATATGACTTTGCTTATGATAATTGTTTGTTAATTGTCACGGTTACGATTCACTTGGTCTGGTTGGCCGGCCCTAGGGCTTTGTATTGGGTGTTTGTGTGGGGTTTTGGTGCGCGGCTGAAGTTTTGTAGTGTTTATGTTCGCGGTAGTCTTGTGTGGAGACAAAATGTTTGTTGTACTAGATTTTTAGTTTAGCATTTTGAATCAATTCAATATTATTTTGGAATAGCATGACAAGATTGGGAATGATAACAAAATGCGAATGCTAACAAAATCGATGGTGTTGGGTTAGTGGTGTTATGTTTTCTGAGTTTGATATTATTTTTTATGGGTTTGATGTTCTTGTTCTTACCCCTCTTTACCCTCGCACCTTGTTCGGCATCAACAAAGAATATGTAACTTACTTCACAAGAATGCTCTTTAAAGTGAACCGAGTACAATCACAAATTTGGTAGAAATCTCAGCACAGTCTTCAAAATATGGCTTTTAATTCGTTGTTCAATTGGTTTCTAAACACTTTTTGAACCTCACAAAAAAAAAGAAGAAGTTAAATCCCATTTCTCTCTCAATCATCAAACTTATATTACCGTTTAATTGAAAAAGAAAAACAAAAACCAATACCCCAATTCCCAAATCCTTATATAGTTAAATCATATCACCTGCATCCCATCTATGCCTTGTGAAAATCAAAGCAATCAAATCAAAACCCTTGTTTCCCAATTGAAATTGATGGCGCACAACTGGGTTTACAGAGATTCAGTGCTATATTCTTACCAATTAATTGGCGAGGTTGCAGAGGAATTCTGTATCACTATAACCAATGCGCAAAGGTTAGTCGGGTAACTTTCTTTCGTAGACGGTAGGTGAACCTCAGGCGTAACTTTTTACTTGTTGTTTTGTCTTTATTCTACTCTATTCTCTCTAATATAATATTTTTTGTTTGACTGGATATATAGCTTTGCTTATGATAATTGTTTGTTAATTGCCATGGGTACGATTCACTTGGTCTGGTCGGCCCTAGGGATTTGTGTTGGTTGTTTGGGTGGGATTTTGGTGTGCAGCTGAAGTTTCGCAGTGTTTATGTTTGCGGTATTCTAGGGCGGCGATAAAGGGTTTGTTTCAACTCAATATTGTTTAGGAATAGCATGACAAGATTGGGGATACTAACAAAATGCGAATGCTAACAAAATCGTTGGTGTTGGACTGGTGGTGTTATGTTTTCTGAGTTTGAATTTTTTTTATGGGTCTGATGTTCTTGTTTTGGGTGTTGGGTGGTTGGTGGTGTTATGTTTTCATTGTCTTCCCCCTTCTTTACCCTAACACCTTGTTCAGCATCTACATAGAATATGAAACTTACTTCACAAGGATGCTCTTAAAAGTGAACCATGTACAATCACAAATTTGTTAGAAATCTCAACACAATCTTACCACATATTTTGGCATGCCTATTTTCTCTAGCCTATTTTCTCTAAGGGGCCTTCTTGAACTAAATGTCTCCTATAGGTTCTATGGTCAAATGTCACGTGAATCAACCATAATTGTTGCCCTATACAGGGTGTGCATGTCTAAGTATAGACTATGCTAAAACAAATATATAGTTGCACGCATGATCATGAGATGTTTACAAGGTGTTTAATGACCTCTTATATCTTTTCATGCAAAATGTTACTCTTTTACTGATTTGTCAACGAAATCTACATGACTTTACATGGCTAACATAATAGGGTTAAATCTACTTTTCTCCACTGAACTGGACCTCAATTTACATTTGCATCATTGAACCAACTTTTTCCAAATAACTCCTTTGAATTATTATTTTTTTTACAAAAAAATTGAACTTCCGTCTACGGGTGTTAAATTTTAACGAAAAATGTACGTGGTGCCATGTTGGATGCTTACATGGATAATTAGCATACTAAAAAAGACAATAAATTTATAAGAAAGTCTCAAAACCCATAATATAATCCATGCCTCAGTATAAATGCTATTATAATTTAGATATAACCCACCCACCACCCACCACCCACCACTAACTTAACTCAAAAACAATATTAAAAATAAAACAATTTTAAATTAATAAATAAATTAAATCAATCACACATTGATTTCTTCACTAAAACATCAAACACATATACACAAATATCTTCGTGTACATACATGGATATCCAAACCAAGTCTAATCTATCATCTTTTTCATCAAAAATCCAAATCCAAATCCAAAATTGATATAGAACAAGGAGGGAAGAAGGAATAAAGAAGATAAAAGGCCAAAAGTCACAAGCACAAGGCTTAAAATTCAATAATTTCTCATGATAGATTACAACTGTTTATATAGGAATAGGAAAAACCTAATAGTTGAAGGCCAAGTAAAATATTAAGTAATCTAATTAAATAAGAAAATAAAATCCTAGTAATTACGTACTACCTTTAATAATTAATATTCTAGAGTATTATACTAACATAATTAAATATATCTTAATATTATCTACTAAATAAACTAATTACATTAAAATCATCCATAAATAATAATATATAATAATAACCCGATAATATTAAATTTCTTTTGCTTCCATACGCATCAAAAACAATCCTAAATTAAAAAGCCTAAACTCATCAAAATCAAAGTAATTAAAATCTAAATCATCTTCACCTAAAGCAATGAAATTCAAATTCAAATCTAAAAAAGAGAGAGAAGCCAATCGAAGAAGAGAGTGAAAAGCAATGCCGGTTGGAGAAGGAAGAGAAGAGAGAGAGCCATAGTAGTTGATCTTGGCCGCGGCAAAGGAAGCTCGACGGGAGGGACCAGGATTACAAGAAACTACTCTCGGTGCTCTCGTTTGGCTCCATTTTTGCTGTTAATGGGCTGTGTTTTTAGAGAGAGAAAGTATTTGTGTGTGTGTGTGATCATGGAGAAGGTGTGGGGTGCCAACTACTCCCGGTGCTCTCGTTTTTTGGATTCAATTTTTGGGTTAAGTTTTTTGAATTGAAGTTTAATTGTCATCATATATGAATGAGTTCCTAGGTTTTTGATATTGTTTCAAGTGTTTTGAATTTATTTTAATTAATTGTGTTTGGTATTTTATATTTTTGTCCTTTATTTAAATAAAAGGTTAAAGTTTGATTTTAAAATCTATTTTTTGTTACACATGTGCACTGATTTGCAATTCCATCTCTCTCTCTCATGTGGAATCTAATGTGGCAAGTCTGTTTAAAGTCAACTTGACTTAACAGATTTTGTGACGTTTTGTGAAAAATGGTAGTTCAATGAGTTGATTGTAAAAATATCAAGTTCAGTGAGCAAAATGTAAATTGGACCTCAGTTCATTGACCAAAAATGTATTGAACCCCAACATAATATAAGTGTGAGAACATTTTGCTTTAGCTTTTCCAAATATTAGATAGACAAATGTATTGTCTTCTATTTTTTCTATGATGTTGATGCAGAGCAGAAACTTTTACACTAATGTTTCGTTTATTTATGCATCAAATTTCTAAACAAAATGGAAAGTAATTTATATTTGTTCAACTGTGCATTTCTCAGGTATGCAATAATGAAAGAAAAGAATACAACTTCGGTGCTCAAGCGCATTTTGGTGAATTGTGGAGCTCAGGTATGTTATTGTTCTTTTAGTGATATATATAATGGCTTCTCTTTCTCATTGTCTTGATCTTTCAGTTTGCAAGACTTACATATATGGGTGGATGAATAATGCACAAGCATGCCAAAAGACATATCTGACGTTGGTGCATAGGTTTTTTTTTTTTTGATAAGGGCATGACGTTAACTTTGTACTCACTAGGTAATGAACTGTTTGATGGGTAGACGCTCTGACCAAAGTCATAACTGAAGATTACTATAAGGTCCATTCTCTTAGTTTAATACTGGGAAAGGTTAGATGAGTTCATGTGCTTGTAATAACGTGTCTCTCACTCAAATGGCGGTAAAACAACTTGGCAGGGTTGACGTTGTAGCTTACTCATGCATACTTACACAAGAATTTATTGTGCCTTTTATGTTGCTGTTGAGTTTAACTCGAACTTATTTTGACCAAATCATGTTCAAGAAGATTGTTACTGTGGTCAAAATCTAACATTTTAAGCATAGTAATGACACCAATGTAATATCCACAAGTAAGTTTATTTCCATGACAGGCCTTTATCCAAGAGGACCAAGAATGAAAGACAAAAGGATAAAGATAAAAATTAGACACATCTCTCAAGTTTCTTGAACAACTTCGTTTCATATCAACATCATTTTATCATAGTTGATCATTTAAGACCCAAAGATTTCAAAAAGATTATTTTTAATGTCATTCCTTTGTTTGATAATAGTAAACTTTGCATGGATCAATATCAACGTAAGATACATAGACTTTTAAATTTTTTGATATGCTATAGAAGCAAGCACAGTAATGGAGCATGCTTGTATTTCGGGTTTTGGTGGGGAAGGATGGGTCCTCTGTGCTGTGGGTGCTTTGCTATTGTTTGGGCTTGTGCAAGAATGTAGTCCCCGGATTTTCAGCCCAGACCATGCCGTTCATTTTTATTGAGGCAGAGATTCTTTTGTTACTTCTTTGGGCTTTTGTGATTTTTACTTTTAGAGGGGTTTCTGTTTAATATTAACAAAGGGATATGAGGACTGTCCTTCATGAAGGACTTTCCACTTCAACTCTTTTGGAGGACACCTCCTCCCCACTTTTTGTTCTCTTTGTAGTTTTAATATAGTTTCTTTCATTATCTTAAAAAAAATCCCAAAAATATATTAGGCTCCTCCCTGTGTTGAACCGTTGAAGCATAACCCATACTGCTGATTCAGGATCACCTTGTTAAGGCTTAATTGAGTTGAATTTGCCAAAAATTTGGTAGTTCTCGTCTTGTTTTATATATCATTTAAATTGCGAGAAGCTGCTTGCTACTTCTAAAGTACTGCCGAAGTTTCCTACAATTTCTGTGAACTACTTTTTCAGGATTCTTGTCTGTTTATGGGGATTTGAAATGAGCTTACTGCTAAACAAATTTGGGAGAACTACTTGTCGTTGACAGTCATTCAATTTGTTGACGGTTAGGATTATTTTTCTAGCCTCACTGTGGACTACTTTTGTGCAAGCCATATCCAATCAATCTACGTATTGGAGGGGTGGACCTTTTTGGATGCTGTTTTTGTATTTTTATCTTTGTTTTAATGATTATATATATATATGTGTTAATATTTTAATTATTCATACATGTTTATAGATAATCTAATACTTGTATTTATATATACCTATATATTTTGTACACTTGTATAAATTTATTTATTAAAAATTTAATTATATACTATATTATATTGATAAGTATATAAAATAAAGGAACAGGTTACCCGTTGGGTATGTAATACCTCACGGGTACTACCCAAACCCGATAGAATTGAGTACGGGCGCGGGTAGTACGAAACCTGCCCCGCCCCATTGCCATCCCTTAAAAATTGGCAGTAGCTGCTCTTGAAATTCAGCTAATAAGATTTGTTTAGTGGCTTTTTAATTATAATAAAATATCACATTTTGCAGTCAAAAGAATATGGGAGTTGTGTTGCATCAAAGGTTCCAGAGGTTGAACGTGATATGTGTTTAAAAGAATTTCTTGTGTTGAGGAATTGCATGCAGAATGTGGTACTTCTTTCAATTTATAAAAAGAATCTGATGGGAAATTTGTGCCTTTCCTATATTATCTTCTTTTTGAAGTTTTAATCAGTACTTGATCTGATAAGTTTTTTATTTGCTGCATAGCTTAGAGGAAAGGTTTAAGTTCATCAACTTCAGTTGCCCATTGTAAGTCTTGGGCCTTCCAGAAAAAAGGTTTGATTTTCATTAATTCACAAAACTGTTGGCCTGTTGGGTTACTTATCCAAGTACTATGCTCTTTTATCTTATATTTGGGCTGTTACACTGATATTAATACTTTGTATACTCTTTTTCAGTGTTCTTCTAGGTTAAACTTTGATTGAGGCTTGTCTACTTGGTGTCCTGTATTTTCCACATTCTGGTGTTATAGTGAAAAGACTGGGAGCTAAGAAACATGTCTGGGGAAGCATCGAGTTCTCAACCTGCTGGTGGGTTTCATGGATCTGGTGCTATGTCACATGTTTATATTCAGCATCCACCCTTAAGATGTAGAGTTCCTGGATCGAGACGCTTATTTTATGATGACGGAAATAAGTTACTAATGTCGCCAACATCTGATCAGGTTATAACGTATGATAGATAGAAATGATTTATGTAATTTGCATATGTACCGTCAAACTTAAGTTTGTGGCATACGGTGCATGAAATTTCATTCTCATCTGTTATTTTTCTTTCCTGTATAAATTGTTTAATTTTCTTCCATTTTCTAGGTTGTTTCTTGGAAAACTGCACCCTTTACTCCACATGTTGCTCCAACCTATGATTCTATAAGTGAAGGACCAGTACTGTCTATTCGATATTCTTTAGATTCGAAGCTTTTAGCTATCCAACGCTCAAATTGTGAGGTTCAGTTCTGGATCAGAGAAACTGGAGCCACTTTTAAACAGAGTTGCAGGTCTGAGTCGGAGACTATACTGGGATTTTTTTGGACAGACTGCCCAACTTGTGATATTGTATTTGTAAAGACCAGGTATGCACTTGATAACTAATTGTCTAGGGGAACAATATTATGTGTTTAGTGAAATCTATTACCATCAAATGTGATTATAAAATTTATAATTGATATATGATCTCATATAATAATAAAGGATTTAGATATTGAGCTGTAGTTTCTTATATAGTTAGATGCACTGGCCTTGTCTCTCGGTTTACCTTATCAGCTTATTGCCTTCTTGGTTGTTTTCCCTAGTGAAAACTACTTTGTGGTCCTTTTTAAAAAGAATATTTCAGTATTCAGACCATCTAGTAGTTGCCAGTTGTTGAGATCAACCATAGCTGAGAATCAATACAGGATCACTCATTTCAAATGACTTGACGTTGTGATTCATGAGTTGAATAAAGAAAAAACCTCCTTTATTATTATTATTATTATTATTATTATTATTATTATTATTATTATTATTATATATATATGTATCAAGTATAAAGTAAATTATGTTGTATTGTCTGCACTTGAACAGAATTACTAATATGAAAATGTTACCTTTGTAATGCTTTCTTTAAAAATTGAAACTAACATCATTCTATTGATTTATAATAAGATTAGACTCGGGGTGTAGTGGTTATGGATGCGATTTTCATTGGACTACTCCATGAAAAAGGATAGTCTAGGCTATAATTGAGGGATTACTAGGTTTCCTCTTTCCCAGAACATAAATCTTTGACTAGAATGAGCTATGGAAGTAGGCGGAAAAAGGAAAAGTTCCATGGCATTCATATTGTTTTTACCATGGCATTCTTTGAGGATGGTTGGGATTTACTAAGGCTAATCTTATCCATTCATATATAGGTTAATTGTTATATAAAATATGAATTATTTTGAAATTAAGAAAAAATCAGTCGAGGAATCTCCAAGGTCTCTGTCTTAAATTTCTCCAACACAATCAATGGCTCACAAGATGGCTCTCAATGAATTGCGTTCAAAGTCTTAATCTCTTTAAACTTGCTTGAAACATTATATTTATAGTCTCTAACAAAACAAAAGGGGGGATCGCACACTGACACACGCCCATTAACAAAATCGAAATCCTCTAAAACTTCCGAGTTGGGACTTTTAAGCAATTGCTTGTCCTCAAAGGAAACTAATCTGAAAACAAACACAATGAATGCACAAACGAGATCCATATGTTTTAAGGAGTTGTAGGTGTGGGATTTTACTAAGGCTAATCTGGGTGGTTGAGTTTATTTAACCCTTTGACACTTGAGGTTGGGCTTGATTATCTTACCACAAGAAATTTGATACCCCAATCTCGATGATAGCATGTTGGAATAAGCATAATTGTATGCAACACTTCACAGGGGTAGTTAACGAAGTTGCCACCATCATTTGAATTTGTATTGTTGGGGTAGTCTCCGTATGATTCCCTTTCAAAATTGAGGCTAATGTAATAACTCGATAAAATCTCCTTTATAAATTGAAAATCTATTTCATAAATCCATGTCACATGGAGCTCGTGACTACCAATTCGCGCGGGGTTACAAAACTACCTAGATCCTCGAGTACAGGAGGCACTATCAAAAGTCATTCTCAAGGTGGATATAAGGCCATTTAATAATCATAGTTTAGCCATTTATGATGTAGTCACCATAATTATTTTTCTCATTCTCTTTTATGTACTTAAAGAAAAAAAATGACACTTGACGTTGGCTTCGATTATCTTTACACGAAATTGGGTGATAATCCACTCCAATTGATTTGTGAAATTGTTTTGATTAAAAGAAAATAAAAATCAATTAACTAACAATTATTGATCACCAATTGATTTGTGAAATTGTTTTGATTAAAAGGATGATAAAGACATAGAATACAATTTCTCCAATTGATTTACAATAATCTCCTTACCATATTTTCACTTATTTAATCCAATGAGTTGCTAACTAGGATTGCTTATCAATTTACTACCATCTTTCAATGATTAATAAAAAGACTTATTTCAGTTATTTGGCTACTTTCGTGCAAGACACTTAAAACAGATTCATTAAGCACAAACCCCTAACAAAGTTATGCATGGCATACAAGTATTTTCGTCTCATACACTATTATGTTATCCTTAAGAAGAATCAACAAATTCATGTGTTATTATATTCAGATCTAATCTAAGATTTTCTCTTTCAATTCCATCAAAGATGTCAGGTTAATTGTTGGCCAAACAATTATTTGATCAAGCACAAAATATAATAATCAATTCAATAAGATCAATAAGTGAGAATAAATATAATTGAATTATTGCATCACAAAAGATTCCATTGTACCCCTAATTGGGAAATTAGTTCATCATCATAATAGAAACAAGAAGATCAAAATTAAATAGCATCATAAATACAGATAATGAAATTAAGAGAAGAAAAAAACCCTGTCGAGGAATCTCCAATCTCCAAGCTTCAATCTCTGCCTTCAATGTTCTCCAATGCAATCTCCAAGTCTCCACAAGATGGCTCTCAATGAATTGTAGTCAAAAGTCTCTCAGTCACTCTTTAAACTTAGTCAAAACATTATATTTATAGTCTAACAAAACCCTAGTACATAAGGTAAGTCAAAATCCTCTTCTAAATCAACTTTGAGCAAAAAGGAAACAAAATCTATCAAATCTGCTCATCAAGCGCGCGCCTCTTAAATTCCTTCACGGTCTTGCCGCTACATACCCATACATCTGAGAATCTTCAACGACTTGACGACATCTCCATCTCGATTATGCAGCAAAGGCTACCCCGTCACTCTGCCAGTTTGTCCAATTCTTCATCTTTTCTTTCTTTTCAGCTCTTAAGCCCATCCATGCATCTTTTCTGCAAATTAACACAAAAACCATAAAAAATAACATGCAATACTCGAGAAATAACAATATACTAAGCTAAGAAATACCGAATTCGTAGGTTTTAACCCACTCATTAGTAATCAATAGGAATTTCCAAACACTCAAATGTCCAATGATTTGGCATTCTACGTATATTTCCTTGTAATCTATACCTTGCAATCTTATTTATTTCCTACTAATCCATATCTCTATGTTATTTTTAATTGAAAATCACTAAACTCGTTGAAAGTCATTTAAACATGCTCTACTAAATATTGATGACTTATTCAATTCAACATAATCTGTTATGTATTAACAAATAGTAACCTAAAATCATTTGAGGATGATGTGAATTATTTGATACTATCAATACAGAGAATATTATGCAATAATTTGAAAATGAATACTAAAAAATTGTTCTTGTGAATAATATTAATCTATTGAATTTTATATAATTGATAATTTTGGGATATAAACACACTCACACACTCGCATATATATTAGTTTAAATCCATTCACGTTAATTTTTATTTTTATTTTTTAAAATTTAGTTGCCATATTGAAAAAAATTTTTGGATCCACTCTCTACCGATAGTTGCAAATTCAAGTCATTAGGTTTTCTCAAGTGGTGGCTAATTTAGCGAGTGTTGAGACATCTAGAGTGCCTATTTTGCAACCAAGTGTTAGTGTGTTACGTTGTGGTGCAATCCCAAGTCTTATTCTTTTTGGAAACTTGTGGAAAGTGGAAACTTTTTGATTTTTCTCTGCTTAGGATTTCTGTTCGCATTTTGGGGATTTTATAGTCGGGGTGGCTGGCATGCAAGGACATCATATTGTTAGTTAGAATGCGTCTTTAGCCTATAGAGGAAGCCTTTTGGTTGGGTGATCTGGTATTTAACATCTTTTCTATAATAAAATGGTTCTGCTGGTTTCTACATAAACTGGACTTCCCATGGCATATGGCCTTTGAGAAATATGGCTTACAATGGAATGGGTGGGGGTGGTATACAGATCTATGAAAATTCATATCCTGGTTTTGTCATCATTGTTGTTGAGATACAAGATTACTGACACTTCTGTTACAGTTCTATGAGGATCTTTAGGTAAGTAACACTCTTTTTGCTTCTGCTTTCCTCGTATTTACTCATTCTTTGATTCATGATGTTCCCGTCTTCTTTAGTTGGTTAAAGGGATGGAACTTCTTGGCCCTTCTATGTAGAAAATATAATGATAGAGAAGTAAGTGGTTTGAGTTTGCTTGGGGATTTGAGAAAGTAAAAAATTACCTAAATATGTCCAAAGATAGATCATACTAGAGGTGGACAATTTGATCTAACAACCTAAGTAAATTGGGATGTCAAGGCTTCCAGAGGATTTGTGTTGAATTGAGGTGTTGCGGGCAAAAATATATTTTTCTGGAATTAGGGGGGAAAATTAGTCGATTATCATCTATAAGAAAAAAGGAAAAGAATTTTGATGTTGAGCGGGTTGATGACACCAATATGTTCTTTTCAGGCCATAAGAATTCAACACACATGTCTATTTATGTGTACATATGTATGTGTTTGTTTTTTTTTGGATCAAAATATTTTAAACACGAGGTTTCAGAGAATAGAGTGATGTACGAATACTAAGTATAAATCATAGCTATTAGCTAGCCTTTTGAAGGATACATAGGTTGTTAGGCACCTAAGATGCTAAGTTACTATTCCTGACGGAGTAGTGTATAACGGCATTCAGTCTACGTGCTTAATGAGTAATCATGTTTTGTGTCCATATAATTACCAAAATTTGTGCTTATATTTGTTTTAACACGACTAGCATGCATGCCCTTGCAAGGCAAGGCCATTTTTTGTCCTTATTTGATTATTTTTTTAATAAAAATGTATCATATATATTTAACAATTATCATATATAATATATAAAATTAATCAACAATTTATAATAACACAATAATATATTATTATGCACTTAAATTTTTTTGATAATTATATTATACATACCTTTGCCACAAGCCTCTATCAATACCATATATAGTACTCTCACCATTCCAAAATATAAAATTATTAGTTATTTTTTGAAAATTACTGAGTGACATTTCAAATTTAAAATTGATATGATATTAGAACTATACAACAATAAAATATTATACAGTTGTATTTTTTAGATAGATTATTGAGTAAAATTAAATAAATTTATATTAATTTTGAGTTTGAAAATGTCCAATTAAATTTTAAAAGTCAATAATAAAAAAAAACTTTTGTTGGATGAGATAATATGAGTTTTAATATGATAAGTATGCTTTAGTTTTTGGATAAAAGTTTTTAAAGTTTATTTTCATAAATAACTCAAAAAATAATATCTATTTCTGCGCACCAACTCATGACCAAACAAAAGAACCCAATTAACCCAACCAACATTTTTGGTTGTTGTTATACATATATATATATATATATATATATATATATATATATAAAATGTTATCCAAGGCATTGCCTTGCTACTTAACAAAAGGATGTAGTTTAACCCTTAGGGTTAAGTTTTCCATTTTAGGGTTTATAAAAAAATCTTTAATTAAAAATTTAATACAAAATTATGTCGTTTTATTAAGTAGTTTTAGCCAAGCTTGGTTAAGGCTGCCCTAGATTACCTTTCCCCTATATATATTTATTAGGTAGGTGGTATGACAATTTGTGTCTCTCATTTTATTGAAATCTTGCCATGACTAACTCATCTTTATAGCATTAATTTTTTACTGAAATGGATATTTATTATAGTGGGCTGGACTTGTTCTTGTATGATTCTGAATTGAAATTGCTCCATTTGGTTGAGACAAAGAAATTGAACGTGAGTTGGTATATCTATACACATGAAAGTCGCTTGGTGCTTCTTGCCTCGGGAATGCAATGCAAGAGCTTTACTGGATATCAGGTATGGGTACTTGCTTTGTTTGATGTTTTTTTTAAAAGCCTTTCTCTCACCTAGGCTTTATTGGTGTCCATGGACTGGATAAGAATTTGGCTTATGAAACTTTACTTTTTTCAGCTTAGTGGTAATTACTTTCCTATTGCTAAGGAAACATAAACTAGAAAGCACTAGAGGTAGCAAACCCATGTACACACGAAGGCTACAGAACTAATGAAACAAACAAAAACCTGACGAACCTAAGAGGAAAAACATTCCGAAACTATGAACTGTTGAGACACAAAGGATAAATACGACACCATGGTAATTTTTCCATGAGTTTGCATTGCGAGCTTAGATGTAGATATATTTGCATATGTACCTCCTTTTCATGGAGTGTTTTTCCCTTTCCTTTTTGAAAGATGATTTGTTTTAAAATTAACATTTATATCCTTAATTTTCCCTTCAACCAAAAGTATTTATCAAAATTTCAAGGTCTCCACCGACAACTTATAATTACCAGTATCAAATATTTTAGAGAATCAAAAATGCCTTCTACCCCAAATTAAAGGATATTGACTTGCGAAGGGAGTTCTTCATATAGATGTCCACTATTCAACAACGTATTCGAAGAAATTGAACCCCATATCATCATTGAACTCCTCCTTCTCTTCCACTTTCTCCTCTTTCTTTGCCTCAGCAGCAGGAGCTGCAGCTCCGTCACCACCACCAACACTGCTGCCAGAAGGAATTGAATCCAACTTCTCCCTACCAGATTGAATCAGTTCAGTGATATCCTTTCCCTTTATGCTCAGACGGTAGTAACTCAATCCTATCATTGTCAGCAATAGCATCTGCTCCAACTGAACCAAAAATATCGTTCACATTATAAGCAGTTGGTCTGGTGCTACCACCCAATACAGCCAACCAATATGTAGCAACCTCCTCCATTATGGTCTTGGGGGAGCTTTGGATTCAGAGAGAGAACCTTCCAATGCTGGATCAGACTGAGGCTGCTGCTACTTCTAGGGCTTAAGGAAGGGAGGCTTTCTTTTCATAGAGTTAAGGGTTGTACATGGGGTAGAGAGTTTGGCATTGGTGTTCTTGTTGTCCCTATGCTTGAGGTTGTATGCATTACATGTTTCCCGGTTTTGGCCCTTTTTGGCACTTCAATACAAATACTTGCTTGTTAAAAAAAGAGCATGAATGGTTTATAATATAATGTGAATGTAGAAAACTGCTGTCATTGTTTCATATATTTTTAACTTTTGATTTCTTATTGTATCAGTTTTATATTTTGTTCTACATGGTTTCTTGGTGGAGCGCCTTGTGCGAGACTGAGTAACTTCACTCTGAATTTTCTTTTTGTTATATTGTTTTGCTCTGCTCAGCTTTCATCCGCTGGTATAATTCGCCTACCGAGGTTTGAGATGGCAATGGCTAAATCCGAGGCAAACAATAAGCCTGTCCTAGCTGCTGAAGATGTCCAAGTTGTCACTGTGTAAGATTCGTGTTTCTTATATCATTAATTTGCTATTGTTCAAGTCTTCGTTAATGTAATACCTCCATTTTTTATTGTGATTGTCACAGTTATGGCAGAATATACTGCTTGCAAGTTGATAGAGTAGCAATGCTACTTCACTCATATAGATTTTATCGTGATGCTGTTGTACAACAGGTGCACACTTGCTTAATATAACTTTTTTGATTCATTACTTTCTTTATCAGTGGTTCAATCCTAGAGAATTCTTCGAATGATAAATTTGTTTAAACTACTATTCAAGTAAAAATTTGGATGTACTTGGCAATTCTAGACAGCTGTTTAATGTATAGTGCTAATTTAATTAATCAAGCATAATTTGAAACATACATCAGTTAAATTGCTTGTAGCAAAGAGCTAGATCCCAGTAGCTGATTTTATAGAACTTTTGATTGAATAGGTTTTTAATTTGTAGGTAATTGTGGGCCCCTTTAACTCTTGACCTATTTCATCCATTGTCAGCTTCTCAATAAATCATTTATGTAATCCATATCATTCAGCTTATCCCAAGTAGTCAACCTTGTGATTTTTTACCATGTGTTTTTATAATTTGTCCTAGGACTGCAAAAATGTGGTATAGTGCTCTTCTGTTTATCCATTTCCGTAGTATTTTCAGATCTACTAACGCAAGTGGTTGATTGTTGTGACATGCTTATCAACGAATTAAGTAATTTTTATCAGGAAAAATGAAACATGAAATCACAAAACACTGTTGGAAAGGTTTATAAAGATTATGACAGGAAAAGCAAACTGAAATTTTTATTGCTCGGACGAGTTATGATGTGTATTGAAGCAAGGGAATGAAGTTTTTTATTTGGTCCATGGGGGAGAGAATCCAGGTCATGGTTGTGCTTTCTTGGGCGTTGGCTCAAGTGGTTGAGGTATCAGATGGAGTTCTGATAGGTAACAGGAGCCTGTCCTGCATGGATGAAATAACCTATCATATGGTCGTAGTGTTCCTTGAGACTCTTGTTAGTTTTTGAAGATTGTCCTTACATACTTCCTTTCCTTTAATGTAATTGTCATTCAATTGGTGTCTGTAGTAAATCACCATTTTCTTATAACTATAGTACGTGCTATTTTTGACGGTTCGGTTTGAGCTTGTTCAAGGTAAAATTTTGATTTTCTTTCCAACCTTAAACATTTCTATGTGCAAGTGATCTCTACTTTGATTTAGTCATGTTTTTATTTAATTTTATATTTGTAGAAGTTTATTTTTGTGGCTAAACAATATTTTCCCTCCCACTGTTGGTATGAACTCTTTAATTTGAACTTTTGGTTTGTTAGAACTCAGTAATTGCAAAACTTTGGGTGCATGAACTTTGTGCTTGAAGTAATTTTTTTCTTGTTTTTCCTATGTTGAGGCAGGGGGTTCTTGTTTCCATTTATTCATCATGTTGGTTGTGCATGTTCAAATTGGTATCTTGGTGGACAATAGCTGTTTTGATAAAGTGTTTTTTCTGTTTAATCTTCTTTGATAATGGCACATTATATTTTACAGGGTTCTTTTCCTGTATATTCGAGCAAGATTGCTGTGAGTGTGGTTGACAACGTTTTGCTTGTTCACCAAGTGGATGCAAAGGTTGTCATTTTATATGATGTATTTACTGATTCTCGAGCACCTATATCTGCTCCGCTTCCTCTATTATTTAGGGGATTCCACAGGGCAAGCGTTTCATCCTCTCATTCAAGTAGCAACCATCCTGAAACTTTAGAGGAGAAAGATTTGACTGATACTGAAGCAATCATTTATGGAGATGACTGGATTTTTCTTGTTCCTGATCTTATATGTGATGTTGCTAATGGGTTTCTATGGAAGACCCATCTGGATTTGGAGGCAAGTGTTGGTAGTTGGCTTCTGTGTGTAATTTATTATTCTTGTGCTGAGTTGTCTACATTATGTTTTTCAGGCTATAACTGCTAGTAGCTCAGAAGTGCCGTTTGTGTTTGAATTCTTGCAGCGAAGGAAGTTGGAAGCAAAGAAGGTAGTACACCCACATAAGTAGTATATACTCCCTCCGTTCCACAAATGGAGTCCCATTTGAGGTTGAACCCAGTCAATTTGTGAAATCCTTAAATTCAAAATTGATGTGAATTTATTTGACTTTGATTAATGCAATAGTTAATATTGTAAACTACTTAAAAAAGAATTAATAAGTGCATACTTTCAATTTAAGAGTTAAAATAAATCTCCAACACAATTAATTTTTAGGATTTCATAAATTGACTGGGAAAAAATCAAATAGGACTCTTTTAGATGAGTTTGTGATGAGATCAGTATGCAAGACGAAGGAGTCACTATTGATAATAGATTTGATACAATTGCAAAAGAAAATTTTCTGAAAAGGTAGTCTTTTTCCAGTTCTTTTCCTACAATAGCAGATTTTAGAGATAACAGATTTGATCATTCCTTGAAATCTGATATAATTTTCCTTAACTGAGCTGAATAAATTATCTTTAATGTTTTCTGACATTATAGGTCTTGAAGAGTTTAGAGCACTATTGTTTTCAAAATGATCTTCTGTGTTTGTCACATTCTGTTTTACAGGCTAAACAATTGTGCTTGGCAGTAGCTCATAATATCATTCTGGAGCGAAGACCTGTGTCCATGGTTACCAGATCTATAGATGTTTTAGTTACATCTTACTCTTATTCGATTAAAACAGGTAGTTATCTGAAGGGTATGAAACTGGAGGCGACTTCATCTTCTGGTGCTACTAATGTGAATATCCCAGAGGCCTCAGACACTGTTGCCAATGCATCCACTAGTAGAGTGGATGCAATTGGGAAATCTGTCAAGCATGAACCTGCCAGTGGAGTAGAGAAGCGAATCTATTTCTAAACTTGATTTTTCTACCTTGGACTCTGATGATAGTGCTAATTTTGAGAGGCAGAAAAACAATCCTGTCAATCTTCATTCTTGGGAGGTGATACAGACAGAGAAAACTTGATGGGGCTGAAGCTAATAATGCAGAAGTTCAGCCAGCTTCACAATCTCAAATTATTGCACATGGTAACCACCTATTAAATGATAATATTTCTGAGCTGCAGGAGTCTCAAATCAATTCAGCAGCAATTACACCAGATGAAATGTACAGCTTTATGTTTGCTCCTGTTGAGGAAGAGATGGGAGGAGATGCTTCATACTTGGTTTCTATCGTTGTTGAGTTTCTACGCAGGTAACTACGAAGCTTTATTATTGTGCTTGGCATCCAGAGCTTTGCAGATGCCAACCAATCAATTTCTCTAACTTGCAGTAAAAATGTAATTGAATTAAGAAAGTTTGACTAAGCTTTACAGAGTTGAATGAATATGATGTTAATAATGTAATGGCTATACAAAGTAACATGTCAAACATTCCAAATAGTATACCTCTCCATTATCATTTTTCTTGGTTACTTGGGATGTGTTTGTGAGTTTTGATTTGGGGGGAGGGGGAGCGGGAAGGAGGGAAAGTTTTTTCCAATTTTTTTGGAAAGAAGAACTTTCCCATCCCTCCCCCTCCCCCTCCCCCTCCCCCTCAATCAAAACTCACAAGCCATTATGGACCACTTCAAATATTAGTTTTCAAGTGGATGATCAACTCTGCAAATATTGACCGAAACTTAACCCTTGTATAAGTATGCAATTTTAGAAAGCACAACAATTGAAATGGGTAGCCAGTATGGTGGTTTGTTTCTCTTAGTTATATGTTTGTCCTATTTTCGGCTATTAACGTTTATTAGGGCCCTGCACGCCAATTGACAACATCTGGGAAAGATGTATTAGTCTCCAAAGCACGCCATGTGCCAGCATCTCAAGAGGGGTTTTAGTGTTGTACGCAGTTGAACAAAACCAAAATATTATACTTCAAAAATGAATAGATTTTATACTACATTAACATAAGTTAGAACGGATTTCATATCATTTTTAGGGCAGATGAGTTCATAGAACAACCGAGTGACAAGAAGTACTTTTGAATCACAGTTAAACCTATTGCCCACTTGGACCAAGCATATGGTTATTAATGCTAGCTAACAATATCTTTGTACCTTGCCCTTTTTCCTATTCTAGTTACAAGTTCAAGTTATTAGCTTTTTTTAGATATTGTTATTCACATTGTTTTCTCATATAATACCCAATGTTGCAGCTCTAACATTGAAAAAGTGAAGGTGCATCCAAATGTCCATGTGCTAACAGTGCGACTACTAGCTCGGAATGAGCGATACTCAGAACTTGGATTGTTCATCACCAACAAGGTTTTTCCTATTTTTTAATTAGCGTTTCTCTGGTGGTATTAATGACATGTTTCATTTGTGATGATGTTGAGTTTCAAAACTGAACCAAGTCTATTGTAGATTCTTGAGCCCTCAAAAGAAGTCGCGCTGCAACTTCTAGAGTCAGGTCGACAGAATTCCCCAACAAGGAAGTTGGGTCTAGATATGCTAAGACAGCTGTCGTTACATCATGACTATGTGGTGCTATTAGTGCAAAATGGATATTATCTCGAGGCTTTACGTTATGCTCGGAAGAATAAGGTGATTTTTCTATGTTTTCATTGGCACAAAGAATGTATGAACTGACATCTTATGTTTTCATAAAGTTGTATACATTTTAATACGCATCAACTATATGTGCTAGGCATTTTACACCTAACAGTGCACATAACTCTCTTTAAATGTGTTTGGGACAGTTTCCTCTTTCTTCTTTTTCTTTTTACTAGTTTTCAAAGTTTTGAAGTTTTCTTAATAATATAAAATAATGCTGATTGCAGGTAAATACTGTCCGGCCTTCATTATTTCTTGAAGCGGCTTATGCTTCAAATGACTCGCAACATCTGGCTGCAGTTCTAAGGTTCTTCTCTGATTTTATTCCTGGCTTTAGAAACACTTCTGATCACAATTCTTACATTCGTGTTCTTGCTGAGATGAGTTCATCTATTGCGGTTTGAGATGTTAATAAGATAGAATTCGATCCATGAAATTCCAATTAGGTGTTTAAATTCTTCTAAACTTGTAAGGAGGTCTTGAAGTGCTACTATGCTCCAAACATCCAAAGGATGCCAATATGCAGAAATGCTTTAACCATATGGTGGTCCATATCTACTTAATTTTTTTCTCCCTTGACTACAATTTATAACAATGTTGGACATTTGTTAGTTAGATGTTACTACTATGTTTTTTTGGGGTAGTTTTTCAATTAAAAGGTGTTGGTCATCTTCATAATGTAGTACTAGTAATATTTAAGACTAATTCAAGTGGCTTGTCAGCTGACACTTGTACATCACTGTCATCATCAATAATGTTAGCCATTTCCCTTAATATAAGTTGTTTTAGAAGTGTTGTTTTTTTATAATATAAGTCGTTTGAGAATTTCAAATAAGCATTAATCGCTTAGTTTTCAATATTACCTCAAGTATTAAATATAATTTTGATTCTCTCACTATTTTTTGTCCAATAAATATAATATAGACAATTGATATTATATTTTATGTTATACAATTATTTTTTAATATTTATGCACAATTCTAAAACGACTTAATAGGAACGGAGGGAAGGGAGTATATAGTTGTCTAGTGATTAGTGAAGGTGTGACCAGTGTGTGTGTCTATCTCCCCTTGGCCCTTGCACTGAATGTGATGTATATATAGGCCTCCTATCCCATCCACATCAGTCCTGCCTCAAGACATACTTATTCAAATGGGTTGAATAAAATTACTATGTTATTTTGGATAATTCTCATTACTATGTTAGCATGATTATTAGAACGTCTAGGGCTTAGATGCATTTTTAATATTACGAGTTGTTGAGTCAACACTAGGGTCCGCATGGGTGAGAGGCCAGGGCCATGGGACATTGTAGGGTTTGTATTACTATATGTCCATAAGACCAATATTAATTAATGTCTTCGTACGAACTTTGATGACCAAAAGCGGTAGACATTCTCTCTTTTCGAAAAAAGTCAAATTTTCTCTGCTGAATAGCAAACAAGTAGTTAGCATGACGTTAACTTTGATCAATAGACCAATACAGTGTCGACACTTAAGCGGGAGGTGATCTCTGCGTGTCAGCACTGAATTGACCAACTTACCATGAAATTAACTTCATGGATCCATCAAACAAGACAGTAGACATAGTATGCGCAAAAAAAAACAAATGAAACATACGGGGTTTATTATTTATTTTAGTGGATTAGTGGGTTAAATCAAATTTAATTCATGATTTGGTACATTTGAAATATTGATCCAATTAATTAAATTATCACAAATTAGTGAATAAATGTGTTGGTTTTTGATCCAAAAGATTATATCAGGATAAAAATTTTGCTCTTATTACATACTAATTCTAATTTTTTAGCACAAAAACTCGTCCTGGTTTCTCTAGATCTAGAATTTTGAAGTTGACTTGCGGTCTAATTCGGTCAATTATTGTCTCTATTTTATTATATATATATAGCTAAAGTGTGAGGAGAAAAAAATTGTTACTAATTTGATGTATAATGGTTTTGGTGGGCAATCATGATACAAATTATCAACCTAACAACTTTAATTATTACTCATTATTATTCTTGGGTGGCCCACTACATTTTTTCTTGTTTACTTTTCTATAAAGGGCTAACAATTTTAATCTATAAAAGGCTAACATTTTTAAGACAAATAATATTCTCTCCCTTTTAAAATTAAAAATATAATAATTTAATTTTTAAAGTGAAATAACGATATATTAAATTTTAAATTCAGTATAATTGATTAAAATTTAGAATAAAATACTTTTAAATTTATAATTTTTGTTATATATTATACAATTATAATAATTGTATAAATTAAAATTAAATATATTTATATTAATTTAAAATTTAATATATCATCGTCTGACTTTAAAAATTAAATTATATATCTAATTTTGAAATTATTGAAGTATAACATTTGCCATTGCACAAAAATAGTGTGTATAATACATGTCCTTTATTCCTCTGATGACTTTTTGTTGTATATTCTTTTGTTGGAATTACTATTTTTAATTTTAAATTTGAATATTATAGAAAAAATATAAATCTACCATCGCAATATACATATAAACTAAGAGGGAAAAATTACTTTTTTAATGGCTGCGCAGTTGGACATAATTATAATAATTGTAAAACAATCGCTTTATTAAGTTGGAATTCTTGATTCAGTTGGTACACGATTATTAATTTTAGTTGGATACAAAAAGATATCAACTTGATATTGATAGTTTTCCTCCCAAACTCCAAAGGCCCCCCATTACCTTTTCTTTTATTATTATATGTTTGATTATGAAAAAAATACATTTTTAAATATATTTAAAATTTTGTTTGCCTAAAAATAATATATGTGACAAAAAATAATATTTTATATATATATATATATATATATATATATATATATATATATATATTTCGTTTCACAAAAAGAATTTAATTTTGGATAATGATATATATCATGCGACTTTATATGTCGACTTTTAAATTGTGAGTTATGTGGATAATTATGATTGATAATATTTTAAAGACGTATTTAATATGGTGGGCTAATTTTATAATATCACTCAATCTCATATATTGGTAAACGTTACAATCGTAATTTTGCAAAAAACTCGCGCAATACATAACAATATTCATTAATTTTTAATGATAATAGTAATATAAAATGATATGATGTCCCTACCTTAAGTTTGTAATAATGATCTTATTATTATACTAAGTACTATAGTACAAATTATTAGTTTTAGGAATATATATATATATATATATATATATATATATGTATATATAAAGAAAAATATTTTTAATATTTGTAAATTTTTAAAAAACAAAACTATTTCTATAAGACATACTAGGAGTATATTCTTTGTCGATTAAGCGCGATAATGCACGTCATCTTGAAAATTATTGATGATTGTTCCTTCAATCTTAATGTAAGATGATACCTGATAGTGTAGTCGGCCAAGATATTGTAGTCGTGTAGATATGATGTTAGTTATATAATCTATATCTATCTATATTATTATAAAGTGTTGATGGTACTTTTGATGTAATTGTGTCACATTTGAAATTTTTTTTCTCTTTTATCCCTATAATTTTAGATATATCATAATATTATTCTTTTTAATTTTATTTTTTCATTTAGTCCTTTAAATTTTATAACATTTTGATTTTATCTTATATAATGTATACACGTACTGCGTGTGCCACTGGATACTAGTTCGTATAAGGCTCTTTTATTTTCTTGATAATAATATTGTACATACATGATGATGTTTTTGTTTAAAATATGAACATTACACATTCCATCTATGATAACATATAAGGAGGTAATAATGTAAATGAACTGAGTCGAACCGAGTATTGATTTGCTCAGATTTGGTTTATAAAATTTATCGAGTATAAAATAAAGTTTGATTGAAACTCGTCTATCTACCGGATCGAGCACAATCTCGAATCGAGCTCGAGCAGTTTAAATTTTTTGAACGAATATGATCTGAGTATCAATAAAAAATAACAATTTGAGAAGGTTCGAGTAATTTATCGAACTTTAAAATTTTCTCATATTTGAATCATTTATATTTCGAGTCGAGCTTGAATCGAACTTTTAGTCAAGCGAGTACGAATCGATCCCGAACTGTTTGCTCATTTTACGGCCTTACAAAGAGAACTACCGTTTACCAATTATTTGCTAGTTTTATTCCGTTTTCTATCATATTATATTGTGCGTGAGTTTTAAAAAGAAGGGGGAAAATGTGAATGAGATAAATTAAAAGTACTTTATTTGTGATTTTTTGAAGATATAGATGAACAGGGAGCGAGAAATGTGAAATCAATTTTCTCCCAAAATTTTATCGGGAAAGGTGGGAAGGGTGATAATGTAACAATCCCTAAAATATTGAGTGTTAACGCCAAGATCTTCTGTCACGTCCCAATCACGTAAGACGCCCTGATCCTGCACAGTAAACACGATAAACACCACAAGCTTGACGGCTGTTCCGTTAGGGGATAGCTCAGGCGTGAGAGTCAGTATACGTGTTCACAAGGTTAACAATGGAGGATGTAATGTCTAGTGTATTGAGAGAGATAATAATTCTCTGTTGTGTGTATGTGAGAATATGAATATGAAAATGTATGAGAACGTACCTCTTTGTGTAGACTTCCTTGTTAGGTTATACTCTCTTTGCTCAATTCATCGTGCCACCATCGCTTTATCTCGTTACGTACCCACCGATCCGATGGGTTCTGCATTGCATGCACGCCTCATCCTTCTTTTGGCCACTGTTTTCTACCACCGATCGGCTATGATCCCATCCACATTAATGCATGACAAGAGTTTTAGTCAACCGTCATGCTTTTTCATCATTGCAAGTCAAAGTAATAGATATTAAAATGTCTAATGGGTCAGCCCAATGAACCGACCCGGTCTTATAAGTTTAAAATAGAAATAACACGCTGACTGGGCCCAGTGACTTTCACAGTTCAATAATAAAGGCCCAATAGATTAATTAAATGAGTAAGCCCAATTTACCCGGCCCAAAGAAGGAAAATATCATGACCCAACATTGAGTAATAATTATGATTTTGAATTTTCAAACTATTAGTGTTGTTGTGCGAGGATAATAGATGATAATGTAACAATTCCTAAAATATTGAGTAATAATTATGATTTTAAAGTAATTCAAATATAAAAACGATATTTAGTTTTGTTTGTTTTATTAATAAATTTATTGATTATTGTGACGCCCCCAAAATAGGTCCATTCCACCCAACCCATTCTGAGTCGCCAAATACATGGTACAGAAATAACTACAACTTGATAATACAAATGTCGTGTGAAATACGACAATACATCTTAATGAGTTTAAATACGAGATATTGTCGCCTCTAGACAATATCCACACGCAAATAAATTCCCATCATAATTATTGATACATTATTTTACAAAATGGTGAGGACTACTAAACAACTCTCTCTGTAACCTTCATTCCATACCCAGACTCGATCCTGCTATGTTCTTACCTCCCGAGAAGAAAATGGAACAACAAGGAAAAGGGTGAGCTCAACTAGCCGATAAAGAATATTATGACTAAGATAATATACAACAAATTATCGTTAGTCTTCAACAGGAGGAAAAAATCTAATAGAATACAATAGACAACAAGTTTTAGATCAACAAATGCAATGAAATAAAGAATCCATTAGAAGAGTCACGTAGAGAAAGAATTCTCTACCTTCTTAAGGTTTAAAAGTCCATCATCAATATTTCATCCTCGTAACAACAATCAATATACATCTTTAATCATCTTTGCACTTCTGAGGCCAAAGATATTCATTTGTATCACCGGTTTGGTCATGTTCATCTCAACACTGCTCATCTTTGCACTACGGGCCAAAGAGATTCATCGATTTAATCATTCATCTCTTTGACTACTGAGGCCAAAGATATTCATCAAATATCACCATTAAGGATCGAGGATGATGAAAAATATTTTAAGAAACGAATCCGGTGAGATAGAAGGACAAATATTAGGGGATTCGCACAACGGTTTATCCAAGATCGATAATACTTCATAATAAGCGATTTTGAAGCGAACTCAAAAATAATGATCAAAACATGGATACAATCAAAGATAGTAGCCAAAATAGATATCTTGGAAAAAAAGAAAATTTTTTATTTTTAGATTGAATAGTGCAGATTCGTGAATAGTGTCAGATATCGTGAATAGTCTTAGTATCGTGAATAGTAACCCCCACACAAAAAGATAGAAATTTCACAAAAAACATCTTCACGCTTTGTGAATAGTACTCGTGAATAAGTAACTCATGAATAAGTAATCCAGACATGAAAAAGTTTTAAATTTGATAAAAGTTCAACCAATATTTTGGCATAATGATATTGAAGAAAATAATATCATTTGTGAAAGAAATAACATCCCTTACCTCAAAATAACCGTACTTACGATTTGTATTTTCAGATATAGTCTTGTGAAACTTCATGATATAAAGAACACTCAAAGTATACTCACAAGAATACGCTCGATAATATAGAGAAAAGAGAAAACTTAGTTTACGGTGTGATTTTCAATTCTAACTTAGCCCTCATTTATAGGAAAATGTTAGAACGCATAAAAGGAGACTAAATTAATAAAATATATTATTATTTATTCCAAATTTCTACCCACATGTTTTGAAAACTCTAGCATGCCTTCTTTGGTCAAAAACATCACCACCCATGTGCCAACAACCACAAAAACGTTTTTCTTATATAAAATAATTAAAACTTCCAAAATCAATTATTTGAACTCCTAACTTCAATAATTCATGATAAATAGCCCTTTTGTCGGAAAATTGAATCACGCTAATTTCCATGGGAAATTCCATTCTCTACAACTTTGCAGAAGAAAATTTTTCCAAATTCCAAGCAGAAATTGGAAAGAAATCCATAAAGCGGACGATTTTACGCCTATAATCAATTTTCGATTAAGAATTGTGTCCATTGACACACACAAAAATGTGTTAAACATTTAATGCCACAAAATACTCTACCTCCTCATATACTCATATATCCCACATTCATTATAAAAATATCACCAATTAATATATTATTAAAATAATATATTTAAATGAATTATTTTATCGAGAAAAAGATAAAATATTAATTTTCAACAATTGTCACATTAAAAATTTCTCTATCTATATCCACATAAAATCAATATCATATAAATCAATAATTAATTATTCACAAATAATATTATAGAATCACATTACTAACAACCAGCAGGTTCCGGGAAGAGGGGTTTTCAATAAGGATTTCTCCTTCTTGGCAAGTGATTAGATGACCAAACCTCTCCTCGATGTAACTTTCTAGACATTGTCAATAATGCTATCTAATAATATTATTCAAATAATATGAATTATTGATTTGATAATGAGAAATACTATGTGTTGACAATTATTGAACAACAATAATATAAAATATCAACGCAAAGCAATTATTGAATCAATAAGATAAAATAATAAGCAAGTAATTTCATCTGTAACAATTATTGAGTAGTGCCTTCTTACGCATTTAATCAATAATTCAACAATCTTATGCAATCTGTAAGTGTCATCTTGTGCAAAACAACGCGTATTCATCGTATTTTAACCACCCGGTATTCCAACATGTGTAAACCAGAATAACTACGCCGTTATTTTTAAACAACTTATATTTGTCGTTTTCTTCCTCCAATCGCTTTCCGTTATGGGGCCCACACATGGCTGCGCCGTCGTACGAATATTCCCCGACAATACGAATATTCCACGACCAAACGAATATTCCCCGACAACAATGAATATTTTATAACCACTTGCTTATTTTGTAAAATTTGCGCATTTTACCCATAACTAACCACATTAATCAAATCAACCCTTACTATTTCAAAATAATAAATAAAGAAAATTCCATTTTATTTATAAAAAAAATTCGGGGTCTTACAACCTCCCCTCCTTATGAAATTTCGTCCTCGAAATTGACGTACGTACCTGGTGTTTCGAAGAGTTGAGGATACCTCGCTTTCATTTCTATTTCCAACTCCCAGGTCATTTCTTCAATAGCATGGTTTCTCCACAAAACTTTAACTTGTGGTATAACCTTGGTACATAGGACATGCTTCTTCATATCTAATATCTTGACAGTACCTCTTCGTGACGTTAAGTCTTCACTATCTCAAATGCGGTTCTAACTCAATGATGTTATTGAGTTATCCACATATTTACGTAACATCGGTTACATAAAAATGTTATAAACACGCGACATACTTGGTAGTAAAAGCGAGTCTATAGGCCACGATTTCTACTCGATCGAGAATGAATTATTAAATCGAAGGTTTGAGCTTTCTTCTCTTCATTGACTCTTACTTCAGAATAACGCCTTCTTGCGCACCTTCTTCTTTATATTCATCGCCTTCAGTGCGTAGCTGAAGCGGCTTTTAACATTATCGATTAAAAGTCGATTCTACTCGTATATCATCACGTGAGTCCCTAGAGTCTTTAACTCTATCTTCATCATTTATAAGTTATACGAGATGAGTCTTTGACAATATCGTACTCGTCTTTCAGATCGATCTTTTACTCAACATGTCACCTACCACGCTCGCTTTTCCAGGATGGTATGGTCGAACATGTCTTGAAATGAGTCTCTTCTTAAGTTCTTGAAGCTCTTCCCACATTCCGTGCTCCATTCGAATTTTGTATTTCTCTGAGTCATTTGAGTTAATGGACTAGCGATTTGAGAAAATCTTTCCACGAATCTCCGATAATAACCAACTAAGCCTGAAAGCTACGTATTTCGATTCTTCGACTTAGGTTGCTCTCAATCGTAACTCATATCCCAATCTTAGATAAGACGTCATAATGACACCTATCGGTTTTACTACTACACGAATATGGCGCCCCCTACGGAGAGAATGCGGCTTTGTATTCCACAAAGGAAGTCATAAGATAGAGGCTTGAGTATCAACTTCTATAGTTGGGTTTTAACTCACGAAGTTCAATAGGAGCCATTCGATATGAGATTTTAGAAATGGGTTTTGTAGGGTTCAAAGTCGATACAAAATTCAATATCACACTTTGGGAGTAGCAAGAAATTCCTCAGAAATTCACTAACAACAAAAATATCATTCAAATCTGACGTATTATTGTTCAAGTCCATAACATGGCTAAGAAAGCTTGACATTCGTTTTTCAATAAACAAATAGCTTTGTGGTTTGATATGACAGTGTTTGACTTCAATGGTTTGGTTGCTTAAATTCGAATAACAGGTTTGCTTAGGAATATAAAAACTAACAACCTTACAAAAGCAATCAATTTGGCATGATGAGTAGTTAACCAATCAATCCCTAAAATCACATCAAAAACAAGTATCTTTAAAGAGATAAGATCAACAGGTAATGTAATAGTGCCAACTTGAATCAAGCAAGATTTTTAAACAACGGATGTAATGAAAGTTTCTCCTAACGAAGTCTCCAATAATAGGTCAAAGTCTAATTTCTCCGTAGTCAAGTTCAAACGTTGGTATAAGCAAGAGAGATAAAAGAATGGGTAGAACCAGGGGTATCTAGTAAGGTATAAACTTCGTAAGAATTATAATTAACTAACCCGTCTAAACTCGTTCGGGTTCTCAGATTTTGATCGGTCACGACAAACGCTCTTCCAGGAACCGCGTCTTTGACTTTTCTGGGACATCCTTTTGAGTCACCATTCCCGCTGGACTGGGTTTCGATACCGTACAATCTCGAGCGATGTGGCCTTCCTTTCCACAGTTGTAACATACCTTATAATGTTGTGCCACGATTTGGTGATATGTCCCTCCTTCCCGCATTTGTAACATCTGAGCGGTGGTCTTTCTCCTCCCTTGGAACCGATTCTTCATTTGGCGGTGGCGTCTTCACATGGTCGTTGTTGAATCTCCTCTTTTAAAATCTCCTCCCACTCGCTTCTTCTATTTTCATGGCCACGATTACCACCGGAGTGGTTACCGCTTTGTGTCGTATTCTTTCCTCCTCATTTGGTTATCATCGCTCGATGACTACCCCGGTTGTGGTCCCTCGGTTGAGTATATACACCTATCTCGCTCTAATAATTGAGCCCCATTGACAACATCGAAATACGAGAAAACTTATGAGAGATAAGGTATCGACGAATCTCGGGTTTTAGACCTCTCTCGAAACATACTGGCGTCATTCGTTCCTCATTCTCCACCAAATGAGGTGCAAACTTGGATAACTCTGCGAACTTTGCCTCGTCTTTGAGACACCGTCATGTTGTTCGCTCGAGTCTAATAAACTCTACCTCCTTCATATAGACGAATACTTTACGGAAAGTACTTGTCATTGAACGATTCTGAAATCTTTCCCAAGACATGTTTAAGTGCATCTGGCCGGGTACGTTTCACGATTTCCACCAGTAATTTGCTTCACCACGAAGCATAAAGGTGGCGAATGGAACCTTCTGTTCCTCCGTGCACCCCAAGACATCGAATATCTTGGTAATTTGCTTGACCCACGTTTACGCCTTGATCGGATCGGCTTTCCATAAATCTGGTGGTCCCAACTCGAATCGCTTGCTTCAGGATGCATCAAGCTGCGTTGCCATCATTTCCACCCGTATTTTGTACACGAGTCTCCTAAATCGATTTTGCATGAAGCGCAAAAAGCTCCTAAACATTCCATCGTTCATCGTTTGCTTAGTGGTATTGTTCACGGGGAGGTACATTGCCACTGTTGCAGACGTTCTCCTCGTTGGTAAATCTGAGCATCTCCACGGCCTCATTTACTCCATCATAATATTCTCGATCGACATTCTCAAATCTTGTCATAAAACAAGGGTTAATTAAACAAATTAACATGTCACATAATATCCTATATTATGACCGACCAACAAATAAGCTTAGGTAGACACACTAGTGAAGGATTTACTCGTCTCTCCCTCCTAGTTCTATTCCCGATCTCCTTGCAGGAGATCATATCCCCAAGCTCGATACCAACCGTGATGCCCCCAAAATAGGTCCATTCCACCCAACCCATTACGAGTCGCCAAATACATGGTGCGTAAATAACTACAACTTCAATAATACAAATGTCGTGTGAAATACGACAATACATATCTGTGAGTTTAAATACGAGATATTGTCGTCAGACAATATCCACACGCAAATAAATTCCCATCATAATTATTGATACATTATTTTACAAAATGGTGAGGACTACTAAACAACTCTCTCTAGAACCTTCATTCCATACCCCGACTCGATCCTCGCCATGCTTTTACCTCCCGAGAAGAAAATGGAACAACAAGGAAAAGGGTGAGCTCAACTAGCCCAAGTAAAAGAATATTATGACTAAGATAATATACAACAAATTATCGTTAGTCTTCAACAGGAAAAATCTAATAGAATACAATAGACAACAAGTTTTAGATCAACAAATGCAATGAAACAACAATCCATTAGAAGAGTCACGTAGAGAAAGAATTCTACTTTGTCTTCTAAGGTTTAAAAGTCCATCATCAATATTTCATCCTCAGTAACAACAATCAATATACATCTTTAATCATCTTTGCACTACTGAGCCAAAGATATTCATTCATATCACCAGGTTGGTCATGTTCATCTCAACACCATTCATCTTGCACTACGGCCAAAGAGATTCATCGATTTAATCATTCATCTTTGACTACAGCCAAAGATATTCATCAATATCACCATTAAGGATCGAGGATGATGAAAATATTTTTAAGAAACGAATCCGGTGAGATAGAAGGACAAATATTGGGATTCATAACAACAGTTTATCCAAGATCGATAATACTTCATAATAAAGCGATTTTGAAGCGTAACTCAAAAATAATGATCAAAAAACATGGATACAATCAAAGATAGTAGCCAAAATAGATATCTTGGACAAAAAAGAAAATTTTCATTTTTTTAGGTGAATAGTGTCAGTATCGTGAATAAGGTCTTATATCGTGAATAAGAACTCCCAAACACAAAAAGATAGAAATTTCACAAAAAACATCTTCACGCTTTGTGAATAAGACTCGTGAATAAGAAGCTTCATGAATAAGAACCAGGACATGAAAAAGTTTCAAATTTGATAAAATGTTCAACCAATATTTTGGCATAATGATATTGAAGAAAATAATATCATTCATGCGAAAGAAATAACATCCCTTACCTCAAAATAACCGTCTTTCGATCAGATTTTTTCGGATAGTCTTTGACAAACTCGCATGTGATAAAGAACACTCAAAGTATACTCACAAGAATAAATTTCGATAATATAGAGAGAAAGAGAGAAAACTTAGTTTTCGGTGTGATTTTCAATTCTAACTTAGCCCTCTATTTATAGGAAAATGTTAGAACGCCAAAAGAGACTAAATTAATAAAATATATTATTATTTATTCCAAATTTCTACCCACATGTTTTGAAAACTCTAGCATGCCTTCTTTGGTCAAAAACATCAGCCACCCATGTGCCAACAACCACAAAAAACGTTTTTCTTATATAAAATAATTAAAACTTCCAAAATCAATTATTTTAACTCCGTAACTTCAATAATTCATGATAAATAGCCCTTTTGTCGAAAAATTGAATCTCGCGAATTTCCATGGGAAATTCCATTATCTACAACTTTACGAAGAAAATTTTTCCAAATTTCAAATGTAAATTGGACCGAAATCCATAGCAGACGATTTTATACTATAATCAATTTTTTGGTCAAGAATTGTGTCCACCGACACACAAAAATGTGTTAAACATTTAATGCCACAAAATACTCTACCTCCTCATATACTCATATATCCCACATTCATTATAAAAATATCACCAATTAATATATTATTAAAATAATATATTTAAATGAATTATTTTATCGAAAAAGATAAAATATTAATTTTCAACAATTGTCACATTAAAAATTTTCTATCTATATCCACACAAAATCAATATCATATAAATCAATAATTAATTATTCACAAATAATATTATGTAATCACATTATTAACAAACTGTGCAGCGGTTCGAGAAAGAGGGGTTTTCCAATAAGGATTTTCTCCTACTTGGTAGCATAAATTAGATGACCAAACCTCTCCTCGATGTAACTTTCTAGACATTATCAATAATGTTATCTAATAATATTATTCAAATAATATGAATTATTGATTTGATAATGAGAAATACTACGCGTTGACAATTATTGAACAACAATAATATAAAATATCAACGCAAAGAATTATTGAATCAATAAGATAAAATAAATGAAGCAGTAATTATCGTAACAATTATCGAGTAAAGGTCTTCTTTACGTATGAATCAATAATTCAACAATCTTGTGTGTAATACCTGAGTGTCTTCTACATGCAACCACGCATACATCGTATTTTAACCAACGGGTATTCCAACAAAGGTGTAATCAGAATAACAACTACTGTTATTTTTAAACAACTTATATTTGTCGTTTTCTTCCTCCAATCGCTTTCAGTTATGGGGCCCACATTTATGGTCAATACCGCCGCATTTAATATTCCCGACAGCATTTAATATTTCACGACCAAACTAATATTCTCAAAACAACAATGAATATTTTATAACCACTTGCTTATTTTGTAAAATTTGCATGATTTTACCCATAACTAACCACATTAATCAAATCAACCCTTACTATTTCAAAATAATAAATAAAAGAAATTCTATTTTATTTATAAAAAAAATTCGGGGTCTTACAATTATAATATGAAAAATAATATATATATATATATACGTCCGAAAAAATCTCTTGACAAAAATAAATTTAACTAACGTGAAATTTAGAAAGATAGAATAATAGTGTATATGTACGAGTCTCTTTTTAATTCATATATTTTATATAAGAAATTGATATTTTTATATAAAAATAGATATTTTTATATGATTCCTCTTAGTAAATGAGTCTCACCTTCATGTAGGAGAGATTATATAAAAATATTATTTTAACGTGTAAAAAACAACAATTTCCTTTATATATTCGTAGACATTTTTTATGGATATAATAAAATAGGTGAATAGGCGATATCATGATGCACGAGTCTACTTGGTGTAGCGGTTGGAAACAGAAATATGACAACGTAGGCCACCTAATACTAACAATTTTTGGCATATAAGTTGACAGTTGACATAAGTGGATAGTTGCAGCTCTTTAAATACTCCAAACTAGTTTATAAATATAAGCATAGATCCGTTAGTAAAATAGAATGAAAACTATATATATATATATATATATATATATATATATATATATATATATATATCAATTAAATAAAATTGTAAAAAACGAATTTATCAAGATTAGTACTTATATTATATTTTTATGACAATTATGTCCTTACGATGTTCAGAGTTGATATCAAAACTTGTCTCTAAAGATACAATGACAATGTATACTTTAGCAGCATTACAAAAAGTATACTCTACGAATCAAAGAAATACTCTGACTCTCTTTCAAACTTAACTAAAGAAACTGATGAAGAAATGAAGACTCTAATGCTCTATAATGCTTGAATGCTAGAGAAATGAATGAATAAAATGGTTGCCCTCTCCTATCTATTTATAGGAGGGATTAGTGACCCATTAGAAGGGACACAACCCGTATTTTTAAGTCAAAACTGTGACGCCCCCAAAATAGGTCCATTCCATCCAACCCATTCTGAGTCGCCAAATACATAGATGTAAATAACTACAACTTTATTTTTTACAACATATAAGCTGTGAGTTTAAATCTGAGATATTGCCATCTGCACAATATCCACACGCAAATAAATCTCCATCATAATTATTGATACATTATTTTACAAAAATGGTGAGGACTACTAAACAACCCTCTCAGAACCTTCATTCCATACCCGACTAAGACTCGCTACATTCTCGCCTCCCGAGAAGAAAAATGGATCAACAAGGAAAAGGGTGAGCTCAACTAGCCCAAGAAAGAATATTATGACTAAGATAATATACAACAAATTATCGTTAGTCTCCAACAGAGGAAAAATATAATAGAATACAATAGACAACAAGTTTTAAATCAATATTCGCAGTGAAATAATAATTCATTAGAAGAGTTAAGTAGAGAATGCAAACTACTATCTTCTATGTATGAATTTTAAAGTTCATCGCCTCTATTTTATCCTCGTAACATCAATCAATATATATCTCGAGATCAAATTTCATCCTCAGACTATGTGCCAAGGACATTTACCATTGGTCATGTTCATCTAAACACTGCTCATCTTTGCACTACGGCCAAAGATATTCATCGAAATCAATCATCTTTGCACCACAGCCAAAGATATTCATCGAAATCAATCATCTTTGCACTTTCTGAGTGCCAAAGATATTCATCGAAATCAATCATCTTTGCACTACAAAGCCAAAGATATTCCATAATATCATCATTTAAGACCGAGGATGATGAAAAATATTTTTAAAGAAACGAATCCAATTGAAACAAAATGACAAGGATTAAGGATTAAGGATTCGTACTTTGTTTTATCCACGTCCAAAAAATACCTCAAAAATAATCATAGTGGTGTAAAATTCAAGAATGATCAAAACATGGATACAATCAAAGCTAATATCCATAATAGATATTTTGGACAAAAAGAAGAAATTTCATTTCTAAATTGAATAGTGTCGTATTCATGAATAATAGTCAGATATCGTGAATAGTGCAGTACACGTGAATAGTAACTCAGACACCAAAAGATAGAAATTTCACAAAAAAACATCTTCACGCTTCGTGAATAAGACTCGTGAATAAAGAACTCGTGAATAAGAACTCATGAATAAGAACTCATGAATAAGAACTTATGAATAAGTAACCCGACATGAAAAAGTTCCAAATTTGATAAAAGTTCCAACCAATATTTCAAAGATAATGATATTGAAGAAATAATATCATTTGAGAAAAAGAAAATAACATCCCTTACCTCGAAAGACAAGATTTCTAAATAAACAACAGGATATAAAGCTATGACTTAAACTTCAGCACCGTATAGCAATACTCAAAGTATACTCAAAATACTCACAAGAAGAATACTCGATAATATAGAGAGAAAACTTCGATTTCGGTGTGATTTTCAATTCTAACCTAAACACCTATTTATAGGAAATCGCTGTAGAACACCAAAGCAGTAAAATTTATTATAATATTAATATATATATTAAGTTTTCTACGCAACCTTTGAATCTGATTTCCAGCCAACTAAACACATGTAAAATGAGGCTCACACATCAAAAAACATTTTCTATTATAAAATAATTAAAACTTCTAAAAATCAATTATTTTGAGCTTGTAACTTCAATAATTCACAATAAATAGCCCTTTTGCCGTAAAATTCAAATCTCGCTTGTTTTTATAGGAAATTCAATTTTCTACAACTTTCTGTAAGAAAGTTTTTCCAAATTCCAAATGTAAATTGACAAGAAATCCACAAATGGGCGATTTTTGTGCTATAATCAAATTTCAAATAATAAATGGGGTCCACCGACATGTTTAATATGTTTTAAACATTTTGGTAACAAAAATACTCCTCCTCCACATATACTCATATATCCCACATTCATCGTAAAAATATCATCGTTAATATATTATTAAAATAATATATTTAAATGAATTATTTTATCGTAAAAAGATAAAATATTAATTTTCAACAATTGTCACTATAAAAATTTTCTCCATCTATATCCACATAAAATCAATATTTTCCTCATCATATGAATCAATAATTAATTATTCACAAATAATATTACAGTAATCACAATATCGACAACCAAAGCGCGGTTCAAGAGCAGGGGCTTTCCAATAAAGATTTTTCCTTCTTTGGCTGCCGCAATTAGGTGACCAAACCTCCTTAGATGTAACTTTCTAGACATTGCCAATAATGTTTTCTAATAATATTATTCGGATAATATGAATTATTGCTTCGATAATGAAAAATCTTTGTGTAATGATAATTATCAAACAACAACAATATAAAATATCAATGCAAAGAATTATTAAATCAATAAAATAAAATAATTGAATAGTAATTATCGTAACCATTATTGAGTAGTGCCTTCTTTCGTAAGAATCAATAATGGGTGCAATATCTGCAAAGCCATCATGCAATAACGCTGTAGACATCGTGTTTTAACCAACGGGTATTCCAACAAAGTAAAATCAGAATAACAACTACGTCATTATTTTTAAACAACTTATTTTTGTCGCTTTTCTTCCTTTAATCGCTTTTCCGTTATGGGGCCCACACATGGTCGCTACTGGGCCGCATTTAATATTCCCGACAAAGATCTAATATTCCACGACCAAACGAATATTCTCCGGACAATAATGAATATTATATCACCACTGCTTATTTAAAATATTTATGATTTTACCCATAACTAACCACATTAATCAAATCCACCCTTACTATTTCAAAATAATAAATAAAGGAAATTCCTTTTTATTTAAAAAATTTCGGTCTTACAACCTCCCTCCTTATGAAATTTCGTCCTCGAAATTGACGACGCACCGGTGTTTCAAAAGATGAAAATACCTCGCTTTCATTTTCGTTTCCAACTCCCAAAGTTATTTCCTCAATAAAGCATGGTTTCTCCACAAAACTTTAACTTGTGGTATAACCTCGGTGACATGGGACATGTTCTTTCCTATCCAAGATCTTGACAGTACCTCCTCGCACGTTAAGTCTTCTATTATCTTGTCCCGGCTTCTAACTCAATGACGTGGTTGGTCGTAACATCGACACGTGAAAAACGTTATGAACAGCGCCATACTTGGCAGCAAAAACGAGTCTATAGGCCACAGATTCCTATTCGATCGAGAATTTCAAATGGATTAATAAATCGAAGGTTTGAGTTTTCCTCACCTCACCGATTCTCGCTTTTGAAATAACAACTTCTTGCACCTCCTTCTTCAAATTCATCACTCCGATTGTGTAGCTTGAATAACTTTAACTTTATCGATTAAAGTCGATTATACTCAGATATCATCACGTGGGTACCTAGAGTTTTCATCTCCATCTCTATTATTTGTAAATTATACTGAAATGAGTCTTTGATAATATCGTACTCAGATTTGTATACGATCTTCTACTCAACACGCCACTACCACGCTCGCTTTTCCAATACGGTATGGTCGTAACATGTGTCGAAATGAGTCTCCTCTTGAGTTCTTCAAGCTCTTCCCACATTCTTTGCTCCATTCGAATTTTGTATCTCTACGAAGTTAAATTGCGTTAATGGAATAGCGATTCGAGAATATCCTTCAACGAATCTCCGATAATAACCAACTAAGCCTGAAAGCTACGATTTTGATTACCGACTTAGGTTGTTCTCAATCGTGACTCATATACCAATCTTGGATAAGACGTTACATTGAAACCAATCGGGTTTACTATCGCATACGAATATGGTGTCCCCTACGAGAGAGTTCCGGCTTCTTTGCATTCCACAAAGGAAGTCACCAGATAGAGGCTCGGTATCAACTTCTACAGTTGGGTTTTTAACTCCTCAAGTTCAATAGAGCCATTCGATATGAGATTTTAGAAATAGGTTTTGTAACGGATTTAAAGTCGATACAAATTAAATATCACGCCTCGAGGAGTAGGCCAAGAAATTCTTCAGAAATACGTCGGGAAAAATCAATAACAACAGAATATTATTCAAATCGATGTGTCTTTATTCAAATCCATAACATGGACTAAGAAAGCTTGACATTGCGTTTTCAATAAACAAATGGCTTTATAATTTAATATGAAAGAGTTTGACTTCAATGGTTTAGTTGCTTGAATTGAATAATGAGTTGCTTGAGAATATGAAAACTAACACGCTTATTTAAAGCAATAAATTTTGGCATGATGAGTAGTTAACCTTAAAATCACATCAAAAACAAATATCTCTATAGAAATAAGGTTAACAGGTAATGTGATAGTGCCAACCCTGAATCAAGCAAGATTTCTAAACAACGGATGTAATAAAAGTTTCTCTTAACTGAGTCTCCATGAGATAAGTCAAAGTCTAATTTCTCCGTAGTCAAATTCAAACGTTGAAGCGTAAAGCAAAGAGAGATAAAAAGAATGGGTAGAATCCCAGATTCTAGTAAGGTATAAACTTCGCAAGAATTTATAATTAACTAACCGTGCTAACTTCGTTCGGGTTCTTCGATTTTGAGAAGTCACGAAAAACGCTCTTCCAAGAACCGTGATTTCGACTTATCCAGGACATCCTTTTGAGTCACCATCCCTCATTGGACTTGGTTTCGCCATCAGACACTCTCGAGCTATATGTCCTTCCTTTCCACAATTATAGCATACCAAACTGCTAGGCAGTTTGATCGATATGTCCTCTTTCCGCGATTTATAAGATACGACCGGTGGTCGTTCTCCTCCCCTGGAACCGATTCTCACCTTGTACCGACGTCTTCACATGGTTATCATTGAACCTTCTTCTTGAAATGTCCACTGAGTCACCTCTCCTATTATCATGGCCACGATTACCACCCGAGTGGTTACCGCTTTGTCCGTATTCTTTCCTCCCCATTGGTTATCATCGTTTTGATGATCGCTTTGTCACCGATATGACCTCGTTGTGGTCCCTCGGTTGAACATACTCGTTATCACGCTCTAATAATTGAGCCCCTGCATTTACAACATCCGAATATAAAGAAAATTTATGAGAGATAAGATATTGTCGAATCTCGGGTTTTAGACCTCGTAAACATACGCGTCATTCGCTCCTCATTTTCCACTGAAAATGAGGTGCGAAAACTCGACAACTCATAAACTTCGCCTCATATCGAGACACCGCCATGTTGTTTCGCTCCCGGCCTAATAAACTCCACTTCCTTCAAATGACGAACACTTTCGTGAAAGTATTTGTCATTAAATAGTTCTCAAACGTCTCCCAAGACATGCCGAGCGCAAATTGGATGGGTACGCTTCACGCACTCCCACCGAAGAGTCCGCTTTCGCCACGGAACATAAAGGTGGCGAATGGAACCTTCGTTCCTCCGCATCCCAAAACATCGAATATCTTGGTAATTTGCTTGACCCATGTTTTCGCCATGATCGGATCGGCTTTCCTTAAATTCGTGGTCCCAACTCTTTGAATCGCTGTCTTGTGGACAACCCGTGAATTGCTATCATTTCTCCTATGTTTTGAACACGAAGTCTCCTCGTCTCGATTTTGCATGAATCGCAAAAAGCTTCTAAACATCCCGCCGCTTATCGCCCGCTTCGGTGGTATTGTTTACAGGAGGTACATTGCCACTTTGTTGACGTTCTCCTCGTTGGTAAAGACAGCATCTCCACTGGCCTCATTCACTCCATCGTTAATATTCTCAACGACATTCTCAAATACTATCATAAAACAAGGGTTAATTAAGGAAATCAATATATCACATAATATCCCTATATACTAACCAACTAACAAATAAGCTTAGGTAGACACACTAGCGAAGGATTTACTCATCTCTCCCTCCTAGTTCTATTCCCCGATCTCCGCCAGATATCATATCCCTAAGCTCGATATCAAATCGTGACGCCCCTAAAAAATAGTCAATTCCATCCAACCCATTTCGAGTCGCCAAATACATGGTACGTAAATAACTACAACTTTATTTTTACAACATATAAAGCTGTGAGTTTAAATATGAGATATTGCCATCTGCATAATATCCACACGCAAATAAATCCCCATCATAATTATTGATACATTATTTTACAAAATGGTGAGGAGAACCTTCATTCCATACCCGACTAGTACTTTGTAGTAACCCTCTCAGAACCTTCATTCCATACCCCGACTAAGTACTCGCTACATTCTCGCCTCCCCGAGAAGAAAAATGGATCAACAAGGAAAAGGGTGAGCTCAACTAGCCCAAAGAAGAATATTATGACTAAGATAATATACAACAAATTATCGTTAGTCTCCAACAGGAAAAATATAATAGAATACAATGACAACAAGTTTTAAATCAATATTCGCAATGAAATAATAATTCATTAGAAGAGTTAAGTAGAGAATGCAAACTACTATCTTCTATGTATGAATTTTAAAGTTCATCGCCTATTTTATCCCTCGTAACATCAATCAATATATATCTCGAGATCAAATATTCATCCTCGCACTACAAAGCCAAGGACATTCACCAATTGGTCATGTTCATCTAAACACTGCTCATCTTTGACTACGGCCAAAGATATTCATCAAATCAATCATCTTTGCACTCTGGGCCAAAGATATTCATCGAAATCAATCATTTTTGCACTACGTGCCAAAGATATTCATCGAAATCAATCATCTTTGCACTACCAAAGCCAAAGATATTCCATAATATCATCATTTAAGACCGAGGATGATGAAAATATTTTTAAAAAACGAATCCAAAGGAAACAAAATGACAAGGATTAAGGATTAAGGATTCGTACTTTTGTTTTATCCATTCAAAAATACCTCAAAAATAATCATAGTGGTGTAAAATTCAAGAATGATCAAAACATGGATACAATCAAAGCTAATATCCATAATAGATATTTTGGACAAAAAGAAGAAAATTTCATTTTTCATTGAATAAAGGTCGTATTCATGAATAAGGTCAGATATCGTGAATAGTCTCAGATACATGAATAGTAAATCAGACACCAAAAGATAGAAATTTCACAAAAAACATCTTCACGCTTTCGTGAATAGTACTCGTGAATAAGAATCGTGAATAAGAACTCATGAATAAGAACTCATGAATAAGAACTTATGAATAAGAACCCCGATATGAAAAAGTTCCAAATTTGATAAAAAGTTCCAACTAATATTTCAAAGATAATGATATTGAAGAAATAATATCATTTGAGAAGAAAATAACATCCCTTACCTCGAAAGACAGACTTTTAAATAAACACCAGGATATAAAGCTATGACTTAAACTTGCAACGATATAGCAATACTCAAAGTATACTCAAAATACTCACAAGAATACGCTCGATAATATAGAGAGAAAACTTCAGTTTCGGTGTGATTTTCAATTCTAACCTAAACACCTATTTATAGAAATTGCTTAGTAACACCAAAAAGTAAAATTTATTATAATATTAATATATATATTAAGTTTTCACGCAACCTTTGAATCTGATTTCCAACCAACTAACACATGTAAAATGAGGCTCACACATCAAAAAAAACATTTTTCTATTATAAAATAATTAAAACTTCTAAAATCAATTATTTTTGAGCTTGTAACTTCAATAATTCACAATAAATAGCCCTTTTGCCGTAAAATTCAAATCTCGCTTGTTTTTATAGGAAATTCAATTCTCTACAACTTTACGTAAGAAAGTTTTTCCAAATTCCAAATGTAAATTGGAATCAAATCCACAAATGGGCGATTTTACTGTGCTATAATCAAATTTCAATAATAAATGGGGTCCACCGACATGTTTAACATGTTTTAAACATTTTGGTAACAAAATACTCCTCCTCCACATATACTCATATATCCCACATTCATCGTAAAAATATCATCGTTAATATATTATTAAAATAATATATTTAAATGAATTATTTTATCGTAAAAAGATAAAATATTAATTTTCAACAATTGTCACTATAAAAATTTTCTCCATCTATATCCACATAAAATCAATATTTTCCTCATCATATGAATCAATAATTAATTATTCACAAATAATATTATGTAATCACAATATCGACAACCAGTAGCTTCAGGAAAGAGGGCTTTCCAATAAAGATTTTTCCTCATCCTGCCAAGCAATTAGGTGACCAAACCTCTCCTTGTAGATGTAACTTTCTAGACATTGCCAATAATGTTTTCTAATAATATTATTCAGATAATATGAATTATTGCTTCGATAATGAAAAAATTGTGTAATGATAATTATCAAACAACAACAATATAAAATATCAATGCAAAGAATTATTAAATCAATAAAATAAAATATCGAATAGTAATTATCGTAACCATTATCGAGTAGTGCCTTTCACGTAAGAATCAATAATGGGTGCAATCTAAAATATCTTCATCGCGCAATAACGCAGACATCGTGTGTTTTAACCACCGGGTATTCCAACAAAGGTAAACCAGAATAACTACGTCATTATTTTTAAACAACTTATTTTTGTCGTTTTCTTCCTCCAATCGCTTTCCGTTATGGGGCCCACACATGGGTCGCTACTGGTCGCATTTAATATTCTCGACAAAGATTTAATATTCCAATTTACCAAACGAATATTCTCCAAATAATAATGAATATTATATCACCACTTGCTTATTTAAAATATTTGCGCATTTTACCCATAACTAACCACATTAATCAAATCCACCCTTACTATTTCAAAATAATAAATAAAGGAAATTCCTTTTTATTTAAAAAAATTTCGGGGTCTTACAAAAACGATGTAGTTTTAAGGAGTAGCAGAATAGGCGCGTCTATTCGGACCCATAAAACGACGTAGTTTTAGCCTTAGAAGAATCAAAACAACGTAGTTTTAGGCTTAACATAAAAGGCACGACAAAACGACATAGTTTTGAAGCGTTCGTTCACACGGATAGGGTTATTTAGGTGCCGATTGAGTTATTTTATGTGTGTATAGTTGTTGTAGGCATAATATGACTTATCAAAAACTTGAGATACCTTACCAACTTCTCATGTTATAGTTATTTATTTATAAAATTATATTATTAATTTTAATTTAAATAAACATAAAATTGAACGAATTAAATTATGTTTTTAATTAAAGTATAGACAAATGTTAAATGAAGTGATGACGTTGGCTAATTGTTAGTTAACCTTTTATTTTTATGTTATTTTCTGATTGATACTTTGATGGTGATACACTGATGATAATAATATGGCCTTGCCACCAACCATCCTAAATGCTACTACTACTAATACATAAACCAAATCTAGTAGTGGGTCTCAATTGGATTTAGTTCATTATTATTTACATGGCAAGCTTATTGTCATGTAGAATCTCTCTAAAAATAATTTGAATATTATTTATTTAAATTGTTAAATGCAAAATAAACTAATTCAAAATCCTAATTTATATACCCTAAATAAAAGATAATTATAACAATCCATACCGACTGACTTCGTGATCTATTGAATCTATTATTGTTAGCAACTTAATTCCTTATATACAGACAAATTTATTCCATATATTTCGATGTGAGACTAGGGTGTTACAATAAAAATCTAAATTTAAAAGTCAATACTTATTGGTCTACTTCCTTAATTATAAGAATAAATTTTTTATTTTTGAAATAAATTCTTAACGTTTACTATAAATATAGTATTAATGACATAATAATTTTTATTTATTTATTAATAAAAGAAATTAATTTTAAAAAGATACTAATGACTGAAAATGCAATACAGATTTCAGGGTAAGGTGGTCAGAAAGTCATACAAAATAAATGAAAAGTATGAACTTATTTGCTAATGGGAATAGAACACGTTCCAAGCTACACTTGAATTTTACCTCATAAACGTATTCAATTTACTTATAATATTAATAATAACGTGCTAAAAATTATTTCAATCAAAATTTGAAATTTAATCTTCTTATTGTATGTTGTGTTGGTTTTGTGTTTGTCATCCCTATTTGTAGAGTTGTAAAATGAACCGGATAGAGTTGGGTATTAAATTGTTATATTTTGTTCATGAATTTTATTGAGTCTGAAATAAAGTTTGATTGAAACTCATTTAATTATCGAGTCGAGCACAATCTCGATTCGAGCCCGAACAATTTGAACAATAAGATCATAGTATGAATAAAAAATTATAATTTAATAAGACTCAAGTAATTTATCAAACATTAAAATTTATTCATATTTTAATCGCTTATATTTCAGCCAATTGAAATTACCAAATTAAATCAAGTTCTAGAATTTTTAATTGAATAGCCGAAAAGATATAAATCAAGTCGGAATCGATTAGTTGATTTTAGATGAATAGCCGTAAAGATAAAAAAGAAAATGAAAAAATAAATTGAAAGATAAAAGGGAATCTGGATGAAGCAAAAAAAAACACACACTAGGTTATGAGTGCGTTACAGATAGCATATTCCGACTAGACCCACACTATAAGTATTCTGTCCTTTTAGAGTTCTGGGCACGCTACTCATGTGACCTGGCCGTTAGGTTCAAGGCATGCCACTATGAAAAATAACACAAACAAATTATTATTACTACTAAATATTTTGTTTTCATTACAAGATATAAAATCTAATTTAAGTTTTCAAAAAATATATTAAAAATTAAAAAGTGATATAAATTATTTATTTTTGGAAAATAATAAAATTTTAATTTAATAATATTATTTAAATATTTATAATTTTTATAAATTAGTTATCTAGAATTAAATTAACCTATGTATAAATAAATCTTTAAAGTTAGAACTCCCCATGCTCCAATTTTTATGTAACTATTTGTGTTTACATTGATGGTAAATTTTATGATTTAATTTAAAGTTTAAAAATATTTTAAATTGACTTTAAAATTCTTTATTTAGAATAAAAAGTATGATAAATTTGTAGAACTATGATTTTTAATTTATTAAATTTATATCTAATCTTTGTTACAAATGTAGCAACAATGTTTCTAAAAATAAAAAATAATCTTTAATATCCTTTAATATTAAAAACAAAAACAAAAATTAATATCATTTTACAGCTTAAAAACAAAAATTAATCTTTAATTTTGTAATGGAAAAAAAATGTATCTCTATTTTTAAATAAAACATACTACTTCGATCCCTCAATAACGGTTTTAGTTTGATTTTTTTGGTCAACTTGATTACTTTTAGAATTAAATAAAATATATTTATTTATAATTTTAAAGCTATAAAAATTATAGATAATAGTAAATTCGACATAATTTTTTATGGCTACAGTTTCTCCACATATATTACAAAAAAATAGTATAAATTTTTATTACAAAAATTGTTAAGTTAACTGAAAAAATCAAACTAAAACAAAGGGTGTATTAATTAGTTCGTGTTGACGAAGTGGTGCAGTAAGATAAAACAATTTGTTTACAAAAAAATTGAACTATTTGTCTTAAATTAACACTATTTCAGATTATTTGTCTTAAATTAATATTATTTTAGACTATTTTATCTTGTGATGGGAATTAATAGTTATTTAAATAGTCTTATATACTATTTTTTTTTATTTCTAAGATTATTTATAAAAGATATATAATTTATACTTAATGTGAAATTAATAATTTCCGTTTTAAGCAATTAAATGATTTTATAAGACTAATAGTGAACTAATAATCTTTGGTTTAAGTATTATATAATCGGAAATAATATTAATAAATTAAGATAAATAATCCAATTATGTTTTTTTTTGTGAATAAACATAACGTTAGATTTTGCCTATTCATACAGTACGGACTAACAAACAAACGCCGTTAAGTTATCTCTCTAGACGGACGATGAATGAACCTATTCATACCCACTCTGACTTCTCTGTCACTTTCTCTCTCTAAAAACAAAGAAAAGGTTAAATTGCAAAAGAAATTTCTGTGCAAATTTCGCCTTTCATGAAAGGGCATCGCTTCCAAGGCAAGCATAAATAAAAAGCTCACCTTAAAAAAAACCCTAAACTCCAAAAAGATTCCTCACATTTCTCTTCCATATTCGTCTCACTGGTCATATTTATCACCATGATTATGTTCTTCATCCACTTTTTCTATCTCTAAAACCGTTCAAAGTCATTTTTTAAATATATTTATGCAATGTCAACCTGATTCGGTCAAGGTTATCTCCAAATCTCATTAGTTATTGTGTGAAATAAGTCTATCTAACAAAGTTATGAATTCTTTATTGTGTTAATTGTAATTGTTTTGGGTTCAGTTCTGAAAGAAGAAGAACAATGACGACCAGACAAGAAGTGAAATCGAAGAGATTAAGTTCGAGAGCGGCGAATTCGCCTTCATCTTCAACGACGTCGTCTTCAAAGCAGTTCCCGGAGACTTCGGTGGACTGTCTGAGCTCGCCGGCATCGACGGCCAAAAGTAAGCCGCAATACTATTATTCTGAGACGTTACCTGTAGATACACAGAGATCCAAAGAGAATGTCACAGTGACGGTCCGGTTTCGGCCTCTCAGGTACTAAAAAGTTGTCTAAACTGTGTTTGATTTGGATAGATTACTTTAGATTGTGATAGTTTGGGGTTAATTTGGTTATACTTTTTGATTAAACCAGTCCCAGAGAAATTAGACAAGGAGAAGAGATTGCATGGTATGCTGATGGTGAAACTATTGTGCGGAGCGAGCACAATCAATCCAGTGCTTATGCTTATGGTACATTGTAAATTCATTTCCGTATTTGACATAGTAATTACTATTATTTTCCGTGTTTGATGTGGTTAGTTAAATACTCTTAATTGTCCTTTAGTTGTCTTGTCTACCTCTGCTCTGCTGCAAATATTAGTACTAGTTATAGGAGGAAAACAATTTAAAATTTTTCTGTCTAGGTGTTTTTGCTCACATTAACAATTCTAGTTGTTTGTAAAGTGAATATATTGGGTGTTAGATTAGATAATATGAATTTATTTTGTTACAAGCGAAAGATGGTTAGATTCTTTTGATGCAACTCAAAATAATGTTTTAAGCATGTCACAAATAATATTTCTAAGTTGAATTTCACATAAACAAAACTCTTATTTGTGTGTTGGAAGTATTATTGTCCTTTTGTTTCTCAATTGGCTACTTGTTCAGCGCATTTTGTCCCGAAAAGTAAATCCGAGCTATAGCAGATTCATCTTTATTCTTCAAGTCATCATTGTTGTGATAAAAAGTACTTTTTCGACATGTTCCTTGCAATGTCTTGGTGGTGGTGGTGCCGCCTCAACCTTCTCATTTTGTCATTCCTACTTGGTTTCAATTAGAACCTTCGTCCTTTGTGTCTATTGTGTTTCTCAAGTAGTTTTAGCCTTGATGTATTTAGTGGGGAGGGGAGGGATATTTATAGGGTAGGAGGTTTTTGTTCTCTTTGGCCTTGTTTACACATAGCTGGTATTTGGGCAGCTCCCCTCTTGGTGCCTTTTCTATATAATCTTTATTCTTTTTTTTTTGGGAAAAAAGAATCTTTATAACTGCCAGTTGCCATTGAACCATCCATCACTGGAAAAATTGCTCGTCTTTTATGAATATGACTATTAACCTTAAATCATGGATTTGTTGATCACGTCTAACTACTAAAATTGTATATGTTTGATTATATTTTCATTAAGTAAAGCAAAAAGTTAGCGGGTAATATTGGTTCTTGATAAACCTGTAATGATCCAAATCTTAGTTGTCTAATATCTTATCCTTGTATCAACTTTGGTTGGTTTAAATTCGATTTACACTCTGCTATATTAGTTGTCTTTTATAAGTAATAAATGTGAAGAAAAATTGACTAAATAACTTGAAATTGTTCAAGTGTGATGTATTAAAGAGTAGAGCAACATATAAGTCATGTACTTAAAAAACCTTCACCCCTTCCTAAAAGAGAAAAATAAAAATACAAGTTAAATTCCTTTTATTAGCACGAAGATTAGTTGATAAATCAAAAGAGATTTTATCACCTTCATAATACAAAATTGAAATGCAAATCGCATCCTACTTAACGATTTGTGAAAGAATATAAAGAGACTTGTCGTCAAAAACCGACAAAGGTTGGTAAACAACTTCTATGGAGGTGGCGGTTTGTACAAAGTCATTGGTATGCGACGCAGCGACAAGAGATAGTAAAGGCCGTGTATGGCCAAAGTGTATTAAGCAAATAATAATCAAATTTAACTAAAACATAGCCCTAGCAATGTTTAAATAGTACGGAAATAAGCCAGAAACCCTACTTGGACAATAAGTAACGAAATTACATAAAAAACCTTAAGTTCATTAAAATCAGAAAAACTTCAGAAGGCCCAAATCACCTTTTCTCATGTATTTTTGGCCCGGAACAACATACGTCATGGCCAAAGGCGATGAGCCTTGTAGATCTCGTCGAGAGATTCGATTTGATATATTATGGGCCCCGTAACTCCAAACAAATCAAAAATTACGTCCAAAACAAGATTAATCGTCCAAAAAAAAGACCTCCACCGGCTGGGTCATTCTCCTCCACTTGGGAAGAATTTGATCTCGAGTTGTCTGCCATAACCCTCTTCGGATACAACAAACCATCACTTGCCTGGTAAGGATGAAGGTCAAAAGTCCATAAAATCCCCATAATAGCCGACAACTCCACTACATAAGCTTTATTATTGATCTTATGTAGAATGGTATACGGACCATATTTCTTCGATTTCAGCTTTCTATAAGTGCCCACTGGAAACCTCTTCTTACGCAGAAACTTCATGATTGATCTCCTTGGAACACCTATAGGCGACAATGTTTATCATCATTCCTCTTGTAACGGGCATTTGCCTTCTCAATATTGCGCTTCACCTCCTCTTGGACAGCTTGCACGTGATCTGCCATATCTAACGCAGCCTCACTCACATCAAGCTCTTTAGGTAACCTAACAAGATCAAGGGCATGTTGTGGACATTTAGTATAAACAATAGAAAACGGAGACTTCTCTATAGCAGTATGAACAATACTATTGTAAGCAAATTCCGCTTGCGCCAATGCTTGGTCCCACCATTGCGGCTTCTCCCCACAAATACAACGAATGAAGTTGCCCAAGGTTCAGTTAAGAGACTTTGTCTGGCCATCAATTCGGTTAAGAGATTTTTTAAACAAGTTATTAATATATACAATAAATAAGTTATTATGAAATCCGGATATGGATCCGAATATCGGATTCCAGATATCCGCTATCCACCGAATATATTTACGGTTGGATGTTAAACGAATACGAATACGCCTATATTCGTATTCGTATCCGTTTATTGACGGATACCTTTAAACCGAATATGGATGCAGATGAATACAAATTCTGCGGTTACCATTTATAGCTATACATACAGCTGGTTCTAATGCATTAAAAACCCATCAAGGATATAAAAATCTGCTTCTGGTATGTGCCGAATACACTTCTCCTAAATCTGTTGGAAGTCCTCATCCTGCTCATATAACTCTTGCAAACAATCAAAACCCACAATTTCATGATGGAGAGTTACCAACAAAGAATTTTGACGACTTAAAAGAATCAACAACCTTATTATGGACTCCATATTTATGTATTAGATGAAAATAATTTTTTTTGAAGAAAAGTATATCAGCTGACTTACATGTAAGTCTGAGGTAATTCTTTTCTGGCTCCCCACATACTTTAACGCCACATAATTTGAATACGGGATAAATTCTCGACCAATAAGATAATGCTCCCAATGCTTCAACGACCGCACTGCTCCATAAAACTCCTTGTCGTATGTAGACCATTTGCTGCGAGCTTCACTTAATTTCTCATTGAAATAAGCGACTGGTCTCTTGTCTTGCGATAGGACACCACTAATTCCAACCCCTCTGGGATCACAATCCACGTCGAATAATTTTTAAAAATTTGGTAATACCGACACAGGTGTTGTACACAACTTCTGTTTGATAACCGCAAAACTGACGTCAGCCTCTGCATTCCAGTTGAACTTCCCTTTCTTCAAACATTCTGTTATGGGATAAAACGTCGGTAGAACGTCGCCAACCCATGGAAACTACGAACCTCACTAACAGTACGAGGGGTAGGCCACACCCTTATAGCTCTAACGTTCTCTTGGTCTACATGTATCCCATTAACATCAACCATAAATCCCAAAAAGAGCAATTTGTTTGTCATAAGAGTGCATTTTTTAAGATTCACATAAAGCTTTTTCTCGAATAAAACTGTTAGTACTAGTCACAAATGCCCAAGATGCTCATATTCAGATCTACTATATATCAAGATGTCATCAAAATAAATAACCACAAACCTCCCAATGAAAGGTCTTAGTACTTGGTTCATAGCACGCATGAAGGTGCTTGGCGCGTTACTCAACCCGAAGGGCATAACATGCCACTCAAACAAACAATATCATGTTTTAAATGCGGTCTTCCACCTGTCACTCAGCCCTGACCCGAATTGGATGATATCCACTACGTAAGTCAATCTTAGTGAACACCACCGCCCGCCACATTCAATTGATCCAACATATCATCCAAGCAAGGAATCAAAAATTTATAGTCCACCGTAATTTTGTTAATTGCCTGGCTGTCAATACACATCTGCTATCTGCCATTTGCCATCTGCCATCTGCCTTTGGCGTCAAGAATGTTGGTACATCGCATGGACTTATACTTTCCTATACTTTCCTAAATTTGGCCCTTAACAACTCATCCACTTTTTCCCCACAAGATCTCATTCTCTTTAGGTCTCATCCGGTAATGGGGCATATTAGGCAAACTAGCCCTTGGAATGAGATCTATATGGTGTTGGATATCTCACAATGGGGAAAGTCCATGAGGCAGCTCGTCAGATATCAACTCCTTAAACTCAATTGGCAATGGTTTCACCTCATCATACACATCAGTCTCCTCTGGTTTTCCCATCAAAACATCTCGCATAATTAGACAATCACCAGCAACAAGAGATAGTAAAGGCTGTGAATAACCAAAGTGTATTAAGCAAATAATAATTAAAGTTAACTAAAACATAGCCCTAACAATGTTTAACTAGTATGGAAATAAGCCAGAAACCCTACTTGGACAGTAAGTAACGAAATTACATAAAAACCCTAAGTTCATAAAAATAAGTAAAACTTCGGAAGGCCCAAATCACCATTTCCCATGTGTTTTTGGCCCGAAACAGCATATGTCATGACCAAAGGTGAGTTTGTAGATCTTGTCGAGAGCTTCGATTTGATATATTATTGACCCCGTAACTCCAAAGGGATCAAAAGTTACGTCCAAAACAAGACTAACTGTCCAAAAGGCCTCCTCCGGGCTCTGGCTGGGTCAGTATGACACATGTTCATGAAAACTCTTGAAAGGGTAAATTAAGCTATTAGGAGAAAAGAGGTCTGACAATCATGATTTTCCACCACTCAAGGTGTTTTGCTTGTTGGTTTCAATGTTCTAAAATGCACTAGGCGGGAGGCGGGCGGCCAGGGAGGGCCTAGCGCCTAGGGGGCCTGGGCAGGATATCTTATTTTAAGCCAATTTTAATATTTTATCTTACATTTATCTAAACAAAACAATAATATAAAGTAAAACAATCTATCATAAAGATAATAAAGGCCTTTGCTTAAAGTTTAAACACAAACATGCAATTGTTCAAAATTCTAACATATCTTTAACGTATTAGTTTTATTCATAAACAAGATTGTTATTAAATAATAAAGTTTAAAATTTCAAGAATTCAATTCAAATTTATGAAACTAAACATAAATTTAAGAATTATATTGAATTAAACTAAATATTACAATTGTATCATCATTTATATAATTTGAAGTTGGTACAAATTCAAAAAATTACAACTATAATAAAATTATCTATTTTGACTTGATATTGTTCACTTCTTGTTGTGATTTGATATGCTACAACCTGTATTCTGAATATGGTAAATCATTAAAAAAAATAAGTATATCAAGATATAATTTGGTTAGTTATTAAAATAAATAAAAATCTCTCTGTCTAGACCCCGCCTAATTTCTTGGAGGGATTTTTTTGCCGCATTGGGCCTAGGTGAGGCGCCGGGGGTCCTAGCGCCTAGGCGAGGCGTCAAGGGGGCCTAGCGTCTAGGCGGGGATTTTTAGAACACTGGTTGGTTTGTGATAATTGCTATTGCTGGTGACCATTTTTTTGACAAAGAATCTCATGAATATGTTCAATGTTGGAGACAATCTTGATTTCAGTTCTAGGTTACTATGTATGATCACATGCTTGAAAAGAAATTACAACCCATTGTTGCAAATTTGATATCAGATCATTGTTTGGATTCCAAATATATTTGGATGTGGGCTTAAATAATAACTCACTTAGCAGCTATAGAGATGGTAGGCAATTCTCTATTATATATCTATATTATTTATGCTAGTAGATATATTTATATTCAATGGTGTTTCAACTGTTGAGGAGTTGGTAAGAATTTTTTGGCAGTGTGGGTGCTATGCTGTTCCTTGAATATTTGGACAAACGAAAAAGCTAGTTCTTCAATGATTTCAATGAATTGCACTAAATTTTGAAAGGGTAACATTCCTTCCTGGATTCACATAGATAGGACTGATTAAAAAACAGATAAAACCGAATTACCGAATCAAACTGAAATTTTTTAACCGAATTTTTTCGGTTATTCGGCTATTTTTTGTAATTCGGTTATATCCGATTTTATTTCCGATTTTTGGGTTCGGGTTTGGTTTCCAATTTTTTGTTATTCGGTTACCCGAATAACCAAATTAAAAATAAAATAAAGTAAGGCTTAAAAATTTAAACAACTCTCTTCTCAGCTCAGATATCAGTATCTCACTCTCCATCTCTAATCTCTACTAACCGTCTCTCTCTCAGACTCTCACTACTCAATCATCTCCGATCTCCCATCTCTCAAGTCTCATCTGACATCTCTAGATCTCTCAAATCTCTACTCAAAATCCAAAACCCAAATAGATCTCTCATCTCTCAGATCTGGATACCCTTAGCCCTCATCTGCCACTCTCTGCCCTAGTGCCCTAAGCCCCTAACCCCAAAGGCAAAACCCCAGTCCCCAAATAGTGTCTCTGCTCCGACGTCAGCTCCCCAATTTTATTGAAGTTTCTCTCTTCTCTGACGGACTATTTGCTTTACTCTGTTCCATCAAGTACCGTCATTAATGGGTATGGAGGAAAAAGGCCCTTCTTGGGTTCCCCTGCTCCTCCTTTTTAGGGGATTTGGTGGGTGATTTCAATCTGTATTTGGTTGGTTTTTCTTTATTTGATTATTTTTTTAGAACAAGTGGATGTGGGTAATTGTTAATTTGTTGTGGGAATTTGTATTTCTCGTGTATTTCCCAAGGATTGTGAATTGTTATATATTGATGATACTGTTTCATTAAAAAATAGTCTCATTTGTGAATATTATTTCATTTTGTTAATTTTAATCATATATTGGGCATTGGCTGCTTCTGCTGTTTAGTGTTGATTGACTGATTGTTGTAAATTGTAATGCTGTGATGTTAATTATGGAAGCCTTCATTTCGGTTATTAACCGAATAACCGAATTTACCATTCGGTAATTCTGTAGTTCGGTTATCTCTAAATTCGGTTATTTATTTGGATATCAAAAATGTGTATATTTCGGTTTTCGGTTATAACCGAATAGCCTATTCGGTTCGGTTATAACCGATCACCCCTACACATATATCTTATAAGCAGTCTTACAAGATGTAATTCCACCTACTAGTTATAATATATAACGTGAGTGGCTATTTGGATAATAGTGTAAGAACATTGCGCGAACCTTAAAAAAAATAGACGTGCTTGTAACTTTAGCTAAACTTGCTCTGATGACCCTTAAAAGATGTGGGTTTATTTGCTGTCTCTGAGCTTAACCTCTAGCCGTCCTTGGGCTCCTTGGTTCATATTTATGATTTTTCCCCTCTTTCGAGAAAACATAATGTTGTCTTGTATTTGTTAAAGAAAAAAATGGAGTTCTGGTAAAAGCTGACTGTATGTTTATATTTTCTGAAGGCTAAAAATTATTTTGTCGGTGGAATTGTGAATATTGATTTAGTTTGCTGTACTTATTGTTGATCTGTTCTCTGTTTTCCTCCTCCTTGCTGCAAAATGTGCTTTTTCCTTTGGGACGTTAATTGTTCATCACAAATTTGATCTTTTGTGCTAAATCTTTGATTGACATTCTATATTCACGGTTTGTATTTGGACAAATGCTTTCAGATAGGGTATTTGGCCCAACAACTACTACAACATCGTCATGTATATGATGTTGCTGCTCAACATGTCATTAGCGGTGCTATGGAAGGCATTAATGGTAACTGTTAATATTTTTTTTCCTAGCGACTCAATTGTACATTTTCTTCAGCTTGATCAGTGTTCTCTAATTCTTTTTTTACATTGTGTAGTACAAAATAAATTACAATACGAGGGTGGTAATGAGGATAGAAACACAACTTTAACAAAAGACAGTGAGCATTGAAAGCGCCTGCCTGCATATTGAGTGGATTATTATTGATTCTAATTATATGGGTATTATCAATTGGAATCATTTTTGGCGGTATATAAAAATGATAATTTTCTGATTCAGCTGCCCAATTGCACTTAACACTTAACACATTACTCACGTGATCTTTTATCCTGTCAAGATTAATTTTTACTCGAGCACATTAGCTAACTAAACTACTTGAAGGGATATTGGAGAAATAGAAAGAACATAAAATATGATCATTTGATTCAGCAGCATGATTACGTGAGAGACATTTCACATTGGTCATGAAGCTCATTATCCAATCTCTTCAACTTATCCAAAGTTGAGAAGTCCATCCTTTGGGACAAACCCAAAGGATAATCCTATGCCCAGGAATAGGAAAAGGAAGCCCTGGATAATTTGGATCTGGAACTGCGCTTTCTCCTCAAACCACTCCAATTATAGGCAGCGTTTCAGTGACTTTTATCTTCTATTGCTGAGAGTAGAACCAACAATTTCTTCTTTAGCAATGTCTGCATCAGTGTCCCAATATTTTTCAATGACGGGTGTCTAGTTATGCCAATTATGTAATTGTAGGAAGATCTTCTCATCATCACCAGTAATATATATTAAAAATTCAAACGGAGTCATAATTTTACACTTGGAATTGACTACCTCTCGAGTATCGTGATGCAGCTATATGTTGTTCACTTTTCTTACTTGTTTAGTCTTGTGATATGTATTAAAGGTTTTTAAGTTTAGAGCCGTATAATAGTTTCATTAAGTACCTGAAAATAAAAACATTCCGTGCCTTTTAAATTGAGTGTGCTACATAACAAACACAAAAGTCAAATGGAAATTTGGTCAAGTTTACTCAAGTAAGGGGCTATTTCTGATTATATTTATTGGGAAATTGTTCTCCAAATTGAAAAGCTATTTTGTAATGTTTTGCCCTTAAGTGTAAAGATTTAGAGCTTTGGAGAGTTGGTAATTTTGTAATATTTCTGGCTCATCAACTATTTTGTTTTGGGTGTAAGAGAAGTTAAATTAGATGAAGAGAGAGAATACAAATTCACACCCTATGACAAGTGGAGAAAAAGAAAACATTCAAGGGCTCATCAAAAGGCATTTATCTTAAACTGCAACTGCATACTGGAAAACTTTGAGGGTCATTTGATCTTTATCTCAGAATCTATCCGATTGGCTGATGTAGCATAATAAGATGGTTCTGGTGTCTTCTACTTAAAACTAGATCCTATAGAAATTAATTACTAGTTAATATTTTTATGAACTATTTGCCTAATTGAAAGTTAATGTTGCATTTTCATGTCTTTCACTGGCAATATTAGCAGTCATAATTAGAGTTTTTTATCCCCTTTTTTACATTCATTTATCATCTTACTTCGTAGCTAATATAGAGTAACAGTTGGAATTAGAAGATTGAACTGAAGTAATGGGCACAATACTGTAAAATTTTAAATGGAGCATTAACTGACATAACAGCTTGCAGTCCAACAAAATAAATGACACTGAAAGTCTTTATTGAGTTGAATGACATTCTTACATGATAATTGCTATTTTGTTCTATTAGTATTTTTTACCACATGTACAACATGGTGTTTAGACAAGCTCTTGAAATAGAAGATTTTGGTATATTTCCTTGACATGACCCATCCAGAGTTTACCCGTGGATTGCCTTAACTTTATGAGAGCCGCTCCAGTTGACTTGCTGAAGAACAATTGTCCTTGGCATTACTCTAAGCTGCGCACCATACACGTTATCTATATTGCCCAAGATCACTATTGTACATGAAAATGTTAATTGTTGAGTTCCACGTCAACTTTTTTCTGTTATTCTTTTTTTTCACACCAATAATATAATATGTTTGGGAAGTATATTCCTTGCTACTAACCTAAGATATTATCTTTTTATTTACAGGCACTATTTTTGCATACGGGGTGACAAGCAGTGGGAAGACTCACACTATGCATGTAAGGAACACTTCCATGTTTGACATCTCATAAATTTTAGATTGAGGCTTCTTTACCTGGTCATCATTGTTATAATCTATATTATAAGGATCCTTGGATGGAAAATTTATTAAAAGCCAGGGGATCAAAGGACTGAAGACTATACAAATATTGTCTTTTGACATATGGCAAACGAAAGTAACTTGCAGTCTCTCATGCAAGTCTTTGAAAAGTTATTTCTTAGAACTACAATGTCTTAGGAAGTTTGGGTACAGGGCACAGTGCCTTTGCTGTCTTTTGTGAGCTACAAGTCCGGATACAGGGCACAATGTCGTTTTCAGGTAGATATTTCATAGTTGGGTCTGTGACTTCTGAGGATTTCTTTGTTATGGCGTTCCGTCTTTTTTTTCATCACTTTATGATGTTCCTGTTTATCAAGTCATACTCTCATTTTTTCTTCATTGCGAGACATGGGAATTTATTGTGGTCATGTCTTTGAGGTTGCTTGAGAATGCCTCTCAGCTGTGGAAAGGATGTTAGATCCTGTAGGGATATACTTGGTAAAAAAAATAACAATTCATTACAAATGAGGTTTGTTTGTGACTTTATGGGGGCACTTGGACCTAAAGGGATGTTGTAATCTTTAAAATTAAGTTTCTTCCTTTTTATTGATTGTGGGATCCATATATATTTTTCATGCTTTTTTCTGGGCTTCTGCTTGGGCTTCTAAGGTTTGTGTTATTGCTAGGATTGAAGGGATGCTTTCTTATGTTTGTTTTCTTTATATTCCACTCTGTTGTCTTTTGCTAGGACACCTTGGTTCCCCTCACATTCAACTTAATGTTAGCTAAAACTTATTTTCTTAGTATTGTAATTTTGGTTTTGGATCAACATTGGTGGGTGCATTTGCTACAAGAGAACTCCCCCATCCCTACCCCCGGGGGAAAAAGAGAGTAAGATAAAAAAAACATGCATTTGAACTTCATAGTGACAATATAAGCTACTAGTTTTGGACCTATCAAAAATAAATAAATAAGCTGCTAGTTTTTAGGTTAAGAAGTTATCTATGTGCTTATGTTACTTAACACTCATGATGCAGGGTGATCAGAGGTCCCCAGGAATTATACCATTGGCCGTGAAGGATGCTTTTAGTATTATTCAAGAGGTACATTATGACTTAACTTCTGTTTAAGCCTCTTTAGGTAGTATCCTTATGTGTATGAATTATGTTTTAACATTATCTATGCTGCAGACACCTTGTCGTGAATTTCTCCTTCGTGTCTCATATCTGGAAATCTATAATGAGGTGAGCTTCTTATCAGTCTTCTTTTGTTATGGTTGCCATTTATGCTTATTGGCGAGCGTTTCGAATGTGTGCATAGCAATGCATGCTCCTACCTTTTCAGTTGTGGTGTTTCTAAACTTTGAATTTTATCGCAACTGATCAGACCATAGCTCCTAAATATATTGACTATCTGACTATATACATGAGCCACGGTTTCAGTCAAGTCTTTAATTCTTTTTTTTTTTGTTTTTTCGTCTTCGCCATCTTGCGATTGATCAGCTTATTATAAATGCTACTAACAGTTGCAGTGAAATTAGAATATTAAACTACTCATTAGTCTTCTGAAAACCTAGAAAGGTTTTTATATGTTTTTATCTTGTATAATACTTCCACACTGTAAATGGTTGTCTACTTTTTGAGTATCTTCTCTTCCACTGTGGAAGAAAAAAGAGAGTAGTTCTTATTTTGAGTTTGTTGCAAGGGTTAAATATTAGTCATTATCTGATATTTATAAAATATAGTTTATCATTTCCTAATTCTTATCGAAGATTCTCCACAAGGCAATAAGAGGATCTCTTTGGTTGAAAGTGATTGAATTCATTTTTCTATTTAGTTTCTGTTCTTCTCTTTTCTTAGATACAGTGTTTTCCGTGATCAAGGAATTGTATAAACCACAAATGAAATATTTCTGATCTATTCTCTGCAATAGCATTTGTGACTGGTTATTCTAGTCAGTTTTATATTTATTTCACTGCTCTTCTTCTCCTTATGAGGACATTGGGTCCTTTAGTTTGCATCTCTTTTCTCTTAACTATAAATTATTTTTGTATATATCTTAAAAAAAATCTATTTTAAAATTTTGGTTTTGTTGTTCATGATAAACTAAACTAGTCCATTCTTGTGTAAGATTAATCTTAAAAGACTCGTTTATTTCAGGTAGTTAATGATTTGCTGAATCCCACAGGACAGAATTTAAGGATCAGAGAGGACGCACAGGTACATGTCTTTGTCTAGCATAATTATTGTTTAGTTCTTTTGTGTTATTACCTACATCTTGATTTTCTTGTATTTAACTGTTAAGGGTATTTTATTATGTCTAGTCCATAATTGTGGAATCGTTAATCGTATATGTATCGAAAACCCCGTATCATGTATCGAAAACTCCGTATCGTGTTTCATGTCTGGTACCGTGAATCATATCGTACGATATGGAAAGAAAAATGCGGTAATATATATTTAAACATATAAAACACAATTTATTGGACAAATCGTCTATTATGTATTAAAGTAGTCAAGTAAATATTATTATTGACTAAAATTAAAATTTAAAGTTAAACAATAGCCAAAATTCTAAATTGATTTATTAAATATTATTTTTAGTAATCTTTATAGAGCAACAAGAGAAAACAAAAAGTCAAATTTACCTTTAAATTATAAAACAAATGAGAATAATTCAAATTAATAAATGGATATTTATGTTTTTACTTGTGAAAAGCGACGTGAGAAATAAATCGACATTCTGTTAAAGATGACATGAAACTCTAAAAAGCGATTAAAGACTCTTTTAAGTGATATAGAATATGTTAACGCTAAAAAACCTCTTCATTTGAAATAGAAGGCTCAAAAGTTTTACTTTTACTCTTTTGAATCTACATAAAACCTTTTTCAAGTGACTTAACTAGCTTTAAAAAGGGCTGAATGACACTTTTTACCCTTTAAGTTATCACCCACTTTCAAAGTCGTCCATAAATTACATATTCGTCAATTGAGTCCTTAAAAGTGACATTTTGTGTGGATTATGTACCTTTTACCTGATTTGACCCCAACCCGAGCTATTTTGGCCAAATTTTGACCCAACCTGACCCAGTTTGACCCAAACCTAAAATTTAATATTTTAAAATAAAAATTTTAAAATAAAATATTATTTTAAAAAGTTTTAAAAATAAATATTATTTTAAGGAAAAAATATTAGACACTTTTATTTTTTCAAAATGAGTATAATTTCACAAAATATAGATTCTAAAAAACTAAAGTTCAAAATTTTTAAATCTTAATTATTTTTATGAAAATTTACACATATTTTAAAAATAAAAAATTATTTTTGTTTTATAAAAAAGTTTTTTTTTGAATCTATATTTCATAAAAGTTTACTCAATTTTTTTTTTACAAATTGAAAAATTTTCTAAATTTTTTCCTGAAAATAATAATTATTTTAAAAACTTTTTAATTGATTTTTTAAAAAAATTGAATTAGTTTTTTATTTATCTTTTACTGTTTTTGTATTTTTATTTCTAATTTAAATTTTAGTTTTTAAAATACATATAATAATGGTAGAGATATCGACTTTTTTTTTTTCTTACGAAAATAAAGTTTTGCATACAAAATGAAAAAAATCTACTTTTTTTTTTAAATTTTTTTTTTTTTTTTTTTTTGAATCTTTATTATATGAAACTTTACTCATTTTTGAAAAAATAAAAATTCTAATATTTTTACCATAAAGTAATAATTATTTTTATAACTTTTATTTATTTACATATAAAATTCCTTGAAAATAATAATTTTGGTACATTTTTATAACTTTTTATGGTAATTCTAATATTTTTACCATAAAATAATAATTATTTAACTTTTTTTAACTTTAGGGACGAAAAATGTACCATAAAATAATAATGAAAAAATGTACTTTAGGGGTCAAAGTGCATTCAGTCCTTTAAAAAGTATCGTGCATTGTATTTTATCGCATCGTAACTGAATCGTATGATACAGTGGCATTTTCTTTTCACCATGCGATACATTATGAATTGTCTCTGTATTGTGTCTGTACGATACGTAATGCGTATCGTACAATTCTGATAACTGTGGTCTAGTCATTGAAGCTAAGTTGCAACAACATTTACATTCGTAGGAAATTAGTTGGATACAGATTTTTACGTAAGCATTTTTAAGTTTGATGATTGTCAAGCCATTAAGTTAAACTTAAGGGTTCGTTTGGTAACTATTTCTACTTTCATGTTTTTGCTTCCTATTTTTGTTTTCATATGTTTCTGCTTTACTTACTTTTACTTGTGAAAACAAAAATCAGATAGCGTTGTTTGATAATTTTATTTCAATTTTAGTTTTATTTATTTTTATATAGAGGTAAGTTTAAAATTTTGTTGTTAACAAGGTTTGATTCCTGAACCTCATTAAAGTTGGAATAGCTTCTTGTGTTGCCAAAATTGATAATTTTTTCAAAGCAGAAGCAGTTAACAAACGCTATTTTTCTGCTTCTAATTTCATAAAAAAAGGAGTAGAAACAAAAAATTGGAAGCAAAAACAGTTACCAAATGGACCCTAAGCTTGCTATGTTTTTGTCCTCACTAACAATAAGGTCCAAAAACACGTATTGCTCTACGTAGACAAGGTTACTACATGAAACAAGGGTATGGTCATGTCCATTTAACCGCTACAAGTTTTCTTGCACCCACATTTTAGTCTGGATAAAGATTTCATAAAAAAATTGAGGCCTCAAGTGAGAATGGTCTTTGATCATCTCTAATTGTAAAAGCCTTAGTTTGTGTCATAGTTGTTAATGCGTCGACTAGACGTCCAGTCGATCCGAAGAAGACAAGGCGGTTGGGCAACTTGTTGGAGGTCTGCAAGTCGAGTGCCTGGGAAAGCAAGTCGTTGCCATGGACGCCTCATCGACTACTTAGACGAGCTGAGAGAGCGATTTGGATTTGCTATGGGTATGGATCGACCTAATGGACAACCGGTTTAAAAAAAACGATGTCGTTCCGAGAAGAGATAATTGGCCCTAATCGCGATTTACAGTAGAAGAGTAGAAGGGGGGGGGGGGGGGAGAGATTGGTGAGTGGTTGAATACTGGAACTCTGACCAATGACGACTACCCCTAGCTCCAATCACTTCTTCTTTGCAGGTATGTTCTTCTTTCTTCTCTAGTCGCGAGTCGCGACGCTGCTTTCTTTTTTTTTTGTTCTCTGCTTTCTGTTCTTTTTCTTTTCTTCTTCTTTGGTCTCTGATTCTCTGCTTTCTGCTTTTTTTTTTGTTTAGACGCCTCGTAGAAGAGTAGAAGGGGGATTTGCAGTAGAGAGTAGAAGGGGGGGAGAGAGAGAGACTGGTGAGTGGTTGAATACTGAACTCCAACTGACGATGACTACCCATAGCTCCGATCACTTCTTCTTTCCAGGTATGTTCTTTCTTCTTCTTCTCTGGTCACGAGTCGCGACGCTACTTTCTTCTCTTTTTCTTCGTTCTCTGCTTTCTGCTCTTCTTTTTCTTTCTGCTTTCTTCTTTTTTTTTTTGTTAAGTTCTCACTTCTTTGCTTTCGTTCTTATCATGTTGCTCTCCTGCTTTACAGTTTACTCCAAAAATTAAAGCAACTATGATTATATATAATATGTATACTATTATTTTATTAGTGGCATGTGAGGGTCGGACTTACTAATGGGTTGGATATACTAGTTGGTCATTTAGTACATCAACACCTGTCCCACTATGTTGATGAGTGGAAGGATAAAAATAATATTATTTATTCATATACATGTGCATATCTAAACTTGCTTTGGTACTATCACTATTAGTTACATGTCATGCAGTTAATATTAAATACTTTGTGTAGTATAATATTTATTTGTTACTTGTACTATAATATATTATATTTATTATTCATAAAATTAAATATTATTTAAGATAGTCAATAATAATTTAACTTTTAATTTTGATATTTCTATTAAATTATTATATTTATTATTCATAAAAATAAATATTATTTTATGATTATCAATAAAAAATAAATATGTTTTGAGTTTTAATGTATATAAAATTTCATTGTTCAATGTACTTTTAAAGAAAAATAAATAATGTATAAATTGTACACTGTGAACGACTTGTCGGCATACGGATACCACGGTGGGCGCCTTATCGCCTAGGCGTCCTGGCGGTCAGCTACCGTCGTGCTTGGCCGAAGCGCAGTGACAACTATGGTTTGAATTAAGAAAATTGGTTTATTGTCTTAAATCTTTGTGAAACAACTTTAGAGATTTTTTCCCTTACCAAATCTTAAACTGAAGTAATTGAGAATTGATACCACTAGCACCACGAGAACGTTGTATATGCCATTGTCAATCACCACCATCCTATTTTTAAGAATGTACGATTATATGTGCATCAATAATTGTTGTAACTTATAAGAAATCTATGATTCTATATTCATTGAATTTTATTGATAGCATCCGGATGATGGGGTCTTAAATGAAGTCCACTTTGATCCCTTCAAGTCCTATGTAATCAAATGTCATTCTTATGAACCATTAAATTTACTTGGGTACTTAATATTCTTAACTGACCACTTACACATGCTGTTGATTAAATTTGTTTCTCAATTGGAGAAGCATTTTCCTACTTGTGAACCAAAAACTGGAGATATTGCCCCCCCCCCCTTCCCTTTATAATGACAAGTTAAATAGAAAGGTTAATTGCTCGAGACACGATCTATGTTTCCACTTTCACCTCTACAATTTGTAGGGCTGTCATTTCTTATTAGTGATTCAGCATGAGAGGAAGGTTTGGGAACAGTTCTAGGTGGGCTCTTTTTAAAGTATGCAAGGTTTCAAAATCAGCTCATTTTAATTTTAGTAATTTAAAGGACAGTAATATTATTTTCGCTAGCAGATTATACTTAGAAATTGATATATATCAATTTCGACTGGATTTAAATGTAGGAATCGCCTCAAAGTGAATGTTAGGATGTTTAGTTTATTAAATCGGCTGACGGGATTGTCCTGTTTCGTTATTCAAGGATAGAACTTTGATGTTTTACTTTATTGGAATCTGTCAGCAATGAAATTGTCTGACTAGGTAAATGGTAGGTAACAGTTCGTGAAGTCAAGGCCTTCTTGCCGTCAAGTCTACCAAAGTTGGCATCTTACCTTGACACATTGTGTTTGTGAGTTTTAAATGAAAGAAAGGAGGGAAATTTAGGAAATAGATCAAAAGTTCATTGTTTGTAATTTTTTGAGGAGAAAAGAAAAGGTGAGTTTTAAAAATTAGAGGAAAGAGGAGGGAAATTTAGGGAATAGATCAAAAGTTCATTGTTTGTGAGAGGAGGGAAAATAAAAAAGGAGAGAGATTTCCTCAAAAATTTCCTCCCAAATTTAAGAAGAGTTGGAAGGAAATTTATTAAAAACTTAACATATTAGAATACCACAACTATCCTTATAATAGTTATCAAATGTAAACTCATAATGGTTAACTAGTAAATTTCCTTTCTCTTACTTTCTTTTCTCTCATAAGTTCTAAATTATCTTGTTTGTGAGTTTTTTTGTGGAGAGAAAAAAAGAGATAATTTTTAGAAATTTCCTTCCAAGATTTGGATGGAAATTTATTAAAACTTAGATGAAATACTAAAATACCAAAACTATCCTTATAATAGTTCTCAAATATAATCTCATAAGGATAAAATAGTAATATACTCTTTTAAGTTAAAATTTCTTTCCTACTCACAAACACAAGTAAAGAAAGTAAATTTCCTTTCTCTCACTTTCTTTTCTCTCATTAGTTTTAAATTCTTTTCTTCTTCTCTCTCCAAACTCACAAACACAGTGTTAGTGCATAGAAATTTGATCAAGAGTATGTACACATAAAAGGATCCATTAACCTCCTGTTTCTAACTCTGATGAGTAATGTGCTTGGAGCCTTCTATTCTTGGACGCTTCGTTGCTTGTCATATGTCAAGAAGCAAGGTTATATTGGCTCTCTATAGCGCATAAAGTAAAAAGGCTACACCGTTTACTCTACCAAAATGGTTCCAATCGGTTGGTAAGCAACTCTGACTTGTCATTCTTTAGAAGCCTTCCCTTAAAGGTGTTTCTTTGTGCATTTAGTTCATATCCATACTCCATAATTTTGAAAGGCTAATGTTCCTTCCAAAATTTTGGTAGCTCTTAACCGGCTAATCCCCAGCTATTGTTGGAGATGCATCTATCTAATGCTTGTACAATATAACCTTGCTAGAAATAGGTGTTATGTGCAAGTAGAACAGTGGAACTCTCTTTCTCATTAATTCCTTCATTGTCTCATAGCTTGAGTCCCTGAAACTCCTTGGTTGGCAGTTTGACGAGGCTTAGGTTTGTCCATTGTCCTTGAGGATTTTCCATGATGAGATTCCAGGATTTGGTGAAGCTGATGATGCAAACTGCTCCTTTTGTTGGAGAGTTGGAGTATGTGGACAGAACAGGCAGGATCTTTAGGGATTAACCTCTGCCCTTCTACTTGTTCTGCAATAAGACTACCTTTGTTGCTCAAGTGTGGGCTTCCACTATATGGGTCATGGTTTTTGATGCTTTTGTGTATTTTTCCATGTGATTGTATTGTTTTTGTGGACTGATTATCCTCCCTCTGCATCTTCTCTCTTCTATATAAATGTTTTTTTTAATATTAAAAAGATAGGCTTCATGTGATTTGAAAAATACAATATTTATTTCTATGGAACAAGTAACCTGGTGGAAAGATGAGAATAACTGTGAGAGTTCAATATTTCTACAGGGCTGAAAACATTGCATGTGCGGAATCATCATACACTGAGGATTATTTTTTAATTTTTTGTAAAGCTAAACTAAAGAATTTACTCTTATGTTAACCAAGACAAACTATTAATTGTTGTATTTTTGAATAATACGCAAACTGTACATCAAGTAAACCTGTATAGTGAAATTTGACTGGGAACATACCAAGCTAGACCAAAATGTGATGGAAACTCATTGAGGAATTCTAGCTTATTTTTGGGATAATTTGACCATTTGTGTTGTGTAAAACAGGTATCCACGAGTATAGTTTATTTATCCAACGATTCTTGGTTGCAGGGAACCTTTGTTGAAGGAGTAAAGGAGGAAGTTGTATTATCCCCAGCTCATGCCCTCTCTCTTATTGCAGCTGGAGAAGGTAAATGTTTACTGTGATATCTTATCGAACTTGCCATTCTCATCGTCTAAATACTAGTATTGTTCTAAAGAGGATGTTATTGCTGCTAAATTTACCGTCCCTTGGTGGCAGAGTTGGCATATGCCATTAGTGTCCTGCCTTCTCTCTCTCTTGCTCTCACTTTTTCCCTGGAATTGGAATAACTTGCAGCCTGACTGAATATTCTTTGAGACAGAATGAGTACCTCACCTCAGACCAATTTCCCCAAATTGTTCAATCATATTAGAAATGTAATAAGTTGCAGATTGACTGCTCATTTTTTTGAGACAGTGGGTGGAGTTTGAATTTATGTGGCAGCATGATTCTTGATGTTACATATTATTCTAATATACAGTTGCCTCTTCTGTAATCCATTTTGCAGTTCTACATTATTTTTCTCACTCAAGATTTTACTAACATTAAAGGAAACCCAATAATATCCAAAATGAAATAAAATAAAATGAATATAGAAGTAGTTCTGTTTCAGAATATTTTACTACTTTTTCTGCCATCACCAAGCATATATATATATATATATATATATATATATATAATATGCATATGTATATTTACATCTTACTAGAATTTACTTGTATTTGTTGCCTTTTATGTTCATCCCAAAACTTTAACACCCCAGTCCAACATCGTAACATGTTGGATGTGTATATAAGACTCTTTTTTGGGTGAGTCTGTGGTGGGCTAAGATGACCCAAGAAAATACTATTGGGCCAGTGGTTTAAGGCTTTGTTTGGATATATTTGATTCAATTCGGACTCGGGTTTTACATATGTAACAACCCGGAGTATTTTCTCAAAATGGGCCACCGATGTTCGTTTTTCCCATCTACATCCAAAAAGTTCAATTTTTCCCAGCAATAGCCAAATCGCCAGTTGAATTGGCGATAGGCCAATTTTGAATTCAGTCGTCACTCGTCAGTCAAATTGGCGATGAGAGTCCAACTTCGAAAACCTACTTACTTAGTGTTTAATTAATTAATTACCTAAGTTAATCCAAACCAAATATATTGAGATTCATAGAAATAAATTTTTTATAAATATTGATATTACCAAAAGTTTCCCTTTCTGATTAGTTTTCTAAATGTTTCTACTTGCAATTTACATGCACTTCAAAGACGATAGTAGGTTTTCATTTAGTTGTTGGAACTATTTGCTTGATTTTAATCCTGAAGAATGCTTATATAGTTGTTTTACTTTATTCATTTTCCCCTCTTTATGATAACAGAGCACAGACATGTTGGTTCCACAAATTTCAATCTACTCAGCAGCAGGAGCCATACAATATTCACACTGGTATTGATACTATATGAATGGAACTAATACACATTATTTGATTGGCGCACTTCTGTTTTCATTTTCTTGTAGCTAATCACAAAGTTCATTTCTTGTACGTATGTAATTACAGTTTTTATTTCTTGAGTCAGAATATAAGTCATACTTAAATTAACTCTATTTAGTAGTATTCTGGGCCTGATTCACATACATCTACAGGTCACAGAAAAGAATGTACTTGTTACATTACCTATGAATTTAATATTTTTACTTTTTGCTCATAGCGATTTATCAATTAGTTTACTGCAATTTCAAGCATACTAGTAGCATTAGAATGAGCTCTTTACTTCTGTAGAGTCTTAGACGAGCCTTCTGGTTGTATTATTTTCTTTCTTACAATGAGCTCTTTACTTCTTTTTTATTATACATCACAAGTACACTGCTTTCTTTGTCCATACTCCTGAAATAGGATGGGATTCTCCCATCTGTCTTTCTGAGAAGGTTGTGTAGTGGATAATTTAGGATAACATTAGAAGTCTCAAGATAATGTTTCCTGATAAGTAAGTTTATGGCAGGCTAAGGTTATGAAAAACTTGTAAATCGTGGGTTTTAAATGGTATAAGAAATGACCATTGTAGTCTTCTTGTAGCATTAATGTTTGGTTTGCTTGGTTTTTGGGTGGACGAAATAGTATATTTACTCTGGGTATGGGTGTTGGTATGTGTTATAGTGTATAAAAAATGGTTAGAATAAAACTTGTGATTCGTGAGTTGAAGACTGAGGTTGGCTACAATGTTATTATAGGGATATATAGAAAAAGGAATGTAAAAATGAAGTTACGATAAGAGAAATATCTTCTTGGAACAACCCTCTGTAATATCTTCACCTATCCCACCTGTCAAGTTGCATTATATGCTAATAAATTTAAGACCTTGAATTCAAGTTGGCTGAATTGAAAGGTTATATAGAAATTCATATTAAAAAATAATATAAATATTTTAAAATATTGCTGGACTTTTCCTAATCATAGAGGGACTTTGGCTACCGAATTATTAAGTTTGTGTCTTTGACAACCAAATCGATTTAGTCTGTAAAAGCTCACTTGATAATTTTTTATTTCATTTTCAGTTGCACTTGTCTTAATAATCACTTTAATTCGTTCATCATCTTTTATATGTTCTCCAATTTTTATTTTAGATTTACCTTCTAATATATTTTTAATTCTCAACCTTCTTTGCAGACAGTAGAGAGTAGTCCATGTGGTGAAAACAGTGAAGGTGAAGCTGTTAATTTGTCGCAGCTGGTATACTTCTGAGGATAACTATAAACTTGTGCAGTTTACTTTCTAGAATTTTAGGCTCTTAATTGATAGATCTGGTTATGTTCATTTTGATCACTTTTGTGCTTGCTTCTTTTAACTGTGACAACTTTTTAATGGCGGTCATCTGTGTTTAATCTTCTATTTCCTTTAATCGAACAATGCTTAAGTAATTTATTTTGATTTCTATATACTCTATTTGTTCTTGCAGAACCTCATAGATTTGGCAGGTTCAGAGAGCTCCAAGGCTGAAACTACTGGAGTTCGTCGAAAAGAAGGATCTTACATTAATAAAAGCCTTCTAACTCTTGGAACTGTGAGGCCTCATTCATTTCCATTATTTTATCAGTGTAATAGTTTGCTCTACATATATCTTCTTATAGCTTTCAAATTGTATTATGAACCCAAATCTGGACAACTAGCTTTTCAAATGGGCTCTCCCATGGTTATATCCATTACAAATTGTTCTTGATTATATCTAATTATTTTACCTGACCTCAAAGAATGCATGTTACTACTATATTATGATTGTAAATATGGATGAACATAGTTTAACTACCATTGGACTTGACAATTGAACAGAAATTCTGCAGGCCTTCCCCATGATACTGGTATGGGGTTGATATAGCCTTGGATTCTCCCTCTTGGACAACTAGCTTTTCAGGATGGGCTCTCCCATGGCTGTATCCGTTACAAATTGTTCTTGATTATATCTAATTATTTTACCTGACCTCAAAGAATGCATGTTACTACTATATTATGATTGTAAATATGGATGATCATAGTTTAACTACCATTGGACTTGACAATTGAACAGCAATTCTGCAGACCTTCCCCATCCTTTAAGTTTCTTCTCCATTCTGGTGCGTTGGGGGTATGCTAACTTAGGAAGAGGATATATAGGTTAATAAGAAGCCTCAGCAAATTGAGCAAAAGATATTATATCCTGATATCTGCCTTTTCGTATTATCATCGTTAAGGAGTTCTGAATTTAGAGCTCCAAGGACTCCATGATGCTTAAAGATGTTTCAATAAGAGCAAGTCATTATGATACATGCACACAGACTTATGCTCAGAATTATTGGCATAACTCCTTGTTCTACCAATCCCTTTAGGACATTTTTGAGGACCTCTCGATTTAGCACCTAATGATACAATCTGTAATGCTGAGGTCTGCAGTGATTTTGACTTGTATTATTGGACACTTTTGGGTGTTCAATGGTTCACTCACTCTATTTCTTTCTCTCTCTGTCTCTTTTCTGATAAGTGGGTTCAATGGTTGTTTTACTGCGTTTCTTACTATTTTTTTGGTTTCATTGAAACAGATCAGTCTTTTGTGGAATATGCTAATACATGATTGTTCACAGGTTATATCAAAATTAACCGATGGAAGGGCTACACACGTACCATACAGGGATTCAAAGTTAACTAGGCTTCTTCAATCTTCATTAAGTGGTCATGGATTTAGTATCTGTAAGTCTTAATTTATGTCTGACAATTAAGTACAAATTTAGAACCAAGTGCATGTTTAGAAGAAATACAATAATTAAAAATCTGTCAGTATACTCTGCTTATGGTGAGGGCTTGATTGTGAATTATGTCTATATTTTTTAAATTCCAGCTCATTTGCACTGTTACTCCTCTCGTCGAGCAATTCAGAAGAGACGACAACACTTTGAAGTTTGCCCACCGTGCAAAACATATTGAAATTCAGGCAGCACAAAACAAGGTATGATTATTCAAGAAGTCCGTATTTGTGATGTTGTCTTTCTTGACATTTAGTGGAAGTATTAAGCCTATGAACCTGCAGATAATTGATGAGAAATCACTTATCAAGAAATACCAAAATGAGATTCGCTCTTTAAAGGAGGAATTGGAACAACTAAAGAGAGGTATTGTTACAATTCCTCAACTGAAGCATACTGGAGGAGATGACATCGTGATCCTTAAACAAAAGGTACCTTGTAGCTATAAAATTTATTGAGCTACTAAATTTCATGTTCTTTCTTTTTTGTCCTGTTATTTTCTCCTCTAGAGTCTAGACTTCAATTATGATCCTTTTGCATCTTTTGTCTATGTTGAATCCCTTTACAACTTGTTACAGATATGTGGTATTTACATCATTTGTCTGTTTGATGTTGACTTTTTTTAGTTAAAAGGTTGTAGTCAATTATAATTTATATGAGGTGAACCCCTCACATGAGGGGATCCCTCCACTCATGTTGCTCGAGAATGAAAAATAGAAACACAGTCAAACTGTAGTATCAGAGGCGGTTCTGTTTGTTATACAACTGAATATAATGCTCTTTCTGTCAATTGAATGGTTGATGGAAAACAGAAAGTGCCTCAAAGTTTACTGTACTACTTTAAAAATCTAACGAAAGCCCTAATAGTATCTTAGAAATCCTATTTTCCTGAGTCCTGGCAGCTAGTTATTAATGATACAGATTAGGATATGCAAATCAATTTCTTTTCCATTTTTGGTTCCTCTTCTAAATGCTTGTGTTTTGAAGTCTCAAAGTCATGGGTTGAAATGATGCTGCAACTCCCCAACTCTATTGATCAAATGAGTAACAAGTTTATCTACAATCCAGAACCTACCCTGGCATAATAAGGTTGAAGAATGACTATCTTCATATCTAGACATAAAGGAAATCATGCTATATTAAGCACTGAATTATGCGCAAAAGACTTTGGTCTGGGACGATGACAAGTCAAGGGACCCCTGGTGAGGTCTAATGTGTAGGCCTTCACTTTTGGGGTTTTCTGCTTGGAGTTCATTCCTTTTGGCACAAGATGATTAGAAGTAAGTCTGATTTGCAAAATCTAATTGGTGGGATGCCATGCTAGGTGTGTAATTGTCCCCCTTGCAATTCCCTGAAAATTTGTCCGCCAAAGTTATCGTCTTTTCTTTCATTTAGTTATTATGTTGTTGAGGACTGGTGGTATTTGGTTGTAGGAGAATATTTGGATATGGAAGCTCCTTCCCTTGTTTTTCCTTCTCTTTTGCTTATCTTCATCTCAGAACATCCTGATTTCTCATATTTGGCTGAAAATTCAGTCTTGCTGCTTTGTTAGTTGTTTTAGGTGTAGATCTCCTCCCAATCATTGGCCCAAATGAACTTTGTTAGGATGGATACATTTTGCTTTGTAGTTATAATATCTAGTTACCCCAAATATGCTTTTAATTAAGTAATGCTTTTTCTTTTCCTCATACCCAGTTTGGTTACTCTTTTTCCTTCTGAATGAGTAAGATAAAATTTAGTCCAAGTTTTAATGCTCTTGATGATGTTGCCTGAGATGTCTTGTGATAATAAACATGCATTAGTAAAGCATATTATTTTATTGTATAAATTATTAAATCTTTGAAATGTAGTTGGCTGTAATAAAATGACTCAATGTCTTTGATGTTGTGTGATTTATATAGCTAGAAGACGGTCAGGTCAAGTTGCAATCGAGACTGGAAGAAGAAGAAGAAGCCAAAGCTGCTTTATTAAGCAGAATTCAACGGCTGACAAAGTTAATCCTGGTCTCCACAAAAACTACGCAATCATCTAGATTTCCTCATCGCCCTGGTCCAAGAAGAAGGCATTCTTTTGGAGAAGAAGAGGTAGTATGATTGGGTTGAACAAAGTGTTCTACTGTTCTTTCTACTTTAAAAATATAATTTGGCATCCTGCCTGAGATGGTACACACATACATGTATGCACACACACGACCTGACCAAAGCTCTTTTTTGGACAATGTGCAGCTTGCACATCTCCCCTTTAGAAGGCGAGACTTGATCTTGGAGGATGAAAACGTTGATTTATATGTTTCTCTTGATGGGAATGCTGAAACAGTAGATGACACGTTTAAGGAGGAGAAGAAGACCCGAAAGAATGGATTGTTAAACTGGTTAAAGCCACGGGCAAGTAAAATATAGACCTTTTGCAATCTCCTATAATTTAATTATTTTTGGGTTTTATTTTGAAATTACACCAATTATTAACATAGTTGTGAACCTGAATCCTACTGCACTTGATAATCAGTTGGCTGAGTCAATCTAGTATATTTGAAATAAAAATGTGAATTATTAATATATTCTCTTTTTAATTTGATTTATAAGTTTGACTTTAACCCCACATTGTTGAATGCTTTAGAATTGATTACCCACAAAACCAATTTAGTGTATGAGCTACTTGAACATATGGCTCTACTCTGTTCGTCTGTCCTTGTAATACAAGTATTACATTTTGAAACCGGTCAGGATTTGGTTTCTCTAATTCGGTAAATGATGGTATGTATACTTGCATTATATTTTTATTCAACGTATTAACAACTTTAGATCCGGGCTGGATCATGCTGCACATAGTTCTATACGAAACGATTTACATGCGAATTAAACAAGTAATAAAATGATATGGGTTGCATCATGCAAATGAATGAGGTGTTAAAATACTCTTATTTGCTTCGTTTTAATTGTTTAGATTTTGATGCAGATCTGGGAGTGAGTGAGAAGGGCTATTCTCATAATTGTTATGACCCCTTGTCAGTTACTGTAGAATTTAATGGAGCCAAGTTGCTCCAGTAGAAGTTCTCTCTTTTTCCTTTCCTTCTATGGTCTTCCCCCCTCCCCCTAGAATTTATGCAGTGCAGTATAGATGTCTGTCTTTGTCCTCCAAATTAGTTCTCTTAGGGGCTTTGATTGTGTTCATTTCCAAGTATAAAGATCAAGTAATAATAAATTCCCTCGAGAATCGTGTGGCCATATCTTATTGATCGCATGTTGTGTCTGAATATTTGTTGCATACTTATGTACTTATCTACATGTTCTACATCATTCCGTGTTCACAATTAGTTTTAGCTTGTCTTTTTTCAGCTTTATTTGAGAGTGGCTGCTACTTTTTGGTGCATGTAGTATTGTATAGTAAAACCTCGATAAATGAATACCCTTGGAACCGGTATTTTTTTTACTTTAGCGAGATTATTTATTTATCGATAAATGAATAATTATTATTTTAGATGGAGTTTTTCAATTTATGTATGTGGTCAGAAAAATCATGAGACAATAATTAATGTATTAATTTGAGTCTAGAGAAGCTAAAAAGAATTGGTGAAACTTATAATGTTTTGGAAAATAAAAGGTTTTAAGTTAATGTACATAGCAAGTAACTTTAGATGCATATTTTTAGAAAAATGATTTTGTATGGAAATTGTTGATTGACTGAAAAGTTTGGGTCTATTGTGTGGATGCTATTACAAAAAGTTCAAGAATATGTGGATTAGATATATAAATTTTGTATGGAATTTAGTAATTATTAATTTATATTTTCGTTGGGCCTTTAAGGATTCAAAATTTTTTTTATTACTTAATGCATTTAGCGAGGTTATTACTTTAGTACACATGCCCAAGTCAGTACCGGAAGAAATTATTATCTAAGCGACATTATTACTTTATCAAACATTCATTTATCGAGGATTTACTATAGTCGTGTTGTAATAAGTTTAACAAAATTTGGAATGTAGGTGCCTGCTCTAATAGTTTTATCATTATTCATATATTGTACTATTTTACAGAAACGAGATAATGGCTCGGGAACTTTTACAAGCACTAGTGATAAATCGAGTGGAGCCAAGTCCATCAGCACACCTTCAACCCCTAAAGCAGAAAGCATTAATCTTCATATGGAATCCAGACTGTCACATTCTATACCGACAGAAAGCACTCCTTCTGCTGATCTTTTATTGGAGGCTAGGCAGGACAGAGAAATTCCTGAGGATGAATTTTTGCGACAGGAGATACCTCTGGTATGGAATCTGGTTTTAATGTTTGAATCAATCTTGTATTGGAATAAATTAATTCGCCGCATCGTTGGATTAAAGTTTTTATTTGGACGTTTTGATTTTAGAAATTTTAAGAAGAGTCGAGGTACGTGAGTGAAATCTTTAGATATACTATAACCAGAATACTTCTCTCTAACCAGCAAATAAAGATGAAGATAATGCTGAATGAATATTGAAAAATAGGAAGTATGTATAGAAAGGAGGTGGGTTCTAATTCACTCTAAATTAGTTGTGTCGAAAATAAGTTGAAATGCTAAGAGCACTCCTTTATTCAATTTTAACTGTTATAATGTTCAAATTTGGGATTCATAAGTACAGAATCTGTTTCTCACGAGCCATGGTTACATTTGTGCTATTAATAATCCTGGGAATGAGCTTGGTATGACCTTTTCAAATGATCCATGTCCAAATTATAGACAACCTTGAATGAAAAAAAAAAAGAAGACTCGGTATGACCTTTTCAAATGATCCATCCAAATTATAGACAACCTTGAATGAAAAAAAAAAGACTCAAAAAGTGAAAAGGAAGAATCTCCATTATTGCTTGTATTTTAGCGCTCATGTGCGATGCATACTACTACAGGGGAGTCTTGTTATTAATATTTTTTTTGCCAATTTTGGGAGTTAACACCCAGCATAAATTACGAAGGAAAAATTGAAGTAAACAGTTGTCATAGCTTCCACATGTCAAGCAACATTTTGTTGCACCATAATACTCGTACCATGTGGCTCTTCTTTCAGTATGATAGTATACATTCTTTTCTGCATCGAAGTAAGCAGGCAATTAATTTTCAAAATGTCTTCATTGTTAGGGGTTTTTTTATCTATTTTAGAGTTGACCCTGAAAATGAAATTGCTAAAAGTAATGGATTTTAAGGTTTTCTTTTTATTATATTTTATTTAATAATGTTTGTGCTACCAAGTTAACTCCTTTTGTAGCATCAAGCAATTTAATGTTTCCATTAGATTCTCTATTCATGGTAAATGGATTCAGAGTTTCATGTCTTATCACTTATTTGATGCTAGACTAGCATACAGACAATTGACCAAATAGATCTTCTGAGGGAGCAGCAAAAGATTTTGTCTGGAGAGGTGGCTTTTCATTCAAGTGCACTGAAGCGGTTATCTGAGGAGGCCCTAAGAAACCCTAAGAAGGAACATATTCATGTAAATCTTGATTTGATCTCCTTTTTAGCTGCTGTTTTCATGTTGAATTCAATCTTATGAAAATTTCTACTAAATGAAGGTGGAGATAGAAAAGTTGAATGGTGAAATCAAAAGGAAAAATGAACAAGTAGCTCTCTTAGAAAAGAAAATTGTTGTTTCTGTTATTTCTTCTCGTGACAAAATGGATAAATTGGAAGCATCGCGAGTATGTGCACCTTCTTTTGCATATGCTAATTGCATCTAAATTTCAACTTCTTTTTTAGCCTAACTGTTGTTTTTGCTGCAGTCTGTAGCTGAGCTAGAGGCACAATTGAATGAGAAGTCCTTTGAACTTGAGGTGATGCATACCTAAAAATATTCACATGACTATAGCTTCTTCCTTTTAAATCTTGAATTTATTCTCCCTTTTGTTCTAAAATGAAAGATCAATATCGACATTTTAACAGCCAACAAACATTTTCAAATTCAAATTTCATACGATGACATTTAAGTTTTGTCAATAAAATTTTTAATATTATAAAATATTCTATCTAAAGTACTCCTAATTATGAGATTTATTGTTTTCAAAGCTTGAAAAAGTCGTGTCAATTTTAAATTTGAAAAATGACTCAAATTGACTTTTGAACAGTTAATTATTGATTTTATATTTTGGAATGGAAGTAGTAACTTTTCACATATGAAAGACATTAGTAGACGTTAAATTGAGAAGACATCTTTCCATTGTGGGATTGTTCTCTTTTAGTTATGTTAGAAAGTGTGCATCCGCACTTGGTGAAAGTGTTATTACAAAGGTGTGTATTGCTAGCAGGTACCGGACTCATGTACAATTAGTCAATTACAACTAGGGCCTTAGGCACACATGTCACGGTGTAATTTATACCATATTATTAATTTTAGAAATTTAAACTTTAGGGGTAAAAAAGGGATACTATTAAATTTGGAGGGTAAAGTATGGAAAGCTTTTAAACTTAGGGGTATTGAAGATTTTCAAACTTGAGGGAATTTTTTTATAAAAAAAAACATTTGGCGAAGCCATTTGCTTGCCGAAGCAGGTGGCTGCTGCATGCTTTATATTACTCATATTTCATGTTTCAGCTCGTGTCGAGCGTGTAATTCATATGTTATGTGTAATTAATTTTAAGAATTAAAATTTTAATTTAGAGGATAAGATGGAAATATTATTAAATTCGGAGGTGAAATATGAAGAGTTTTAAACTTCGGGGCTGAATTTAGGAGAAAAGTTTGGTCATTGGTGAAGCCCATCTTCTTGGCAAACTAGAAAGAATCTATTCGTCTCATCTCGTGCAGCAAAAGTTGAGGCTGGATCAAAGTTGCATTCTTGCATTGGAAATGAATCATTTTTTTCTTTGTCAGCTCGTATTGCATGTGCAATTCATATTTAATGTGTAATTAATTTTAAGAATTAATAATTTAATTTAAGAGGATAAAATAGGAATACTATTAAATTCGGAGTGTAAAACATGAAGAGTTAAAAATTTTGGGGCTGAATTTGGGAGAGAAATTTGGTGAAGCCCGCCTGATTGATGAAGTAGGTGGCGGGTGGACACTTTATGTATTGCAAAAATATCTTGTTCAGACACCTTAAGACCTCTTACTTTAAGCATGAGCTAGTTTTCTAGCCACCTCTCAAGGGGCTGCTGAATTCAGTCCAATAGGGATGCAAATGGGCATACAATTTATCAAAATATATATATAATGCACAAACCCTCATAAGTAAATTTTGGAAAGCTGTAGGAATCAGGGAATATAGTGGAGTTTTTCCATTCTGTTTAACTGGTCGTCGCACAAATCTGTTGTCTTATTTGAGAAACCAACATGTCATTTATTTTCCAGGTTAAAGTCGCAGACAATAGAATAATTCAAGAGCAGCTTAACCTACAGGTACTAGTGTGTAGTAAGTAATATATGCCTGAAACTTCTGTTGATCCTTAATTCAAGACCAACTCTAACAAACTTACCTTTGTGTCAGATCAATGAATGTGAAGGATTGCAAGAAACAGTTTCGTCCTTGAAACAACAGCTCTCTGAGGCACTTGAGTTCAGAAATTTCAACCCAGTAACTGGTAATTCAAAAAGGTACTTTGAAACACACAGCATTCAGGGAGAACTTCCCAGGGAGAAAGAAAATAGATTGTCAAAAGATTCAAATGAAGGGTCACTTCTACAAGCTCAGGTTTTTTTTCTTTTCCCCAGTAATTAGTTTATTTGTTTTTCTTAAATAAATTGTGTTATTGCACAAGTCTTTCTTCATTACATTGTGTTATGGAAAATGATTTTGACAACAATAAATCTTATGATTAGTAGTATTTTTATATAGGTTATGATATTCATCATTGTATTAACTAAAATTAAATGAACGCATGTCCGTTTTGAGTTTTAAAATATCTCAGATGATTTTTGAAAGTTAGTCTTATATTTTGGAACAGAGGGAGGATTTACTAAAGAAATCTAATACTACCTCCATCCGATAAGCCCTAATTGACTTTTTAAGGTCAAATTAATTTTAAGATTAAATATTAGAGAAATGTACTAAAAAATTTGAAATCAAATAAGTTGATTTTGATAGTATATTCGACATATTTTCTTACTTATGATAATAATTTTTTGCCTATATCTAATAACATCAGAATAATTTTTTATTCTAAATATGGTCAATTTGACCATAAAAGGTCAACTAGGACAAATAAAACTGGACGGAGGGAGTAGTAATTAAAGTTATTAAACACTATAATCTAATATATTCTCTCTCTTCCAAAATATAAGATCATTATTGACTTTTGAAAGTTAATTGAGACATTTTCAAACTCTAAATTGAGGTGGTTCATTAAAAATTATGAAACAATAAATCTAACAATCAATAATCATTATTGTATTAACTACAATTAAAATAATCTATATCAATTTTGAGTTTGAAAATGTGTCAAGTTTACTTTAAAAAGTCAATAATGATATTATATTTTGGAAGAGAAATAGTATTTACTAGTTATAAATCCGATAGTAATTAAACACTCTAATATAATTGATTTACTTAAAAACATATAATAAATAAAACTCTTATACACTATATCTCTACTAAAGAAATCTAAAAGTAAAGAAACACTGATAGAAAATTTATTTAGATAAAAACTTTAATTTATATGTAAAACTTCTATACCTTTTAAAGTTATTTATAAACACTTAATTTCATTAATTTTGTTTGAAATTTTATTTTTAAATAAAAGGAATAAATGTACAAATAAAATTTCATCCATTGGCGCTCAAGATTTTACCTTGTTAGGATTAAATTTCAAGAAATGACTCTTAGTTGGGGTCTTTTATACAACATTGGTTTATTTTATTTTTTACATCTGGAAATTAATTTGACCTTTTTACTCATATTTGCCTGGATTTTTCCGACCAATTATGTTAATAAAAAACACTATTGATGTAGGACAAGGTGAAAAGAAAGAATAAGAATAACTATCCCATAAACACACACAAAAGCACAAAGTTTTAATTTTAAATTAATATTTTCAATAATATGAAAAGTGACTCCTAATTCCCGATAGATGAAGTATATCTTATAATGCACTATTAGAGGTGGTGGCAAGCAGGTAGGCGAGCTAGCAATGAGCCCTGACCAAAAAAAACTTGGTTTTGGTAATTTGAAAATGTGAAGTCGTGGGTCTTAAGTTGTTTAGCTTACCGACCATGGCTTTTTTTCCTTTCTTTTTTTTTTGCAAAATTTTGCTACACCAAAAATTGTAATAATAATAAATATTAAAAATAATAAAATAATTTATAATAAACAATAATTCTAATTACCTACATTAACTACATATCTCAATCAATTAAAATTTTAATCACTTTTTAACAAGAGTTTTGTTATACTATATATGCGACAAAATATTGCGACTTTTGTTATACTCTTATTACTTTCAAAGGGTTGAACTCTTATTTATTTATTTATTTACAAGTCTTATGTTCAAGCCTCATAACCCACAAGTATCAAAATTTTGTAAAAAAAAAATGGGTCATGAACATGGTGGTAAGACCAAAACGCCAAGTATTTTCATGGGCTAAATAATTGAAATCAACGCTTGGGACGTAAGTGGCGGGCTTGGGCCTCTTTTGCCAGGTCTATGCACTATATACATATAGTATATATTCTTTATATATATATATATATATTATTTTGAAGTTTGCGCACAAACACACCTATTCACTTGACACATTGTAGCGGATAGTGGATGACTAAGTTTGGTTGTTTCTTCTTTTATTTTGTTTAACTATGTTTACCCTTGTAATCTAGCAAGTATATTACATGTAGGACTCAAACTCAACTCAACAAAGCCTTTTTTAATACCAAACTAGTTGGGGTAGACTGAAAATGAATTCCATATGAAAACATAAAGTAGAAATGCAAGAGAAAAGGAAGAGAATAAAACAAATAAACAAGAAAAAGATAAACTAAGATAATTTAAAGTTTTAAACTGAAAAATAGAAGAAAAAGGTTTTTAATTGACTACAAGCACCTCCACCTATAGAAAAATACACAAACATGTAATGGATATAAATAAAAAAAGAAAAACTAAAAATAAAATAAAGAAGAATAAGAGAGGGATAAGAGAAAGGAAACAATAATTAATAAATAAAACTAAAACAACACAACACAACAATAATACACAAAACAAACTAAAAATAAGAAATAATAATAATATAATACAAAAATAATAAACAATAAAAGGTGTTTAATAACAAAACCTACCTGATCTCTGATATCCAAGTTACCTTCCTCTACTCTCTCGTCATAAGCTATATCCTCGGTTATAATCCGTTCTTGTAAGTTCTTTGTACAAATTTCCCAAATAAATTATTGGTCTTCCCTTATCTCTTCTTAAATATTCCTCCTGATACAGGATTTCTGTTCTCATCGTTGCGTCTCCAGGTCGTTATTGAATATGATCAAACCATCTGAACGGATGTCCATTCATCTTCTCCTCAATCGGTCTCACCCCAACCTTCTCTTGAATGTCCTCATTTATAATCTTATCTAACCTTTTATGCCCACACATCCACATTAACATTCTCATTACAACAACTCCATTTTATGCTTTTTAGTCGCGATGTAAGTCTAAATACATCGCTCCATTTAGCATTGTTGGCCTCACTTGCCATTTTACAATAGTTTCCTTCAACTTGGTCTGGATTTTGCAATCGCATAACCTTCCCTGCTGCGCCACGCCCCTTCAGCCATCATGCTCTAATCTTGTGGCTTATGTATATATGCAAAGATAACATATTCCCTAGTCTCATCAACTACCACAATATGGTCAACAAACAACATACATGATGGGGAAGACAAGTCAAGAGCCAAAAAGAAATTTCTATTTAATTTATAAAAGTTTTGTTATGTTTAATTAGGAAAAAATTGATATAATTATTATTTATTTTTTAGTGGGGATGTAGGACATTTAATAGTGATTAGGATTTTTTTAATATTTGGTAAATGTATTTTAGTCGTTTAGTTATTTTATTGTTCCCCAAGTAATATTAGGGTTTTAAGTTTATAAATATTGATATAATCCCTACAAGTTAATGACACAATTAACTATTGATAATTGATATTTAGCTATGATCTATTTTCCTCTCTCTTGCGTTTGAGAAACCCTTGGAATAGTTGTGGGCAGAGCATCACTCAAGCACATTTATCAAGGTGTTAAGGCAAGGCTGGTTGAGCACCTGAATGCCTTGGCGTCTTTTGGGTGACAAGTCGTCGTCAGTGTGAAATGTATATATGTATAATATTATAATTTCATGCCAGTTTAGTTTGTTAATTTAGTGTCATAATAGACTACCATGCAATAATAAATAATTGCAATATTAATAGATTATTAATACAACAAGAGGATGGTAGTAAGCCACTAACTAGTAGGTAATAAACTTCCAATGGAATGGAATATATAATAGTACTATTATTAACAGTATAATTAATAATATTATATTACCAAAAAAAAGAGAAGAATTAGGAATATATTAGACTAATAAGAGTAGAGTCAAATACCCAAACAAGGTCGAGAACGACACGAGGCGAAGAGGATTTATCTCTCTTGGGGTTAACAATGTTCGAAAAAGCTAAAAGCGATACGAAGCGTTTTTCTCCGGACGAGACGAGGCGTAAGCTTCGAGGCAGAGCGAGGTGGAAGCCTTGATTTGAAAACATATGTTATTGATAAATATTGAATATATATAAATTTTGTGGTGATGAATAATTTAGAGAAAAAGATTCATTTATCAACACTCGACTCCGTCGAGTTATCAACACTCGACTCTGTCGAGTTATCAACACAAGAAATGTTTGTTTTTTTCGCTCTAGGAACTTAAGTGCAGGAAATATAAAGAAATAGGGGCTGAACTGAAACTTCTGAAACTTCAAAGGCTGAAATGAAAGAAAATAAAACTATAAGGGCTAATATGTAAAATTTTAAGGGCTATTTTGAAATTTAAGAAAACTTTTGGGACTAAGCTAAAAATTTATAAATACTATGGGGTACCTAACTATAATTATCCATAAGATATGATGATAGATCTGATACTACTTTTCTTTCTGAGAGACGAAGAGAGAGAAAGAACTGAAGTCAAGACGTAAGCCTTGATACGCCTCGAGGCGCAAGGCTATGAGGCGTAAGCCTCAACTGATTAAAGCCAAGCCTCTCGATTTCTCTGTGAGGTGTAAGTCTCGCTACAGTTTACTCCCGCCTCGCCACGAGGCGCGCCTCAAGGCGCACACCTCGATCGTTTTTTCGATCATTGGGGGTTAATCAATCTCTTCCTCTGCGTTTCTCTTAGGTTTATCTGACATCTGATGGTGTTTAGCTATTTATATGTCGGGTCTTTGAGGGGTCGGGTTTTAAAAAAATGGTCATATCAATCAAGTAGCCAAGGCAAGCGCTTTGGCAGTTGGGCATCCAGGGCGTCGCCCATGCGACTATTTAAGATGTCTTATTGCCAAGGTGCTAGCCTTGGCAACTACCCTTAAGTCGGTGCCCCGTCTTGCATCTCTCGCTATGCCTGGATGTCTAGTTGTCGTCTTAACAAGCATGCACCCTAGTAAAAGATACTTGGGGCAGTGAGTTCGAGCCTCACCAGAATTAATTTTCTTTTATTTTGTCAATTATTTTCTGAATTATTCTTCTCCAACAAGTTGTCCTACATCAATACACCATGGCACCTCATCGTGAATGTCTTTTCTTAGTTCATCCATTACTACTAATGCAAAAAGTAGAGGCTTAACATCAATCCTTGGTGTAATCCTACAGTGATTTGACGTACCATTACAAGTCTTCACACAAGTAGTTGCTCCATCATAAATGTCGTTAATTCCGTCAACATACTTTGTAGACACTTTTTCCTCTTAATAACCCATCAAAGAACCCTCCTCGGAACCTTATCATATGTCTTCTCTAGATCACCCTATCAAATGCCTTCTATAGCGGATGAATATTATATATAGGTGCTTCCTTTATTCTTCCTTTCCATCAACTGTCTAATTAGGAAAATAGCCTCCATAGTAGATCTACCTGGTATACACCCAAATTGATTATCTGATACTCCAGTCCTTATTCTTACTTTTTTTTTCAACTACTCTGTCCCACAATTTCATTGTGTGGCTCGTGAGCTTAATCCCTTTGTAGTTGGCGTAATTTTAAATCTCTCTTAATCTTGTGAATTGTCAACGTACTCTTCCTTCACTAATCAGGCATCTTCTTAATTGTTTAATAGACTAGTAAGCCAGCCAACCTATTGCTACACCTCCAAACACCTCCTTTAATAGGGACACCATCAGGCCACATAACATTGCCTAACTTAATTTCTTTAAAGCTTCTTTACTCTGATTCTACGAATAAACCTGTTATTTGCATCATCAAAAACATTCTCTAGTTCTCTCCGACTTTCTTCACTCTCACCATTGAAAAGTTCGTCAAAGTAACTCATCCACATTCCCTAAACCTCCTCATCTCTTATAGAGAGTTTTTGATTCTCGTCCTTGATACATCTAATGTGGTCAAGTCTCTATATTCCCGTATTATCTTTACAAGCTTGTAGATACCTTTTTCTCTCCCATTGGTTCCAAGATTTTGGAACAACATGTTCTCATAAACCTTTTCTCTAACCTCTCTTTGCTGCTTTCTTTGCTTCCTTTCTGGCGATTTATACCTCTGCAAGTTATCTTCGTTAAAGCATTTATAGTACTCCTTTTTCCGCCTAATAGCCTCATATCCTTACCCCACCAGGTTTCCTTGGTTGAAGGTATCTTCATTTACTTTCTCTTTAACCCTCCCTAACTACTCTTTGAATGCAGCTAGACATAATATGCCGAAGACCAACTTTGAGCATCGTCTCTGAAAGTATTCTGAACTTTTAAATTCCACCACCTTGTACTCAGAGCTTAGCACACATTTTTCGGTTTCACGGCATTTTTAATGTGTGTGTTTAAGACAACCAATTTGTATTGTGTAGCCACATATTCCCCAGGAAAGACCAGTCTATGTGGCCCTGTCCTCTCTTCTAGAAAGGACAAGTCAATTTGAAAGCAAAAAAAAAAAATCAATAATACTATGTTGATATTTTCCATTTAAAATATCATGGGGTCTTGAGACCCCACTGGCCCGTGTCTGTCATTGATCAGCAAGGTGTTACTATATAAACAGTAGATTTCTGCTCTAATACCAATGCAGTGTAAGCAAAAACTGAAAGTTTAAAAATAGATGGACGAGTGGATAAGTGAATAAAATGGGAGAATGAAAGGGTCTTATGAAACTAACATGTTTTTCATGAAACTAACATGTTTTTCAAAATTAAAGCCTAAACATTCACAATAAAATTGGTCTTGTTGGCACGGTATTGATCTCAGCCGTTGTTCACCGACTCCTTTAGGTCAAGTCGAGTTTTTCATGACTCGACTCTTTATGTTTCTGTTTTGGTGCAGTCTCACTATCATACTTTGTTAACAACCATTTATGATGTTGGCAAGCTGGACGATAGCTTGGATTTGGAACTGGATACAACATCTTTTCCATGTGTCCAGACCTCTCTGGATATGACAGAAGCTTGGATTTGAAACTGGATAAACCCAAATCTTTATGGGTTTTTCTTAAAGGGAACTTCAAGCAGCATAGTGTAGCTAAGAAAAGAAACACACAACAAATGATCCATGATCAATCCTGATTGGCATATGCCATATATTTAGGCAATAAAGATATTGCTAACAAGAAAATTCAGTCTACAACAGCAGATAAATTTAAAGTTTTATTTTTCATTTCCCCCCAAAGATAAGAAACTAGGAATTTCAACTACAAGATAACAATCAATTTCACATTGAAATGAAGAGAGTCCTAACTCTCCTATCAAAACATATGCATAGATCTTGCAAAAGTTCCAACTTTGGGAAAGCTTGGACTTTGCGGTTGTGCCATGAAGTTGGAGCGAGAGGACTCTTGGTGACCAGATGGTTGACCTATGTCTCTTCTTTTCTATCAGATGTGGTAATTTCTTGGGGCTTATTACTCTCCAGTGTACTTTTCATTTTCATTTCATTTTCTTTTTCTTTTTTATTATAAAACAAGGGTATCCGGACCACTTGGAATATTTAACCACTTCCAAGTATGGAACCATGAAGCTTATTTGTTTCAAGATGTTGTCTAATGACTAACAAGGTTTTCCTTCTTTTTTTTTGAAATAACTATTTAATTATTGATGGAAACATGACTGGAACTTTATAAATAAGAGTTACAGAGGCAAAATCTTGTAGACTGGAAAGCAGCAAGTTTCTTAATGCTTTTAATATCATTGTAATTTCCTTTAAGTTTGGCTTATTTCATTTAAATACTGGTAAACAGAATTAAAGAGGCATAGTCTCGTAGGCTGGAAAACAGCAAATTTCTTATGCTTGTAGTGTCATCATAATTTCAGTTAAAGTTGGATAATTTCATTTCAAGACTATGTTGTCTGAATTCTTGCTATTACCTTGGATCTAGATGGAGATTAAAGAACTTATAGAGAAAGTGACTGAGCTAACCGAGTCAAAAGAGAAGCTAGAACTACGTAACCAGAAACTTGCAGAAGAGAGTTCATATGCCAAAGGATTAGCCTCTGCTGCTGCAGTTGAGTTGAAGGCACTGTCAGAAGAAGTTGCAAAGCTCATGAACCATAACGAGAGACTAGCTGCAGAGCTGGCCGCACAAAAGAATTCCCCAACACAGCGAAGAACGGGTGCTGCCAACAGAAACGGCCGAAGGGATGGATATATCAAACGACATGACCAAGGCATGTTAAACCCAGAAATCAAGAGAGAACTGGCCTTGAGTAGGGAGAGGGAGCATTCGTATGAAGCTGCTCTTGAAGAAAAGGATCAAAGAGAGGCTGAACTTCAAAGGAGAGTAGAGGAATCCAAACAAAGAGAGGCGTATCTTGAAAATGAACTTGCCAACATGTGGGTTCTTGTGGCAAAGCTGAAGAAATCTCAAGGAGCTGAAACCGATGTTTCTGATTCAACTAAAGAAAGCCCGAATATCGATGGTTTTGAGATTTGGAATAGTACAATGCAAACAAAGAGCTTTCAATAAGAAGTTTGTAAATAGAATACCGAGAAATTGTGTTTGTTGCGTGTTGCACATGGAGTTGGGTTGGGTTGGGTTGGATTTTGAGGGCAAGGGCTTTCCAGATTGTCCTCGAGGATGTCAATTATTGTACAGTTCACGTTTTTTTTTCTATTTAGGGTACATCAATCTTGAAAGCGATTGTAAGCATTACCTGTTCACTCACTAGTGATGTAGTTGTGTATCTCAAAATGTATGATGTTAACTTCGATTGTTTTTAAGTGTAGATCCACAAGGTAATTGTTTTTGCCATCAGTTATATTCATTCTTTTGACCCTTTTCTTTGTTAGTTCCCCCTTCCCCAACCCCTGCGGAAAGGTTAAGCATCTCCTGTAGATTTGTTACTTTTCCTACTATAAAGGACTCATGCTCAACTTTTTTATTACTCTAATTTGGCATGGAAATAAATTTGCCCGATGAGTTTTTTTTTAAAATCTGAAATTATGCGACACAATTTTGTATTGGATATAATTATGCTTTTTGTGTACTTGAATAATAGTAGTGAAATAAAATGTAAGAGATTAAATATCACCCTTACGACTACCACTATAGTACTATCAAATTTGAACAGTAAATTATTTCATGGGTTTTTCTTTTTCAAATTTCCATTCCTTTCTGTTGGTGCCAGCTCTCTTTTCCGAACTCATAATTCTCACTGTTTAAGAGACAAATGGAGGGCTGATGGGACAAATAATAATATTTGCAACAAATATAATTTCTTTTAAAAAATAAACTTATTATTTATTTTGAAATTGTGGAAGAATATTATAACTTGTAAGGAATGATATGAACAAATATATGATTCTTCACCCCCACAATAATTCTTCACCCCCACAATAAGAAGAGGGCAAAGGCTGATATCACCTCACCAGAACGGAAATTCCTGTATGTTCTCACAATAACCTAGAAATGAACTTCATTTCAATAAACCAATATCATACAAACACTGAAGTTGCATTCTACTTGATCCGTCTTGCAAATTACTTTACATGCAGCAACAAAATGAGCTTGATACACATTAACTTCTTATCGCAAAAGAAAAGCAAGCATACTTAACTAACGTAATGCACGAAAATCATAAAATTCAGGACAGCACCCTCAACTGTTTTAAAGCTTAGATTGTTATAAAATCCACGGCAGGACATCGTCGTGTCATGAGGGGCAAAAAAAATGTATATTTTGGGCACAACTCATCTACCTGCTTGCTTAGAATTGTTTAATACTCGAACAAAAGTGGATAAGTGCACAAAAAAACACTACTATAAGTAGAAAATAATGCAAGCATTCTTCTCAATGCTACTCGGACAGAAATTCTGTTGTGTTCATTCAAAGCAAAACTGGAGATATTTATGTCCCACTAGCGTAAACTGCATCCACATGTGAATAACTCAACTCCGACAAAATCTTACAGGAGTGCATAGTATACAAATGCTCAGTGATTCTAAAATCAAAAACTTGGAACAGACCCCCAATCCTCTGCAGCTTCTAAACAACAAAAACAGGATGTTCCCAAGAAACCAGCCCTAAACAAGAAGCAAAGTATAAACCTGAGTGCCGAATTGCCAATCAAGCAAAAGCATTATACAAATGTAAGTTGCATGGTGATAATTTCTAGAAGAGATTTTCAAATTGTTCCATGGATCCTGAAAGATTGTGTAAACTTAACTGTGGTCTATACAGTAGTATGAAATGGGTACAGGTAAAGGCTACACATAAGAAGTGGTTGCTTAATATAAGACAACTTATCGATGTTGAAGCGAAATAATATAGTTGATAAAACTGGCAGTTCAGTATCACTACCAGCTCTAGAAAAAGGCTTCTGTCCAATATGAATGTCAACAGAGTCAAAATCTATGCAAATCAAAAGATTTGTAATGAATCATTCAACCTTCAAGTTCTCAAATATAAGAATTATTGTTTAATTAAATTGTTCCTTCTTTGTTTTTTTCTACAAAAATTAGCAATGTGCAAAATGAGAATGGAACTGGAAAGACCAGGCCAGGGGGTGAAGTTATGAACCAAACAGAAACATTGCTCCTCTCAAGTACAGGTGGAGATTCCAATTAAATATAACCACTTTGTTCAATTATTTTGTGTCTAACCCAAAAACTTAATATCATTGATAAGCCTTGTATATCACTATTGCTAGCCCTAATTTCATAAGAATTCTTCTGCTAGTCCAAGTAGATTCCCTAATTAAACTAATTAAAATGTTAATTATTGCCACTGGTAGTAGCGACTTTGTTCCATTTGAATTCTTTTTTCGCAACAAAGGCTTTTACATAGTGTCGCAACAGGCACCAAACGCCCTCTACAAAAACAAGCACTTAGTGATTTGATACGTATTGGTAAAGACTAACCTAATATTCCAACTGAAAACTATATTTACAAGCTAATGTCTTTTCCTGAAGCACCCATTCATAATGGTATACTTGAACATCAACCAAGTAAAAGATCATGGGTAGTGAGGTGCAAAGCCTCACCCTAGTTAATTTTCCCTTTGTTTCACAATTATTTCCAACAATTGTTCTTCTTCAATCTTGTCCTACATCACTTACCTATGGATCTGTTTGGTTGTCATTACGACGTTAATTTGGGTTTGGGGAAAAAAACAGCGATGGCTAACAAATCTTCTTGGGACTCAAGTTTGAGAACAAAGAAGAGATTTTTTATATTTATTATTTGGAGTTTTATTATGTTTAATATAAAAGTAGTTGATGTGATATGTATTTTATTCATTAGTGGGGATTTAAGACATTAATTAGTTATTAGGAATTATTAATAAGGGTATTTTAGTTGTTTAATATTTTATTATTCCCCAAGTAATATTAGGGTTCGACTCTCTTTAAATAGTGATGTAATCCTCAAGTCTTGTAGACTACATAATATTGATATTGAAATTGATTATTTTATTCATACAAGTAGAGGTATCCTAACGTGGAGTATTTATCCATTTTGGTGTTGATATCGTGGAGTTGATACAGCTTGAAAGATCTAATGGTTTAATCATTGGAGTTTAAATTCCTAGTTTATTTCTATTAATTATTCACCCTAGATTTGTCTGCATAATGTACACTGTATTAAATTGGTCATGTATTTAATGTTGCCGATCTTACTCCATATCATGGACCTTCAGGGCTTCTTCATATCTTAACCTTGTTAGTATGTATTTGTTCCTCCTCTTTACCTAGTCCACCTACACCTCCTCTTGTTTCTTTCTGGTCTACGATAGATGGTATCGAGGATGTATTGGATGAGAAGTTTGTATCGACTAGAGGATATGCCAATTCTTTTTTTGATTAAGTGGTGCAAGGCAAGCTAACGGTGATTGTATGTGGATTGGTGAGGACAGAGTTTCATTGTATTGATCCTCACATTGTGGAAGACTACATGAATGACATGTCTTGCTTCAGCCAGCAAACGCAACAAAGGCTTTTACATAGTGTTATACAACTCATCTCTAACGCTTTAAAAAGATCAAATAACCTAAAATTTACCTCGTTCGCACCATTATGCAAGATGGGAACCCAAAATTATATCCCAACCGCACAATTATTGTGAGGATGGGATATCTTATCCGCGCAACTGTTGTGCGGATAGGGTCCACCATTAGCATAATTGTTACGCGGATGAAATAATTACAAAGTTTGGATCACAAAAATGAATGGTGAGATCTGCAGTGAATGGATGAGGCTCTCATTCAACTTTGACTATGGATCACTCCCTTATATATATAATATATATATATATATACACACACGCACATATATCAAGAGATGTTCTTTCCAATAATGGTTCATACTTCATAGTGTGCCAATCAACAATTCCTTAGGTTTTGTTTGGTTACTAGCATTTTGGTGGTAGAATTTGATGTGTTTGAACTTCCAAACGCGACTTCATTTAAAAAGTTGTTTTCAGGTAAACAAGATTTTAGAGTGCATTTGAACCGGGGAACCTAAGGCACCAAACTTCCCTCTACCCAAACAAGCACTTAGTGATTTGATACGTATTGGTAAAGACTAACCTAATATTCCAACAACTGAAAACTATATTTACAATAAGAAATCACAAGCCAGATCATTGGGTACAGTACATTCTGATTAGTGTTAATCCAACTACTAACCAGCACAATAACAGTGATAAAAGATAAGGAAACAAAAAATTGCATAAGCTTCCGACCCATCAAATACCTAATCATGTAGTATCCACTCAATTCAACTAGTAAAATATCAATAGTTCCATAAACTACATTTGGAATTCAATTTAAACTATTCCAAGGTCTTATTGTAAAATTCCAAAATTATAGCCTAATTAAAAAATACAATATTTTGTTCCTTGAGGTCTCAAATAACAAAAAACTAATAATAATAAATAAATAACAACAAAACAAACTCAATTCAAACACTCACTCGATCAATTGGTCTTGGCATCAGGCATTGGGAAAAGCCCAGCTCCGGCAGCCCCACGAGGCGGTGAAAACCCTAAAAACTTCTGCAAATTGGTGCGAATACTAATCGAACACAAAAAGTACAAAAACGCCATCGAACAATCCGTTGGATCGTCTCCCTGCAATCCTCTGTGGCTCATTTTCTGCACAATTCGGATCGGCACAAAGGGCAATTTCGCCACAGCCTTGCCCTCAAACAAATTATTTAGAAACCCAAATACCACAAACAGAACTAGGGCAACAACGGCCCCAGATTTGAACTTAAATAGAGACAAATCACGGCTGGATTCCTTGAGACTGGTTTCGACGCGGTCAATTTTCTTGGTTTTGGATTTTTTTAGGGAGATTTTGGGGGCGGCGTTTGGATCTGTTTTCATGGTTTCAAGTTTCTTGGAGGCTTTGTCAATGGTGGATTTGAGGGATTTGTAGGAATTGGTCCTGTAGATTAATAGCCATGAAATTGCTTCGCAGACTACCGCTGTGCAGACGGAGATTCCAACAACGGTCAAGCTATCGGAATATCTGAATTGGGAGAAAAGAGTTGCTGCCATTATTGGATTGTTTTGAGATAAATATAGAAAGGGAGAAAAAGAGAGATCTAAGAGAGCGATTATTGAGCTTGTATATATATATATATATATATATATATATATATATGTGTGTGTGTGTGTGTGCGTGAGAACTGAGAAGGTCAACAATGGTGTTCTTCTTCTTGTCTAATGGAGTGGAACTGATGAGTACCAATTTTCCTTTCGAGGTAAAGATTCGGATTCTTATAAAAGGAGGTGTTTGGTTGCGGATGTATTGATTTTTAGTATTACTTTCGTCCAAAAATATAGAGGATTAAATTTTAAACTAAACCCTAAACTTTAATCCTAAAATCGATTTGCACCCTAAATTTTATTTTAAATTAAATGCACCCTAAATTTTGATTACAATTTTCACCATCCAAAATCTACACTAAAATATAGGGTGCAAATTATTTTGATGCTGAAGGTATGGGGGTAAAAATTGTTTAAAAACTCAAAGTTTATGGTATATTTAATTCAAAATAAAATTTATGGTACAAATTAATTTTAAAGTTAAAGTTTAGGATACAAATTAGAGATTGATCAATATAAAATTGATATGTTTAGTTGGTAGAATACGCACTTGAACGAATCATTGAAGTTAAATTAATTTTTAATTTTTTCACTCTTAATGCATAATTCAAATTACATTTTGTTGTATTTTTAAAACAAGCTTTATAACCCTTGCTTTGTATGGGTAAGTTTATAAACAACTTATTTGTAAGTTTTAAATTTGATATATTTGAACGACAATATTTATAATCATAATAATTTATTTAATTTAAAACGAAGTTATTATAATATGCCATTTTAAACCATTGATTAATAGATTAAAAATATATGTGTCCATCTTCATTTAATAGGATAATATTTGTGTTGACAATAGTGTTTGCTGGTGTATTTATCCCATTCTAAATTTTAGTGATTTCTGATTTTGATAGTGAAATCATTTTTTCCTAAATATAGATGATTCAAGAAGACATGTTGTTGATCCATATTAAACTTGTAGTACTTTTGTGTAATTTGGTGCGTAGATAATCCTATTTATAATGAATTAGAATAAGTTGAATGAGATAACTTATACTAATTAGATTCATGATTCATGAAAACTAATGCAAAATACTATGGGTCAAATGTATATCAATCATTAATTGATATATTAATATTTTTGTCCAATTTTTTGTGACAAATTATACATTGTATCTTTAATAGTAAATGTGTTCTAAAATTTTGTGAAAAACCCCTGACTTTTGAGTTGTTTGCATACCTTCGAGGGATCTTAAACTTATCCCTTATCTAACATACTTTGCATACCTTCTTTAAATGACGGACTTGACGATTCGGTTAAATCGTATATATATAATAAATGTCTTAACTTTTAACGACGAATATTCTATCAGACTCATACAAAATAAGTAAGCACATAAGAAAACATTCATTGACCCAACTGATAAATAACAACCGGTTAAAAAAGAGAGTAAACCTTAAAAATAGACTTAATGCGTGTAAGAACGAAGACCAAGAAAAATGTGAAGAGAGAAGAGTGTTATAGTTAGGCAAGGACAAACCTACTTCAAGACCATATTAGATTTATAAAATAAATTTGAATCTAGCATATAAGACATAAACTTTCTAACCTAAAATATAATTGGTAACGATAAGAGTTGTTTGTGCTCATTATATACAAGACATACAATCTCATTGTATTCAATGGCGGGATAACTTTATTTATACTAAAATTGCAATATGTTACAAAAGTTGAAAAGATTACAATATGAATGATTAAAATAGTTATTCTTTTAAATAATAATAAATAGTAAAGAGATGACGTGACAAATATTTCGGCGTAATAACAATCAGCAACGACGAAATAATAAAAATAATCTTTGATATTTTCACCATGCAACTCTTGTCCTAAAGATTTTTTTCTTTAAAAAAAAAAAAAACAAAGATCACCAAGTTGTCACTTGTGCAAGCTAAAGTTAGTGTGTTTATTGTACTCCCTAATTAAATTAATTAGGGATTATGTTATTGTCTACTTGATTGCAAAAACTGGAATTGAGCACATAGAAACCTAACATCATATTTTGACAACATGACAACATTATCATTGCAGAAGTAGAATGACAACATTATTACATTGCAACCACAAAGAGGCAACATCTTAAATCTGTTTTACAATACAAAAACTATTAATGTTATATAATAATATTTTTTTTTCATTTTAAAATATAGCACAAAGCTTGATTTTTCAAAATTAATATAAGATATTTTTAATTTTAAAATTAATATAATTTCTTAACACTATGTTTCTGAGTTTTGAACTGAAAAGAAAAGAATAGAAAATTTAAATTAGAACAGAAAATAGAATAGAAAACTTGAAATTTTCCTTTGTGTTGTTTTTGAGTTGTAATTTAAAATTTATTATATTAAAAGTTGAGGATAATATGAGAATTATAAAAATATTACTTATTCCAATGTCTTTTCCGTCAAAATCAGGCCAATTTTAGACGGAAAACTTTGGCAGGAAAAGTGATCAACTTTTCTATCAATTTCTTTTCTTTTTCATTTATTAAAAAACTCAAAAACATAAAAATTGGAAAAAAAAAACTTAAATTTTTCGTCCATTTTTTTTTTCCTGTCCATTTTAAAACTCAGAAACAGAACGTAAGAGTGTAGGAAGTGAGGGCTTATAATAATACTATTTTGAAAAAGCCCTTCTGTATACAAAACATGGATGGGAGGGAGTTTATTCAATTACAATGACGATACGTTAACTCATGCAATTATATGCGATATCCCTCACCTCTTTTTTCCCCTAATTTATTTAACTTTTGAATACAGTAGATAATTTACTTTTCTTTAAGAAATCTATACTATAACAATTCAATTTTAGAATATTTTTTATGCTAAAACCCTAGAGAAAAACGTTTAATTTTCTTCGATCCACTGCTTTGAACTTGTGTTGAGGAATAGACTCCAATATATAAAAGGAGTGGTCTTATTATTAAGAAAATATCTCAATTTAGCTTTAAAAAACCAATAACAAATGTTTCGGAAATAATTTTATTAGTACAAGTAATATTTTACGAATAAAAATACTCTTTCTGTTTTAATTATAAAATCACTATTATTTTTTTGAAACTTACCAAATTTTCAAACTCAAATTTGATATTTTTTTAATTTCAATTAATGATATGAATATCGCAAATTAATTTTAATATATTACTAATTATAGAATTTATTATTTTATAATTTTTATTAAATTATCTTAATTTTAAATTTAAAAATATTTTAAGGAGTACAATTGAGTGGAAACAGGAAAATATTATAAATGGTGACAAAAGCATAACGTGGACACGTGTAAATTTGTAGTGTTACAGTTGCTGCTGCTTTTTTAAACCTGCGAAATCCAATCGCTATGGTTGTTTTAGCTCGCAAGGCTCAAATCCCCTTCTCTCTCTCCAGAACCAAATCTCATCAGCGAAAACCCCTTAGTCGCCTCTTTCTTTATATATAAATTTTGTCCATTTTGTTTAGGTTGTTCTGAATAAAATTCACAATAAGATTTTGATAGGCAGATAATCGGATTCACCTATAATAATCAATTCACCTATATATATATATACGAATCGATCCAAAATAATCATTTTTTTAAAATTTCGATGCGTTGTTCAATAAATGATTGCATAAATCATGCATATAGGTGGAATTGTAATGGAAAGATTGGTGAATGAATCTAATAGAGTTTGAAAGATGCCAGGAATAGCGCAGCCAAATGATAATTACCAATTCAGTAGCTTCACGACGTCGTTATCGAATGGATCAGTATCTGTCAATGGATTCTGGTCACAACATGGTGGCGATGTTAGCTACAATCAGCTCCAGAAGGTTCTTGATTATTTTATTTATGTTTATTTATATGTCACTATGAGTGTAATTATCTGCCTGCAGTATATAAATTTTGCTGTCTGTCTCAAGTAATTTTGATTTAAATTTGGATATTAAAGTCAAAAAAAGTTTGGATGGTGGTGTTTTTGTTTGTTGGTTGGGTCTTCTGATTGAATTTTGAGTTTGATTTATCATATCTAAGACTGTTTAACGTCTAAGGCATTTCATTTTAAAATAAAGATCTGGGTATAGTTCTATAACCTTAAACGCATAGCATGGATATTTTTGTTTGGAATCATTACCATTTGCAGAAATAGAATTTTGTGATGCATTTGCTTTTACAGATAAAAAAGTGGAATTATTGAGGTGTGAGTGTCAAGTTGCATTCTTGTTTGAGTTTTGTTAGTAGCCAAAATGTGAAAACAACTAACCTCCATCCTTACATTCCACATAAAAAAAGCATGGATTATCATAATGGTCTTGCCTTGTCTTTTTCCTTTGAAATAGTACCCCATTGTAGTATTACTTCTATTCATTTACTTATAAATGCACTTTGGATAGATGTAGCAATCATTTCTTAATTGGTCAGGGTTGAACAGGATGCACGTTTGTCTGCATATATATTTAATGGTAAATTCAATAAAGTATGCAGTTAACAACTGATAAGAAATGTTTCTTTTGTGCTGTATTGTAGTTTTGGGGTGCGCTGTCGCCACAAGCACGTCAGGAGCTCTTGAGAATGGATAAACAAACCCTTTTCGAGCAATCTCGTAAGAACATGTACTGTTCTAGATGTAATGGGTTGCTGCTCGAAGGTTTTTTGCAGATTGTCATGTATGGGAAGTCTTTGCAGCAGGAGGGAGCTGTTGGGTATCTTCCTTGCAACAGATTGGGAACCTCAAAAATTCAAAACAGTGGTGATTTGTGCATCGCAACTGAGTGTCACGATGATGTTCAAGATCCATCTGTCCACCCTTGGGGAGGTCTGACCACTACTAGAGACGGGACACTTACTCTTTTGGATTGCTATTTGTATTCAAAATCTATGAAGGGGCTCCAAAATGTAATCACCTATTTAAGGTCGTTGATCAATCGTCTTCCTTCTTTCAGTCTGTTGGTAACTTATTGTAAGCCACCTTTCGCTTGAATCAGGTCTTCGACAGTGCTCGTGCAAGGGAAAGGGAGCGGAGTTGCTTTATCCCGATGCTTGTGGTGGAGGAGGTCGAGGATGGATAAGTCAAGGAATTGCTAGTTACGGCAGAGGACATGGCACAAGGGAAACATGTGCATTGCATACCGCCGGACTTTCTGTTGACACATTAGTAGATTTTTGGTCAGCATTAGGAGAAGAAACTCAACAATCTCTTCTAAGGATGAAAGAAGAGGATTTCATTGAACGACTGATGTACAGGTTTGTTGTGGTCCTTGTCTCCTCTAGTATTCATCAAACTGCTTCAAATCAGTGGAAGAATTATGTAGCGGTGATGTGCAATCTTCTGTTATTAGAAGCGATAACACAAAGGCAATAGTCTTGATAAAATGAAAATATAAATTAGTTCATGATTAGTTCTATAGTGTGAAAGACATGTTTTCCATTATTGTGTCATTGAAATTCAAATCATCCTCAAATTGTGTTGTGTCTTTGAGAACAATGACATCTAATCACGTGACTTTCAAATCAAACTATAGTTGAAGTTGCTAACGAGTAGCAATTAAAAGAAGTATTAGCTATCGACTATCGTAGGAATAGACAATATAAAAGCCAAAATGATAGTGAATTGCATTAAAGTGGATAAGGAATATGCCTAATTAGATTAAGATTGTCATGTTTCCAATCGATTTTTTTTCATGTAAAAAGACAACGGCCGTCAAAGATCACATGCCAAGATCTTAATTTATGATCAAGCAATAAATTCGATGAGATATTAAATGCAATTAAATACCTTACATGTGCCACATGGGGTTGTATCTTGGTTTTCAAAATCTAGGGAAGTAGTCTTTTCAGGATTCATAGCTATAGACCCTGTTCAGAGGTAGGGTTTCCCCATTTTTGTGTGATTGTGGAGCTTGGTGTTCCTGAGTAAAGTTAGCACTTTGGATAGACGGTGACTTTGCACTTGTTTACTTGTGAAAATTGTAAAATTACAATTATTAGCCGTGAAAAGCAAAACACATTGATATGATAGAACATATGAATAGAACTAGTAGTTAAGATGTCTCAGCAGGCAAAAGTGTCCGATCATGCTATCTTATTTATGTGTGGTCATAGCTATTTGAAACCCAAACAAGAAGAGTTTAGATAGGATATGATAGATGCACATGATGGGAAATTGCAACATCAATACCAAGATAAGTATAAAAGTATTGAAGAAAAGAAGTATAATAAGGACAAATAAAAAAGCGTTAAAGTGCTATATTTGAGTTTTCGTCTCTATGTTCTTTAATTAGAAATGATTTTAATAAATTGCTGACATTTGTTAAGGCAGAGCGAGAAGCTATGAAAAATTCCAAGACATAAGAAACTGGTATTGCCTTGGACTTGGTTCTCAGTCATGTGATGTGCCAACTATATTGGAAGTTTTTAAAGCTCTACAAGTTGAAAGTGAGATCGTGTGAGATGAGAGTAGATCGAGGAAAATTTTGAAATTGCTTGAGTAGTCCGTCGACAGAAGTGAAAGTTGAAACTGCAATGGATCTAATGAACATCCAACTTACATGAAGCACCAAGTTGATGCTACAATTCATGAAAATGAAAATTATATTGAGTTCCTCATTCTAGATACAGTTGCCATGAAAGAGAAAACGGTTCGAGAACTTTCATCTAGTCAAAGTTGATCATATTGAGTTTATCATTTAGAAAAATCTGCTTGCAGTGCCTTTGAATGTAAAACCAGTGCTTTCTCCGACTCTCTTTAAAAAAAATTCAAGACTTGTTGTATGAAGATGTTGTCCAAGCCATATAAATTTTTTCTCTTGGTGCAAATGTGTTCATGGATTATTTTAGCTTACTACAAAAACTCAAGGTCGAGTTTTCTCCAATTAAAGGAGAATGATGAGGACAACAAGTCTAAGAGTTAATGCAGAAATTAATTAATTTGTTTTATAAAAAATTTATTATGTCCAGTTGGGTTTTAATTATTTGTTTTATTTATTAGTGGGGAGTAAGTGGCTAGGAAATATTATTATTAAGTTAGGGTATTTTAGTAGATTAATTTTTTCTTATTTCCCAAGTAAAATTAGGGTTTAGTTTGTATTAGATTTCGGGTATCCAAATGGAATGCCCATGGTGGGTCCGACCCATTTTGTTTGTTGGTCAGATTACCCAGCAGATTTGGTCAATTCCTGTTTAAGTTTTAAACAGTGTTTTGACTTATCTGTTGGAGTGATTTTAGGAAGTGGTTTTAACCACTTTACCCATATAAACCCACGTCTCTGTGATTAGGGGATTGATGAGTTTTTAGAATTCCAACAGAGAGCAATAGTATAATGCCAATAAAGAGAGCTCTCAAATACTGAGATTTTCTAGTTGTTTCGTATCATGGAATTGAGTTTCGTTCTCATCCCACAAGGATTGTAGTTCGGAGATGTCGCTGGGTTGTATAGTACGTAGGATTTCACGAGATTCTTCTGCATCAAAGGCTAACACGCTTCAAAAGGTATGTCCTTTAGTTCTTGTTTTTGTGAAAACAAGTCATAACATGCATCTAATTAATCATTTATTGGTATCAGAGAATGTGTTTTATGATCATATGTATGCCGCCATGCCATGAATGTATGTTTAAAAGCTTGAAAAACATCTATGGCAATCTGCGTTACACTTGTTGTTAGGGGCTAATATTGCGGTATGTTGTAGCCTACAGTGTATATGATCTGCATAATTTGGGTTCAATCGAATTAGAAATTTGAAAATAATTTGGAACCCTAGTTGACAAAAGATGAGGATCAGGCTACCATATCCCAGATCCTGAAAAAAACAAAGTTGGTCAAAAGTCCAAAAAGCCATCAGTCACCTCAATCGTAGAGTCTCTACTGTTTGTGGAGACCGGACCAAACATGGAAAAACAAGGAGTAGGCTGCCCAAGCATAATGGTTGTTGAACAGACAAAAGTGAGATTCAAGAGAGTCCCTGAAGTTGTGACTAAATCCAAAGAAAGCAACGAGAAAGTTTGGTCGAGAAGTACATTCTTGAAAATAAAAAGGTACTGAAGAAGGAAGCAAAGAGCATGGCTACTAAGAAGGAACTGCCCGAGCAAGTCAAGAAGGCAAAGGTTCTCGGTGAGGGGAGATCCTTGAAATTCTCATGATAGAGAATACACCAGCTGAGGGGGAGATGGCTGAAGCTCAAGAAAATGCTCCACTTGAGGGGGAGCTTTTAATCTTACAAGAGGATGATCAAGTTGAGGGGGAGCCTCAAGATATCCCCATGGCAGAAGAAGATGTCCCTGCCAGAAATGAAGAGGAACTAGTAAAAGATCATCAAGAACCCATTGAGATAATGGAGTCCTCCAACGAAGAAAAGAAGAGAAGAAGATGATGATGATCTTCATATCACCGTTTGGTGTGGCGAGATGGGTATAGAAGCTACTATATACAATCGGATGTTCTCATACCTACCCATGATGCCATATCATCAAGCCCAAATCAACAATTCTTGGGATCACATGTTACGGAGTTTCAAAGAATATCCAATTTATCTCGGTGTTGGCTCATGGATTCCTGGGAGAGTCCACTTTGCAAAGAAGTTGGTTACCAACACCTCTTTCTCAAAGGATAAACTTGAAGTATTATCTATCCTACTCACTTGAGTTAATCACTTGGCATCATCGTCATTTAGTCAATTCCATGAATTCCCTCGATGGTTGGAAGTGATTCTCAATCCAAAGAATCAATTCCCGATTCTGTATCACCAAAATTGCAGAACTAAAGAACCAAATACAAGACTGACCTTATTTTGCTTCCTGAACCACCATCTCTACGATCCGTGACTCTAGCCCAGTCGTAGAGTCCCAAATAGATATCGTAGAGCCCTATAGTCCAAACATTGAAATCTCATTCATCCACACAAAACTCAGATCTTCTCGAAGAACATCATCCCCAACGAACTAGAAGTAGATGTACCACCATCCGTGTCCCTCCGTCGCCAAAATATCATCTTCCTTCCTTTCTCACTTACAAATTTCAATCAAATCCAAATCAACAAAACCCTAAAAACACAAAACAATCAGATCAATATAAATTGATTCATGAAAAAAATAGCATAAAATCCTCCGTCGCCACCATATCATCATTCTTCCTTTCTCACCTACAAATTTCAATCAAATCCAAATCAACAAAACCCTAAAAACACAAAACAATCAAATCAATACAAATTGATTCATGAAAAAAGGGAGCATAAAATAAGATCAATTTACCGAGAACATTTTGAGTACGAGCACGGATTATAATTTGAGTGGGCATGGGAGTAACTCTGACCTCAACGCCACAGTATCCATCCTCTTCTAGCTCTCTTATCGGCAAAAAAAACTCCATCAGAAAGGGAGAAATTCCTATACGAGATCTAATGGAAAAAGAACTGACCTTTCGCTTCTTGCTCATCTAAGTCGCCATTCTCGAAGAAGAGTAGCGAAACTAAATCTGAGCTAATATGTAAGTGGAGATGTAGATGGAATCTGATCTAATATGTAAGTGGAGTAGCAGACTTTTCGCTTCTTGCTTAATGATTTTTACTTTGAAAAGGAAATGTAAATTGATGATTTACTTTCCATAAATATAAATTGACGATTTTAGCCTTTAATGTATAATAAATATTTAATCAAAAATTAAAATATTCTTTTTTTAATCCACATCAGCTGAGTTATGCCCCAGCCAACAGCCACGTCAGCGACGTGGCAATCTCAATTGAATGAAATTGAAAAAAATTAATAGTTCAATCATCTAATTGATAAAATTGAAAAGTGAATCAACGAAGTGGAATATGGCCTATAGTTTAGGGTAATAAATTATATTTAAGCCTAATAAAAATAATAAATACCTTTGTTTAAAGTTCAAACACATCCATATTGTTAATGTCAAAATTCAAACACATACATGCAATTGTTCAAAGTTCAAACATATTTTTTACCGTATTAGTTTTATAGATTGCTATTAAATAATAAAATTTAAAATTTCAAGAATTTAATTCAATATTAAAACTTAAGAAACTAAACATAAATTTAAGAATTATATTGAATTAAACTAAATATTATAAATGTATCATCATTTATATAATTTGAAGTTAGTACAAGTTTAAAAAATTACAACTATAATAAAATTATCAATTTTGACTTGATATTGTTCACTTTTGTTGTGATTTGATATTATCAACTTGTATTATGAATATGGTAAATTATTAAAAAATAAATATATCAAAGATCTGCGTTTAGGTAGTTATTAAAATAAAAAACCTCTCCGCCTAAATCCCGTCTAATTTCTCTAAGTGATTTTTTTTTGCCTCATTAGGTGGTATGGGGCTAGGAGGCCTAAGCGCCTAGGTGAAGAGTGGGGCGCCAAAGGGAGCCTAAGCGCCTAGAGGCGGGGATTTTAGAACAATGTAACATCTATAACATCTATATAGCTTGCCAAAGCAACAGAAATGGGTCATGAAATTGGGTTTTCTTAAATTTTGGACTTTAAGAATTTTTTTTGCTAGTTCAAAATTTTTGGTTTCAAAGAGGTTGAAGATGAAGCTGATGAACATGTTTTTATCTCTAATTTTATGATATGCATGATTATATGGGATTTTTAGAACAATTTATGGTATTCTATATTGTATATAGCTTGTATCACCATTTATAAGACAAGTTCAAAAGTATGGGTCTTGTTGTGGATTTGATATGCTACAACCTCGCATTATAAATTGATTTTCATATAAATGTTAAATATATAGAATTTTATACGTAGTTCAAAAATTTTGGTTTTCAAGAGGTTGAAGAATGGGTGAGGCGCCTAAGCGCCTAGGCGGGGCACCGAGGGGGTCTAGGCTAGTAGAACATCTTATAAATCCCACTCTCAAAGGTTGAAGATGAAGAAATCCTACCTCTCAAAGATGGGACTCACATTCATCACACACTATGGCAACTTCCATAACGACTGTTGAGCATACCATTGGACTCAGAAAAGAGAGGTTATTAGAGCCGTGAAAACCGCGTCGCGAAAAGATGCCGATAAAGAAGTGTGGCGGGTGTGTTACTGCGCGTCTAATGGCCGACCAGCCGATTCGACCCACGCGCCTTGACCCGTTTGTCCGACTCTAATATCTACACGCGTTCTGACCCGTTTGGCAGATTTTTGTTTTTTAATATCCAGGAAATTGTTTTATTAATTATTTTATGCTTGAAATTTAATTAATAAATAATTATTGTGATTATTAAATACGGAAAATTTAACAGAAATTAATTATTGGCATACAAATAATGTTTCCGCTGAAATTTTTGGAAAATTAATACATTTGGATAATTTTAGTTAATTGCCAATTTAATTATGCAATAGTTAATTAATTGTGATAATTAGCATAATTATCAGAAAAATTCCAAAAAATTATAGTAACCTTTTGTGATGTTAAGCTATTGTTGTAAATTTTTTGGAAGTACATTAATGTGTTAATAGCATACTTGGTATATTAATGGAGTAATATTGCCCGTTATTTAATTACTTTTTTGTTAATATTTTTTAAATATTAATTGTTGGTGCTTGGAATTAAATTATCATGCTATAATTACACATGTACCCTTCTTCCTAGTGGGAGTAATTTAATTAAATTATTCCTTAAATTACATGTCTTATGCGCTAAAAAATTAAATTTAAATAATTAGGCATTCATACGGATTGTTATTCCTAAGCTTGGCGAAGCTCCGTTTTGTATTTATGTTATATTATTTTTGTGTTAATTTGATTAATACTGCAAAGATTCTCTTATAATGTGGTGAACTAATTGAATATCTCTAATAAGGTTCTCCCTCTTTCTTTTTTCCAAAAGAAAATGGGCATGACTAAGGTTACATCTTTTAACTACCAAATTCGACAGTTATAAGAAGATAGTTGAACACACTTTTACATAACATCTTCGGATCATGTCGAATATGATTGAAACGTTAGGAGTTTCTGGCAATCCTTTGTCAGATGAACTGCAAATTCGGGCACTGATAAGCTCATTTCGCGACAATTGGGACCATCTCAAGGTTAACATAACTCAAAATGAAAACACTAAGTCTTTGGAAGATATTTTTCATCACCTTAAGCGCTTAGAAGTTGAGCAACTAGAGGTTGAGCATTTAAGGGCTAAACGACTAGAGGATAAACGACTAAAGGCTCAACAAATAGAGATTGCTAATACTAATGCGCTTTAGAAGGTTGCAGATGTTGGTACTTCCAAGAGGAAGAGAAGTAAACGTGGTTTTGGCAAGAAGGACAAGGCCAAGTTTATTTGTTCAACTGTGGCACAACAGGACACTTTGCTCGTGACTGCATTGAGCCGAAGCAGGTACTCACTTGTCTTGATCAAACTATGTATTTAGTGTCTTCCATTGTATTCGTTGCTCATTTTCTCCATATGTGGATTGTAGATTCCAGAGCAATGGACCACATAGCGCGTGATTGGACCGGGTTCGTGGAGTATCGTCGAGTTCTAGTTGGCAGAAAAATACTAATGGGGATGACTCTGGTGTAAACGTGCTAGGAATTGGCACTTACAAATTGGAGATGTGAGGATGATTTGCATTGATTCTTCACACTCTATGCACCAGATGTCCAACATAATTTATTCTCTTTAGTTTAAGCTACTCTATTTGTTTTGAGAATAATGGTGTTGTAATTTCTCGTGGGACTGAAGTTTTTTGATATGGTTTTATCTCTAATGGTTTTATAGTTTTAGATACTATTAATTTTAGCGTTAAAAGTAATGATTCTTATTCCATGCTAATTGAAAATGATCATATTAGTTCAATCCAATGACATGTTAGATTAGGCCATATTGGACATGATAGAATGACTAGGTTAGCTTGAGCAGGTCTTTTAAGCCTACTCAATAAGGTCAATTTACCCACTTGTGAACATTGTCTAATAGGGAAATCAACTAAAAAACCATTCGGTAAATCCAGTAGGGCAAAAACACCCTTACAACTCATTCACTCGGACATATGTGGCCCTATGAAAGAAAGGCATGAACGTTCTTACTTTTTCACAATTATAGATGACTATACGCGCTTCGGGTACACTTTCTTGATTTCTCATAATTTGAGGCATTAGAATGCTTTAGACGTTATTTGATTGAGGTTGAGAAACAGTTAGATAAAAGTGTTAAGGCACTTCAAACTGACTGAGGCCGCGCGTATTTGTCCGATAAGTTTAAAGAACTATGCGAGGAAAAAGGGATAATTAGGCAACTGACAATCCCTAGAACTCCGCAACAAAATGGTGGCAGTGAGAAGGAACCAGACATTATTAGACATGGTTTGGTCTATGATGGTGCATGCTAATTTGCCTCTCCTATTGGAGTGATGCATTATTGACCGAGACGTATATACTTAATCGTGTGCTTTCAAAATTAGTTCAGTCCACCCCATATGAAATGTGGACTGGCAGAAAGCCCGAATTTGGCAATATGAGGCCTTGGGAATCGGCAACTTAGGTGCACAACACTTCTCATATTCATGGGAAGTTGGGCCAGAGGGGTAAGAAGTGTATCTTTGTAAAATATTCTGAACACCCCATGTGTTCGTTGGACAGTAGACTAATGGGACTGTATCGAGATAGTCATGAGATGCAGATTTCCTTGAGATGGATTTCTCTAACAAATGTGATGTGAACAAAGAGATGGACTTTCATGAGATGGAGGATTATTTGGGCACCCCAACTCGTACAGTAGAGACCGAAGAGGCTATTCTTCAAGCTCCTGTAGATAGTTGGACTGACATTCTTTGAGCAGTTCTCTTCCATCGAATGAGGAGTCTCCTATTCCTCAAATGCGTAGAAGTCAAAGGGGTAATATTCCACATCGTCTTTTTGAGATTGAGGGGAATGCCTCTGTGGCTGATGCGCAAGATGATGAGGAACCTCGATCTTATCGAGATGCTCTATCATCTGCTACAAGTGATAAGTGGATTATTGCAATGGAAGATTAGATGGAGTTTATGAGGACTAATAAGTCTAGGACTTGGTTGACCTTCCACCAGGCCTAAAGGCTATTAGGAACAAGTGGGTTCTTAATTCTTAAAGTCAAGCGCAAGGCGGATGGTTCCGTTGAACGGTACAAAGCTCGTCTTGTAGCCAAGGGCTACACTCAGTAAGAGAGAATTGATTACGAGGAAACTTTCTCACCAGTTGTGAGGCTTGTCTTGATTCGCCTCATTCTAGCAATTGTCGCGCATTTGGATATGGAGTTGTATCAAATAGACGTTAAGACAACTTTTTCCAATGGAGATTTAGTTGAAGAATTAGACATTGATGAGCGTTTCATCGTAGGACAATAGCGCAAAATATGCAAGCTCAAATGTTCTATTTATGGTTTAAAACAGGCGTCTATACAATAGTATATGAGATTCTATCGAGCCGTTATTAGTGATGGGTTTGCGATGATCGAGGAAGACCATTGTGTGTATATCAAATGGTCTAAAGATAAATTCCTTATTCTATCGATGTATGTTGATGGCATTCTACTGGCTGGAAACGATAAGGAGATGATTGTTGCCAACAAAGGGTGGTTGTCCTTTAATTTTGAGATGAAGGACGTGGGGGAAGCAACTTATGTTCTTGGAGTTGAGATTTATAGAGATCGCTCAAGGAAGCTTCTTGGTTTGTTTTGGAGCAATTCCAAATGAGCAACTGCAAACCCATAGGCACTCCTATCGCTAAAGGCGAACCATTGGACCTGAGCAATGCCCTAGTTCTCCCGAGAAAATTGAGAAAATGTTCCATTACCCGTATGTTAATGCTATAGAAAGCTAATGTATGTAGTGTGTATTCGGCCTTATATAGCATAACGAACCCTGGGATTATTCATTGGAGAGCAATCAAGAGTATTTTGCGATATTTAAAGGGTACTTTGGACTACATGTTGTGTTATGGAGGACCGGACTTGCGATTGATTGGTTACTCCGATGCCAATTGGGGAGGTAACTTGTGTTACTCGGTGTCGAGTGCGGGTGTCGAGTGCGGGTACGAATTTAAGTGTTGGACACATGAAGTCAAAAAATAAAGGATACGCGGATATGAATCCGAATTTGGACACGGGTGCGAGGATACGATATGTTATGATTTTTTAACAACAATGTTTATACTGTCCAAATTCATATAGACATGCATTTATCATGAAACTTTAGGGGTTGAAGTACAAAAATATTAAGAAACAGTGGCATAACTAAAACTACTGAAATTTCAAGGGCTAAAATGGAAGAAAACAAAACTATGGGGACTGATAAGTAATTTTTCAGGAGATATTTTGAAGTTTTAAAAAACTTGAGGGATTAAATTAAAAAACTATAAAAACTATGGGGTACCTAACTGTAATTTTCCAAAGATATTTAATTTCCATCTCTGATCTCAAAAACTCAAGTCAAATACTCAGTCAGAAGCTGCTTCAAATACTCAGAAGCGAAAGGAAAAAAGGGACAATTCAAAGAAAAGAAACAAAGGTACGATTCTTCTTCTTTCTCTTCTTCTTCGTCGAATCGAATCTTTTCTGTCGATCCTTTTTCCTCTTCATCTTTTGTCGATCTGTCGATCCTTCTTCTTATGTCCCGTATCCGGATTGAAAGTGCCGCACCCGACACAAATCCCGCACCCGCATCCGTGTCGGATCTTGTCGACACGGGTACTCCATCAGAAGGAGGCGAGTCCGAGTAACACAGGAGGTAACTAGGGGATGCGCTAGTCGACCTTATGATATGAATTCTTGTTACATGGTGGTGTCATCACTTGGTGTAGCAAGAAACAAACTTGCGTTGCTCTTTCGACGATAGAGTTTGAGAGTTTTAGCATGTACGTCAACTGTTCAAGAAGCCATGTGGCTGAGGAGATTCTTCGAGAATGTTGGAGTCGTCTCTTATGCCTCGGATCCTGTGATCGTTTACTATGATAGCATGGTGGCCCTGGATTACACCAAGGACCTTAAGTATCACAGCAAGACAAAACACATTGACTTGAGAATGGACTTTATTAGAGATAACATAGCAAATAAGGAGATGATATTGGAGTACATGCCCACTGGCCTTATGATAGCGGATCCCATGATGAAGCCGATTCCCAAAGATGCTTTTTGTATGCATGTTAGTTCGTTAAGGCTTCGTAGGGTTTGATGTACTTTTTTGTTTTCTTGTATGTCACTTATTATTTGGCTTGTATTAGAGATTCATTATTGTTTCAAGACATTTATCATTTATGCAAAGTTCATTTGTTCACACTTATGATTTTGCGCATATGATAAATAGTAATAGTTCACAGTTATTGTGCATATTGGATAGTAAAATACATTGACACCCCCTGTAGATAACCATAATAACACTCACCATCCCTCTAGTTTTTCAAGTAACAGTCAGTACCCCTCTAGTCTATAATATATAAAATTCACTACCCTAACCAACTAATATTCAAAAATAGTTTTAATATAATGTCTAATATACTCTTCAAGTTATAATGTTTAATATATCCACTAAATATAAATTTGTATGTTATAATTTTTACTTAACTCGATCTAATTAATTAAAAAATGAATTTGTGCAATAAATAACATCAATGTCAAACAATAATAAATATTTATTTTATCAAGAAAAAAAGTAATGCACTTTTTGCTAATTAAATTTCTTAAAGATTAAAATTTATGTAATATATATTCAAATATATTTTTGTAATTAATAAGTAAAATTTTAATAAGCATAAAAAAGTACAAATTAACTTATAAAAAAATTATAATTATTTTTCCCAAATATTAAAATTTACGTAATATAAACTTATTATTACATAACGAATCTTATTATTCATATAAAAAGTATTAAAAATTATATTAATTATTTTTCTCAAATATTAAACTAAACATAAGTCACACTTGAGCATAATTATTTACAATAAAAATGACAAATGTTATTACTCAAAAAAGAAAAATACATTTAAAAAAATCTTTGAATAAGATAGAGGTGGTAATAAATATTATTATATTTTCTTTTATTCAATATTGTATAAATTAAAACAACACAAAATTGTATACTAAAAATGTAATTAAAATAATAAACATCTTAAATTTTGACATATGCTCAAGAAAATTTAGCATATAAAAATCATAATATGAAACTAAGAATTCAAATAGTAATTTTTGTTATTAAACACCAAAAACTAAACTATCTACATACTCAATCACTTTAATTAAAAACCTCCATTAATAATTTAATTTAAAATTCTTAATATTTGTATCACTTGTCAAAAAAATGTGTTAATTAAATTAAATTATTTGAATGAAATAGTCTTAATTACAAATAAAACTATAATTAAAATGTATTGTATTAAAAAAAGATAATTAAACATATATATATATATATTATTCACGAAATAAAATTTGATAACATACAAGGGTAAATATATAATTTTATCTATTTAGTTAACCCTAAAAATTTGCAAGGGTACTAATTGTTACTTAAAAAATTGGAGGGGAGGTGAGTGTTATTATGGTTATCCAGAGGGGGTGTCACTGTATTTTACTCTATTGGATATGCACACACTAAATATATGTCAACAGGTTGATTGACTCACTCACATGAGCAATCACCCTTGGCGCTTTGAAAAACGAGCAAGGTTGAGACAATTTATTTATTGGCGCTTTGAGTAGCGACCATTGATGCTTTAGATAGCAATCAATTGGTGCTTAATAGCGAGCAAAATAAAATATTATGTCACCTTGGCATGTGTCAAGATGAGGTTAGTTTGGATTAAGCGAATATAGTATGCTCCGCCATCTATATTAACCTGTACTGATAGCCGGATACGAAGTTTTAGAGTTGGCGTTTGGGAAAGCGAGCAATTTGGAATTTCGAATTAGGCGCTTATGAAGCGACTAAACTAAGGCATGACCATAGGACATATGCTCATATAGATGAGATTGTCTGTTGTGACATGATAACCGGACGCGAAATTTCAAATGTGGCGCTTTGATAAGCGAGCAATTTGAAATGTTCGAGTTAGGCACTCTGGGAGTGACTATACTGAGGTCCGCACAAAATGGATATAGAATAGTATGTTGTGAGAGTATTACATGTGCTTAGCGACCATGTAAAGGAGGTGAGAGAATGAATCCCTGTTTTCTTACCGTGTGAGTCCTGTCTTGTCCTACATCAAGAACTCTTTGTGATCTTTGACTATACTGCGAAGACATAGATTAGTGTTGCTACTTTGGTTTTGATTCATAAGGTTAGGATTGATGAGACTATAAGAACCGATTATGGAAAAACAGTTAATTTATATCTGAGTAGTATTAGGGCGGATGGAAGACAATTTGATTTCACCTCGTTCTGCACTTATTGTCGACAACTATAGCGCTTCGATAGCGATTATTACGCGATATAGTAATAAGTGAGATAGGAAATGGATTTGGGCCCAAAGGTGGTTAATTATGGTTCTATGAGGGATTAGAGATACTTAACCTAGTGAAAATTCAAATGTGTGGGGGTACTCTGAGTTTATGGTGCCTCTACGTGAACTACGTGAACTAATTGAGTTTGGCGTGAGAGCTCCCACACTGTTTTTTTTAGGGAGGGTAGATGTCTTTATGTTGGCCCTAACGGGTTTGATATAGAGCTCTCGTATTGCAGGTGAACTAAGTGGTCACACGGTCCGATAACTAAAGATTTACAAGTTTTGTTTGAGTTGGTTTTGGCGGATGTGATGATTACGTCGTCCGCGCCTTAGTAGAGTTGGAGATGTTGGATTTTGGGTATCCAAATGGGGCGCCCCCAGAGGGGCTGACCCAATTTGGTTGTTGGTCATTATCCAGTAGATTTGGTCAATTCCTTTTCAAGTTTTAAACAGTGTTTTGACTTGTCTGTTGTAGAGATTTTAAGAAGTGGTTTTAACCACTTCACCCCATATCTCTGTGAATAAGGGATTGATGAGTTTTCAGAATTCCAACAGAGAGTAATAGTATACTGTCAATAAAGAGAGCTTTGAAATACTGAGAGATTTTATAGTTGCTTCACACCGTGGAATTGAGCTCCGTTCTCATCACACAAGGATTGTAGTTCGGACACGTCGTTGGGTGAAACGTGGGGTTGCACAAGATTCTTCCGCTCTAAAGGTTAACACGCTTCTAGAGGTATGTCATTTGGTTTTCTTTTTGTGAAAACAAGTCATAGCATGCATCTAACTAATCCTTCAGTCAGCATTATAGTAATGTAATGTCAACAACTTAGAGATTACTAGACTATTAATTATTGAAATTAGAGACAAGTTTTATATTGCTCTCTTTTGTTTGCGGGCGTGAGTGATCTTTGTGATATGATCTCAAAACACTCTGTGAGTGGCTGATTCTTTTCGGAGATGGGCAAAATCTATCATTTTCAACTATTTTACACTGCATCATTGCGAACGTTACGCAAAAGTTTTGATTCTCTATTCCATAAAACGTAGGTACAACAGGGTCTTGCTTCAGTTAGGAGAGTTGCAAATGCTAGGCATCTCAAAGTTAACCCTAATCTCTACTGAGAAAGCTTCTTAGACCAGAGAAGACATGTAAAATCCTTTCTCCATTTGCGCAACAGTATTCCCAATTTCCCAACATTCAGTTTACTCGTATTGACAAAATATCTAGATACCAGGGGTTTCAAAAGATAAAAAAAGGTTATGTGGAATTACTGGGTTGAAGATTATGAAAGCTAGGCTTGGTTTTATTAGGTATCATTTTCAAAAAACTTTGACATTGATATTTTTGGAACGGCCTATGAAAAACTATAAAGTGATATTCTGATTCCGTTGTTCTACGGATAAGAGTAGAGTAATAAATTGGAGTGCCACTTTATAATTTTATTTTTTATTGAACTAAACTGAGTCTTGATTGTTGAAGGCTGTTACTTTACTTGCAACCCAAGTTCTGGAGGTAGACCTCCAATTTCTGGATTATGAGAAGGATAATCAATAGAAGAAAAAAAAAGCAGGACTATAGGAGTTTTGCACATCTATGAAAACCAACACACAAACAAACCCTTAGACATATCTATATTGTAATGCGGGAGAAAGGAGTTGTAACTAACTTGATCGATTAGTCTGTTCACTCTCTGATTATTTTTTCTATCCCAATTTTTCTCACCCATTCTCTCTTCAAAAAAAAAGAAGCTTTCTGTACCCTTCCTAATATCTCTAACTTAAATATTTAAATTTTACTTTCACATGTTTGTGATAGTTTTTTTTCGTCGCACGGGAGACTATACACACAAACACACACACTACAGTAGAAAGAGAGTTACTTATTGAAAAAAGTGTGTAGAAAAAGAACACAAAATACATATTTTGGCAAATAAAGGCATGTGTATTGAAGCTGTAATTAAGTTAAGGAGCAAGTGAAGTCATGTTCTAGTTGTAGGGGATCCTTCATTTGTTTCCCTTATTGTCAACTAGTAGAATGAAGTTCCATGATGTATGCTATTGGCTAATAATAATGCTTCAAATAATAAAAACAAAGCAGGGATCCTACTGGGTTGGGAGAGTAGGACAAAAATGCAACACATGGAAGTAACTATTAGAGGAATACAAAACCACCGAGGAGAACCCCAAGGGGTAGGAGAATTGGCAGAGTCCTAACCTCAAGGTCAGTGGTTCCAGACCCCATACTTATAGCCAAAATTACCTACCAGAAGAAAAAACCATCGAGGTAGTGCAGATCAAATGTCGAGCAAAGCCAAAGAGGTTTAGAATCGCTTAAGAATGTAGGCAATTAAAATAACTTATGTTAAGTAACTTTTAGAAGAGAGAAAATATCACCTAGTAGGTAGTACAAATCAAACATCAAGAGACGACAATGAGGTAACGAGTCAACTATTTAGTTCAGATTAGACTTTTGTTGAGTTGAGTTGGTTTGTAACTTTGTATGTCAAATTGAAAGCCAACAAGTGAGTCAGAAAAGGTTGGTTAGCAGTTGTTTAGGTAGAGTTGTGTGGATACAAAAGAAAGGCTGTGGGAAATTTTAGGGAAGAAATTAGGATGGGTCATAGGTGGAGCATGGACTTTTCAGAATGGGGAAGCAAGTTTTTTGGGATGACCTAGAGGCTTAGCTAGTGATGTGAATGTTTTTTGTGTGCTTTTTCTTACATCATTTTTATGGAAAAAAGTGGGTGAGGGTTTGGGGGGGGGGGGGTTTGGGCCTTGACGGGCATCTATATCTTCTCTAGGTCAATTTGGCTGGGGTACAGTTGGTTATGTATGCGGTCACCAAAGTCATTATGAAGTAGTTTAATAGTCTGTTAGAAGAGAGTTAAAACGACACAATTATTTTCTCCAGATAACTTAAAGTGCTTTAAAATAAGAGGAAAGGCTAGAATTTAGAAGTTGGCCATAAAGTTTTAGTTTATAACTGGTCAACCAAATGATGTAGTCTTATGTGACAGGTTTGATAGCAAGAGGTTTTGTAGAGACTGCAGAAGGAATGTTATTCGGGAGTTCAAGGAATTAAAGGAGCTAAAGCGCGTACGAAGAGAACCTCGCTGCACCAGTTGGTTTTGTGTATCAGATACAAGCTTTCAGTATAAGGTGCGTTTCTTGCTTACACAAGCTCATATCTCACACACTCATACGTAGGATTCAGTAACAGTTGGATCTCCATATAGTTTTCTATAAATTAGTTCAAATAGGTAAAACTGTGGTCTGGATGATTCAGTTGCATGTCAGAGTCGTACCAATTTTGCGACTGGTCTGATGCAGTTGTATTTTCTTGTTCTGTGTAGGTATCCCACGACACAGTCCAAGCTGATTGGCACCAAACCTTCACAGACACTTTTGGAACATACCATCACTTTGAATGGGCAGTTGGAAGTGGAGAAGGAAAATCTGACATTTTGGAGTTTGAAAATGTTGGCTTAAGGGAAAAGGTTCAAGTGAAGGGCCTAGATCTTACTGGAGTAAATGCATGCTATATAACTCTAAGGGCATGGAAAATGGATGGACGCTGCACTGAACTTTCTGTAAGAGCTCATGCATTAAAGGGGCAACAATGTGTTCATTGCAGGCTAGTTGTTTGTGATGGTTTTGTCACAATTACAAGAGGAGAAAGCATTAGAAGGTTTTTTGAGCATGCTGAAGAGGCCGAGGAAGAAGAGGTAATCAGGTTTTGTGAGGCTTAGTATCTCTCTTCTTGGGTGTTAAAAAATAGCTTTACTTTTTTTTTTAACTCTCTTTCATGATGTACAATGCCATTTCATTTGCAGGATGATGATTCCATGGACAAGGATGGAAATGAACTGGATGGAGAATGCTCCCGTCCCCAAAAACATGCGAAGAGTCCTGAACTTGCACAGGAATTTCTTCTAGATGCTGCAACCGTTATTTTCAAGGAACAAGTATGTTCAGTCTACTGAAGATGTCATTGTAGTCGTCATTTTTTGTTTTTATTTGATTATTAGATAGATTTTAGTTTTTGCTTAAATATCATTTATCTCTCCTGTCTCTTTTAGTGCATGTTTGGTAGAGGGGTGCGGTGAGATGAAGATGCTTCTAAATTTAGATTTTTTAACAAAAGTACTTTCATGAGAAAGTTAAAATAGTATTTGGTTATGTAAAAAAAATTAATTTACAAACTTATAGGCAAGTGCATGGTATGATTTTTATTTTCCTTAAATAATTTTAGGATAAATTTTTACGTTGTCCTTTTGCCTAATAGTGCTTCAGCCAAAAGCACAAATTCACAAATCTTCTACTTCAACCATTAGTGCTTTGAGTCCAAATCTCTACTCAAAATGATCTTGGAGAGTCATCAAATACCAAAACCTTCCCAATTTTAATTTAAAAGTGCATTTAGTCCATCGAGAAGCTCAGCCAAAACGGGATCTGAGTGGGGAAGGCCAATCAACTGACGCACCAACGTTGAGGTCTTGTGACCAGTAAATCACAATTCAAAAAACTAGGGTGTGTTTGGGGGGTGGGGTGAGGAGGGGTATATTTTCTTTAGATCTTGTATATCATCTTGGAACCAGTTATTATGGTGTCTCCATTTCCCAAATGTCTGAGCAATGGCTTTGTGCTTCGCTATGCAACTGTATAGAAGCAAAGTTTCCTTTATAAGAGTCCTAGCCTATGACTCTTTATATACTGAATTAAAAATAGTTGCGGAAAGGCAAGCATTGCAGGGGTGTTGAGCTGTTGGCAGCCTTGTGTTTTTTTTGTTGTTATGATAAATACATTATTCAAATATTTTGTTCCTTTCTCAAATTTATCAACTTAGCAAACGCGCATGAAAGCATTCCTATGTCAACTATTACATTTTATGTTGGTTTTTGCCTATGCATCTGCAATTGTATGCATTCATGTATGGATATTTTAATAATGCAGTGGCATATTTTCTCTGCAGGTTGAAAAGGCTTTCAGAGAAGGGACAGCGCGTCAAAATGCGCACAGCATTTTTGTATCTCTTGCACTAAAATTGCTGGAAGCACGTGTTCAGGTTGCATGCAAGGAAATTCTCACATTGGAAAAACAGGTAATAGTAACTATTCATAGAGTGATCTATTTTCAGAAGGATAATCCTGATACCTGTTTAATTTTTGTGGTTAGATGAAACTTCTTGAAGAAGAAGAGAAGGAAAAGCGTGAAGAAGAAGAAGAACGAAAGGAAAGGAGGAGAATGAAAGAAAGGGAAAAAAAACTCAGAAGAAAAGAGAGATTAAGGGAGAAGGAAAAAGACAGAGAGAAGAAATGTTCTCAAACAAACCAGTATGTAGATCCTGATGTTAGAATTGAAAAATCAACACCAAGTGTTGATGAGGAGCCTAATGCCATTGACAATGACAATCCAATTATCAGTGGAACAGGCGACGTTATGTCATCCAGACCCGCGTCCCCAGATATTCAGGATGAACAAGTTTTAAATGGGTATATCAGTTCAAATATGCATGATCACTCTGATGACAGTCCTGATGGGGTCTTTAGCTCTATTAAAGATGAGAATGGTTCATTTGGAGTCTATCACTTAAAATATTCTCGTCGTAGACCGAAACTTCAGAAAGAATTTCAACCGGATCCAACCTCAACGTGGTCTGATAGAAGGCGATTTGCAGCTGTTTGCGAAAGTGGGGGCATGGTTAGCAAATTTGAGCAACGTGGATTGAATAAGCAATCTAGAAGTAATGCTGGAAAGTCCAATCCTAGAATCAGTGATCCTAAGTTTGCCTATAGGTTAAACTGTTCCAACAGACTGAGCGACAGATATGACTTCCATGCTTGTAGCTGCTACCAGCACAATGATTACAGAGCGAAGCTAGAGTCTCATTGTTCAGTGACCCGAGTAGGACAGGAGCGCAAATCTGTGTCTGAATCTGCTTCGGATATGTCCAAACCATATAATAGTGGAAACAAGTACACTCAAGTAGATTACATGCGAGAGTGTGGTGGAAGACCCAGAACCAAGTTTGTTGCAGGGAACAATTCACCTCATACTAAGCAAGTCTGGGAACCTATGGAATCACAGAAGAATTACCCCCGGAGCATCTCAGAATCTGATGTTACCCTGAGCTGCACTTTCAATGCTGAAGTTACTGAACCCGAAAACCCTCTTGAATCGCCTGGTGCCATTAGCTGTGATGAAGTCAATGGGAACACTGTTGGAATGAAATGCAAGGATGATAATTTAAAAGAATCAAGACAATGTAGGCCAGAAATGGACAAAAACTGCCAGAATGGATTCCATTTTGAATCAAAAGCCCCTCAGTACTCGAAGGAAGCAACGGATGAGGAAGCTAAGATGTCTCCTATGACATTACCTTCTTTAACTGGGACTACAGACCCGTCTATGAGCAGCACATCGAATTCTGATAGCTGCTCATCGTGCCTTAGTGAGGGAGACAGCAATGGGTCATCTTCAAACCCCCAAAATCCCGAATCCTCATCCACATCTGATTCAGAAGATTCTAGCCTACACTTGGAAGGAAGAAAAACTTTACGACGCCTTCGAAATGGCTTTCATGAATGTCAAGAAATTGGAATGGATAAAAAGAAAATTGTGGATGTAGAGCCTTTCAGAAATAGTGCAGTGGACAGTGGAGGAATCTACACTTCAGGAAATTTAGCAAAAACAATTGCCCAAAAGTATGAGCCAGATGTTAGTAATATGGCTTCACAACCTCAAGGTGTTCTTCCACCGATGCACTCCCAAAGCATACCCTTTCCAGTGTTTCAACCTCCTTCAATGAATTATTATCATCAAAGTCCAGTTTCTTGGCCAGCAGCTCCTGCAAATGGTTTGATGCCTTTGCCCCACCCCAACCACAATGTATTTGCTAGCTCTTTTAGATATGGTATGAATGGGAACTCCCATTTCATGCAATATGGTGGCCTACAGCATTTGGCTACTCCCATCCTTAACACTTCCCAGTTGCCATTTTACCGGGCAGTTGCTCTGACCAATGGCATTAACTCAAAGGATGCAAAAATTTCCGATCTAGGTGGGGTTAAAGAAGCTAATCGTGAAGCTAATATGCATAGGATCATTCCAACCAGAAAAGTGCCAAATGCAGAAGGTGAGCAAAATGGAGACTCTGACAAATCACACACTGGAAATAGTGGCTTCTCCCTTTTTCATTTTGGTGGCCCAGTAGCTCTCGCAAATGGTTATAAATCAGATCCTTTGTCATCGAAGGAAGCTGATGCGAACCTTTCTTCAAATAAATCTGCTGATGATCATATTGAGGGTGATCGCATCTGCAATAAGATAGACACTACTGGAGAATACAATCTGTTTACAGCTAGTAACGGGATAAGATTTTCTATCTTTTGATGTAGGGTCGAGAAGGTTTATCCAAGTAATGGAAGTCTGAGCACTTTGTAATTTGGTACACAATAATCTCCCTCAAAAGAAAGTTTTAGCAACTTTTTATGCTTTAGTATTTGATTTATCGAATAGTTTTTTCCTTTGCAAACAAACATAACCATAGGAAAATAAATTATATATAATATATTTTCTTTATCTTAGATACATGTTCATCTTCATTTTACTCGCAATTTTCTTTAGGTTTGAATGTTACACTATATTATCACGTAGTATCTCAACAATCTTCCCTCTTATTTTTAAGTAATGATCTTATATTTTTTAATAAGTCTAGGGGGACATTTTTTAGTGACATTTTTTTAAAAAAAAAAATTTGGTTTTCTTTTTTGGAATACCTCCCAAAAAATTTTGGAATACCTCCCAAAAAATGTATAGTATTTATTTCAACTGAAATTTTTGTAAAAAATAGTGTCTTAGGTGTAATTTGGATACATACAAGAAATAGGGTTGTACAGACTGTACAGACCTTGTTTATTGTATGTATCCAAATTATACCTAAAACACTATTTTTTATAAAAATTCCAGTTGGAATAAATACTATATATTTTTTGGGAGGTACTACAAATAAATAAATAAATAAAATGTCACTAGAAATATCACTAAAAAATGTCCCTGTAGAAGGATTTTTTTTTTTTTTTTTTGGAACAGAGTGAGTATATAAAATATATAGCACTCATCTTGGTGAAAAAAAAGTTCAAAATATTTTGGTGTGATTTTGCTTGGTAATTGATTAGGAACCAAAAGAATTCAATCAAAGTTTGACAAAAATAACCTTCTAAAGAAGAATATAGTCATTGAAGCTAAACTAATTGTTTTTAGGCAAGTGGAGTGGACTCTAGTTCAACTTGGACTGCATTGAATTTGTTTGTTACACTTACATTTATGAAACCACACTTGTAGGTGTCGAAAAATCACTTTTAAACTAGAGGTGACTATAAATAATTTTGAGTATAGAGTAATGCATTTGATAATTTATATGTAATAAAGAGTGATAATTTCATGAAAGTCAAATCTCTTTATGTATATAATTCATTCGAGTATGCATTTGTAGCCTTATAGGTGGCATAGATAGCCATTTTTATATGAGTAATGTTAATTTTTTTTATAAATAATAGACGGGTTACAAAATAATGTGTCTACTTGTAACTAGTTGAAGAGTAGGCCTATTGGTCATAACCAACAAGCATACACATCATTTAGTAACCACTTTTTAGTATTTATTCTTTAGTAAGCAAAACACTATTATTTTTATACTTGCGTTACTATGCTTATTCAAGTATAAAAATACTCCTTCTTTTATTCTGAATTATAAGATCAATATTGATTTTTTAAAAATTAATTTAAAATATTTTGAAATTTAAGATTAACACGATTCATTTAAGTTTTTAAAACAATAAATTTTATAATTAGTAATATTTTTTAAATAATTTATTATATTTATAATTATATTGACTTAATCTAAATGAATACATGTTAAGTTTAAATTTTAAAATATTTGAAATCTTATAATTTGAATTGAGGGAGCATAAAGCAAAAGCAAAAAGTTTCATCATGTTTGAAACTTTTCTTTTCTTTTCTTTTCTTTTCAATTCATTTATCATTTTTATTTTTGGTACGTTTATTTCAAAAAGTCTCCAACGCTGCCAACTCTTTTGTTCTGGTCACCAGGTTTGGCACACAATTTTAAATTGTTGATCCAACTTACCAATCATTAATAGTAGTAATACTCTATTTATTCTAAAATTAGAGATATAATTTAATTTTTATGGTCAAATGAGAACATATTAAATTTTAAATTAATGTGAATTTATTTAATTTTAATTGATATAATTATTATAATTATATAGTATATAACAATAATTATTAATCATAAATTTATTTTATTCTTAATTTTTAAATGTCATACTAATTTTAAAATTTAATATGTCGCTGTTTGACTTCAAAAGTCAAATGTAGCTAATTTTGGAACTGTTAACGCCAAAATATGTCCGCTAACTGAATTACCAAACAACGAATTTAACATGCACAATGAACAAATGATCACACCAAAAAGCTTGACGGTTGGGACCGTCGAGGGATAACTCCGATGTGAGAATAAGTACAAATCAAAAAACGTCAACAATGTAAACTTGTAATTGCTCTAGTGCATAAAATTAGATAATGTGTAGATGCCAGAAATCAAGCTATATTTATAGTTTGATCACACCCCCAAATATACCCCCATCCGACCGACCGACCCCCAATTGGAATAGAAATTATATTTAGAGATTACTTATAACTGTAATAAGTCTCATAATTGAATAGAATTTAAGGAACAAAAATAGAAAGCCAAATTGGATAAGAAAATCATAAATTAACTTGGACTTTAACCCTTTTAATTGTTACTGCATCCACCAAATCACACTCTAACATGAACAAAGGGAGTACTATTTTAATTGTATGACAAATATCAAGATGACCCATAATTATTACTCTCTATCCTCGAAAAGATGTCATAAGTATATTTTTTATATAAATTAAAAAAAAAATAAGACGAAAAAAAAGAATAATTTTTTTCATATTTATCTTTAGTGACTCTACAATATTACGTAAAAAAATATATTCTTTTATACTATTAGATCCTAATAAATGACATACTTATTTCTTATTTTTTATACCTTAAATCATCCTTTTGAGGAAAAAAATTATAACCCAAGTCATTTTTTGAGGACGAATGGAATATTAATATATTATTATTTGGATGTTGAAAAATATATTATAATCCCCACGCCACTAGGCACTAGAACATCTCACCAGTACTCTTTATTATTTATACTTAAGCATCTCAATATGTCAAAATTAACCTTATATATGGTTTGATGGCCATAACTTGACTACTTAAAGTAATTAATTAATTAATTGAGTATGATATTTATAAGAAAATTGATATTTCTACAATATTTTTTAATATTTTTACATGAAAAGAGTTGTTATAAATGTATAGTGACGGTTAAAACTATCGTTATAGGATCTATAATGACGATTTTTAGCGACGATTTTCATGTGAAAATATCAATTTTCTATTTATAATTATTTAGTCTTGGACATGTTAGGTATATAATCATAATCGGTCCGGATCAAATGCATACCTCTTATCTTACTCACCCGTGCTCATCCCCTTTAGGCGACGGTTTCGGTCATACAACCGTCGTCTATACTTTTAACGACGTTATATGTTGTCCGTCGCTAAAAGTATAGACGACGGTTATATGACCGAAACCGTCGCCTAAAAAAGATGAACACAAATAAATAAAATAAAAGATATACACTTGATCCTTGCTCATAATCTATATATTTATATTTGCAGCCTGCAGGTTGTTCACCTAACTTTTCATTATTATTATTATTGTACCTCAGATATTTCATATACAATTATTGCGAGTAGTTGATTTGGAGAAGAAAAAAAAAGTTATATCTTGTACCGTTATTGTTATGGGTATTTATTTTTTGAGTCACATCATTAGTGGCAACTGAGCCAATTTTGATTTTAAATAAGAACATTTTATTTTTTTTGTTCGGCAAACTAAATTTATTTCTGAAAAAATTATTAATCCAAGAGATTTGGATTAATATAATATACAAATTTATATGGCTAAACAAATCTAAAAATGTAAAAGAGTCCGGCTATACATTGCGAAATTTTTTAACCGAATTATGATAGTGGGATAGGTAGGAATTAAGAAGGGTCCCACTTTAATTTTTTTTTTATTGCATACTCCCTACATAGATTAAAAAAGTCATTTAATACTATTATTTTATAATTAAAATCTGTGTAAAATTTCATCACTACCCCTTTATGGGAAGTTGAAAACTATTAATACTAAATGTTAAAATTTCTTGGGACAGTGGGAGAAGGTAAGGGTAATATAGAAAAGTAAATAATTTATTCTCCTAGAAAGTTGTAAACGACGGATAAATTGAAACAAATTTTTTGTTCTAAAACGTCACTTATTTAGGAACGGGAGGGAGTATATTTTTACGTTAGTCTCAATTAAGGCTGTAAATTGAGGAAACCGTTCGGGTTCGATTCGTACTCGTTCAACTAAAAGTTCGATTCGAACTTGGCTCGAAATATAAATGATTCAAATATGAGAAAATTTTAAAGTTCAATAAATTATTCGTACCTACTCAAATTCTAATTTTCTATTGATACTCTAATCATATTCATTGAAAAAGTTCAAACTGCTCGGGCTCGATGAGATTGTGCTCAACTCGATGACTAAACAAGTCTCAATTAAACTTTATTTTATACTTGATAAATATTTTTGTGAGCCAAATCTAAACAATTCAATACTCGACTCGATTCGACTCAGTTCATTTACACCATTGGTCTCAATCCAACTTGATTAAATATTTGTCCACATATATATTATTTTAATTATAAAAGAGATTAACATTAACTAGTGTTTAAGTAAGAACATATTAGTAGTTAATTATAAACACATCTTCCTGATTTCATCTTTTAACGGTTTGAAAAAATTATATTTATACTTTTCCTTCATCACTTATAATCTTTTTCGTGAATTATAATAGATTTACATATTTAATATATTTTAATCGTTTTTAACTGATTAAAAAAACTACAAATAAATCCAAATATTGTGCTGACTTCCCCATAGGGAACCAACTGCTCGTACTGAGTAATAATTACGACGTCACATCAACTTGACTTATTTATAATCCTTGGTCTCTCAATTTCAAAAGGATATTGACAAGTGCTGGGATAGCAATAATTGTAGTTGAAAATTTAAATTTTTTTTAAAATAAATATAAAAATATAGCTAAATGTATATTTACTCTGATAATATAAATAGTAAATTAGAACCTCCTCAATTATATTTATTCTTTAATTTTTTTCAATACACATTTAACGATACATTATATTTAGTGACACTTTCAACGATATTCTTTGTGATAAATTTTGTTTTACCACTAAATATTATATGTGTCGCTAAATGTGTATTAAAGAAAATTGAAGGATACGTGTAATGGAAGAGATCCTAATCCATAAATATTACTATGACATTATCAACAACCTTTCAAAAAATATCTCATTTATAAACTTTATAATTATTAGGGATATTCCTTCGTATGTTGATCTTTTTAAAAGGCCATCGATAATGTCAAAGCAATAATTATGCAGTCAAAATAATAAGTATCCCTGAAAATACAAATTGTCGTTAAAACAAGTGTAAAAGTATCGTTAAATGTATATTTACTTTGACAACATAAATATTGCTCTAGTATTATCAACGACCTTTTAAAAGGATGTTGATATTGTTAAAATAAAAATGATAATATTAGAACAAAAGCGACACTTTTATAGATTAAAAAAATAAAAAAAAATTGTTATAGTGGAGTAATACTTAATACTGTTTACGTTTGGATTGTAGGAATAAAGGTAAGAATGAAATGATTTATTCCTATGGAATGATAAAAATTGTGTTTGGTTGTTTTATTGAAATGAAACGAACCATTCTCATTCGTATCAAAATTTTGAATTTTATTACTTGGTTGAGGGTATGAAATGACTAATTTTAGTTAAGAATAGAATGAATCTTTCACTCACCATTTTATTACTTTCTCTATTTCATTCATTTACCAATTCCATTTCCCCAATCCAAACGCAACAAAGGTGATACTTACTTCGATCCTACTTAATTTGCTAACATCTAAAAATTAAAATTGATATGTAAATTTATTTAATTTTCAAAATAACTTAGTTGTACCTTTTATTACCTTTTAAGTAGTTATAAAATTAAATTTTTTATTTATTAAAATCAAATAAATTCATATCAAATTTAGAATTTTAAAAATTGACTTAAAAAATCAAATAAAATTCTTTTTGGAGGAACGAGAATCAATTGTTAGTTAGGAGGGCATGGTAACGCAATTGTAATGACAAATTTAATGAGTATATTATGTCATTTTATATATTATTGATGAAAAAATTATTATTTTATTTATATAAATTAGATTTTTTTTTCTAAGTGATTAACGCATTGATGGGCGATTAGAGTCGTGTTTCAATAAATATAATTTTCCACAATTATAACTAATTTTTAACAATTGATAGTTAAAAATCAAATGTGATAATTTAATGGTAAAGATCTCTTCCTTTACTCTAGGCCTCGAAAATGAATGTATCCTTAGAATTGAAATGTAATAAGATGGGTTATAAAGAGAGAAAACGAAAAGAGTAATGTTTCCCCAATTCACAAAAATACACACACACACACACACACACACACACACACACATATATATATATATATATATATATATATATATATATATATATATATATATATAACTTTTGTATTACTGTAATAATAGTAATATTTAATATATATATATATAAAGTCAGAATTAGAAAATAAAAAATTAAAGTCAGATTCTGAAAATTATGAAATAAATAAATTCGAGTCCTTTAAATTCACAAAGTCTCCTTAAAGCAAATTTATTCCCTCACTGATGCTAATGATTAATTGAATAATTGCTTCCTAAGATAAAACGGATTTCCAGTTTTTAATTAGAAACACTTCAAAATTAAGAACACTTGGAACGCAATTCTATGTTATGTACTGAACCTAATGAATAGTAATGATGCATGCATGAAGAAAAATTGGGAAAAACTTACTGCACAGTGTTTGTCTGTCAAACTTGCAGAGAACGGGAATACTGCAACGGGAAGGAGTAGAACGGGAAGAAACAGAAACGGGAAAAACTTATGCAGAACGGAAAAAAAAATAATTAATTCTTTTAGGCGCCCGCATGGATTATTTATAGGAATAATTTCGCGGTTCATTACCGTTGGCGCGTAAAACCGTTGGCAAAACTACGTAATATCATGATAATCATTTTAACAAAATTTGATAAAACATTAAACAGATTTTATCCAAAAAATATATATCACCACCCGCCCCGACCGGACTGCGGTGCACGTGGGTTTGAACCAAGCCTTGGCTAGGTCATCTCCCTTCTACAAAAGTGGGGTATCTCTTGGGGCCCTTCCCATTGAGCAAACATCCCATATATATGTTTTTCATTTTTCCCTCTAATGTCCTATGTTGGACTTTTGTAATTTACAACATTTCAAGTAAGTGACTTTAGAGTCAATTTTCTCATTCAATTCTTAATGGATTTGATCACATAAATATACCACATTATACTCTTCGCGGAGGAGAACGCATTGGTGCATGGACCCGATATTTCCGGAGTGTGGGTCCCACATTAAATTAAACCTCAAAATATTTTAATATTTATCATTGTCAAACCCATTTCCAACATATATATATTACTTTTAGTGATGGTAATATACACATAATTACTTGCGATGAATTTTACTATGTCGCTAAATATAATGTCGTTAAAAATGTATTAAGAGAAATAGAAGGAAATATTTAACTAAGAGAATCTAATCTGTAAAAAGTGTAATAGAGAGGATCCTATATCTGTATAGAGACATGCAGAGACACAGTCAAAGGGTTCTGAGGCCTTGCATAAGCCATGACTACGAAAAAACAGGTGTTGCAAGACCATCAAAAAATCTCATGCATATTCACATTATATTTTTTAAAGTTTCCCAACACAAAAAATTCAAGTAATAATTTATCTTACAAAACATAAACAAATAAGGACTTAAAAACAACAAGAAGCAGAAGACAAAAAATAGAGGAAATCCATAAAAAGTTGTTCAGATCTCACATGTATCATGCACTAAAATACATGCATGTGTGTTTTGGCTGTGTTCTTCAAGTGAGATAAACCTTCCAAGCCTAATCCTATCTTTTTCCTTCCTCTTCCAGTTTCTCTGTCCAAACCTAATTCTATCTTTATCATACTTTTCAAAATGTGCTGGACATAAATTCCACATCCGATAAATTCAAGAGTATAAATGTGTTAATTATAAGTATGGTGGAGTCTCGACTTAATAGTTAATAGGTTAACGTTCTAGGTAAGGAGGTAATTCAACATACTTGTTGGGTCAGTCTACACATGGATTATGGATCGTTCAATTTCTACTGGGATACTGATTGATGAATTTGATTAATGTTTGGTATGTATAAAAAAAATAAACAGGATTTACTTTTTGTCCTTCCAAATTATATGAATTGTCATTTTTTTTTGTTTATAAAGCACAAGTGAATGAATGAAGGAGGCATGCATAAACACCTCTCTCATATGGGGCACTAATTAAAAAGTGTCATTTCTCACCCTTATCTTTGCTTGAAATTGTGAGTAAAAATGGATGTCAGAACTCCATTTTTGTCAAGTGAAGAGCCTCCTGAGCAAAACCTAAAGCGTCGCGAGATTTTAGTTAATCGCCTAAGATGTGATTTCTTCTCAAAACTGCCTGAAAAAGTCCGGTCCGGCATTGATCCTGAGGCTCCATTTGAACTCGACCTTTCCAAAACCACAGGCTTAATTGAAGGTAAGCCTCAAATTAAGCTCTCTCTCTCTCTCTCTCTCTCTCTCTCTCTCTCTATATATATATATATATATATATTTATTGCCTTTGTCCACATTAATTTGCAGGCATACATACATATTGTTTGAACAAAAAGGCTTGTATGGTTTATTTAATTTTTTATCAGTTAAAAAATTAAGACAAGTGTGTTGATCAGTTCCATTTTTTCAGGGGAGAAGGAGTACTATGAAAAACAGTTTGCCACCTTGAGGTCCTTTGATGCAGTTGATTCTTTAGTTTCTACTCATGTTAATGATGAAGAGTTGCAGCACCAAGAAGAAACACAACATGAAAGAGCAATCAACATTTCTAACTGGGCAAATATTTTTCTGCTTGTGTTTAAGGTGAATTTTTCCTTGCTCTAAAATCAACCAGTTTCACCAAAACAGTTACTTGTAGGAATATGTTTATGTTTCTGAAAAATAATTGAAGTGCAGATCTATGCGACGATAAAAAGTGGATCCTTGGCAATTGCAGCATCAACTCTAGATTCTCTGCTTGATCTAATGGCTGGTGCTATTCTATGGTTCACACATTTGTCCATGAAAAACATAAACATCTACAAATACCCTATTGGCAAATTGAGAGTTCAGCCGGTAGGCATCATTATTTTCGCCGCTATCATGGCAACTCTTGGTATGTCCTGAATGAATGAATTCCACCAGAATCATTTTGTATTGTTTGGTAAAAAGCTGAATCCGACCAAACTTAACATAGTGTGTGTTTTTTATGCAGGCTTTCAAGTACTGATCCAGGCAGTAGAACAACTGATTAAGGACAAACCTTTCGAGAAAATGAGCCTAGAGGAATTGATTTGGTTATCTGCCATTATGTTAACTGCGACTGGAGTAAAACTTGTCCTCTGGATTTACTGTAGAAGCTCAGGAAACAAGATTGTTCGAGCCTATGCAAAGGTCAGATTTTGTACCATTAAAGCTTAATTAAGTGTTTGTTTGGCTAGAGGGTGTTTGCTTGCTGTTAGTAAACGCACTTTAAAAGTGGCTTTATTTCAAATGCAACGTATTTAACTTAAAAACGCGTTTGATGGGTTTGGAAGCCTAAACGCCCTGACCGCTACCACTTTAAAAGCTGGTTAGAGAGGGAGTTTGATGTGTCTAGTGTGTTTGGTGTTTTGAAACTTTAAATGCATGCATTCTAAAATCTTGTTTGCCTAAAAACAGTTTATTTCAAGCGCAACTTATTTAACTCATAAAGACAGAGTTTGCCTAAACTAAAATCTTGGTAGGATGAGTTTAGCCGGGTTCGAAAGTCCAAACCCATTAAACACTACCACTGCAAACGCTACTACTACAAACATTTGTAATTAAATTTACCCTTAATGGCGTTTTAAATGATGAATTAATCACCTGCAGGACCATTATTTCGACGTTGTAACAAATGTAATTGGTCTAGTTGCTGCTGTTCTTGGTGATAGATTTTATTGGTGGATTGACCCTGCTGGTGCTATAGCTCTTGCAGTGTACACAATTTCGAATTGGTCTGGAACTGTACTGGAAAATGCAGGTAAGCTATCAAATCAAGGTCCATTTTAGTGCACAAATTAAACAGTGTAATTGCAATTTTGAATTTGAAAATATCTCAAATTAACTTTAAAAAGTAAAATTCATCCTAAATTTTGGAAAGGAAAGAGTACTAGTACAAACTTGAGATTTCAAATAATCTGTCTGTCTGTCTGTCTGTCATACAAGAATTACACAAATCTATATAAAATGCAACTTATTTTTATAAACTGTTCGTCCATTAGGATTAGTTGACTAGTTGATTACAAGCTGGTGTTGTGGTTTTTGGGTGTTGCAGTTTCGCTGGTTGGACAATCAGCTCCACCTGAAGTTCTGCAGAAACTTACATATCTAGTGTTAAGGCACCATCCTGAAATCAAACGAGTTGACACGGTCCGAGCCTACACATTTGGAGTTCTTTACTTTGTGGAGGTTGACATAGAACTGCCGGAAGATTTGGCACTGAAAGATGCACATGCAATTGGAGAGTCGTTGCAGATAAAGATTGAAGAACTCCCTGAAGTAGAGCGAGCATTTGTTCATCTTGATTACGAGTGTGACCACAAACCAGAACACTCTGTTCTAATTAGGCTGCCAAATACTCAGCCTTAGTTATTACATATGTAATTACTAGTATAAATCTTCAAAATATTAATGTTATTTCTCTCCCGTCATCTCTTTTTTTTTTATATTGGAATTTTGTTGATATAAAATAGGATCTGATTAGCATGAAGTTGTCACATTCTTTGACCATTATTAAGTTATACCATACAATTTGACTTTTGAAGTCAAATGACGAAATATTAAAATTTAAAATTGGTATTGACTCGTAAAAGAATATAATGAAATAAATTTTGTGATTAATAGTTTTTGTTATATACTCCCTCCGTCCTTTAATATAAGTCGTTTTAGAATTGTGCACAAGTATTAAGGAAATGATTATATAATATTAAATATAATATCAACTAGTTGTGTCCCGTGCCTCCAGCACTACATAGACAGTGGGATTTATCCCAAACTTTGGACGACCCAAATAATTTATTAGGGTGAGCGGGAAATTCAAAATCAGTTGTATTTTATTAGATAGATTATCTATATTTGTATTGGAAAAATAGAGTTTTATTTATTGGGCAAAAAATAGTAAGAGAACTAAAGTTATATTTAATAATTGGGTTAATATTGGAAACTAAGCAATAAATGCTTACTTGAAATTTTAAAACTTCTTATATTAATTGACAAAAATACTTCAGTAAAACGACTTATATTAAGGGATGGAAGGAGTACTAATATACAATTATAATAATTGTATCAATTAAAATTAAATAAATTCATATTAACTTGAAATTTAATACACCGTCATTTAATCTCAAAAATCAAAATGTATATCTAATTTTTAAGCAAATGGAGTATAGTTTTTTGTTGCATTGATTATAGCCAATATCATATTTATGTTGGCCCACAAACATGACACTAGAATTAAAATATAACATTTGTTATAAAAAATGCAACACAAATTTATAAATTTCATAATGGTCAAAGATGTGACAACTTCACCCTCACCTAATCTGTGAATATGTGATCCCTTCAGTTTGCAATGGTGTTTAAATATTGTTTAATTCAAGATTAAACATGATCTTATTCTATTGTGAAGTACAATTATTACTCAAGGACAAAACATATTGATATAAAGAATCACTTTATAAGATATCATGTTAAACAAGGAGATATTGATTTGATTTCATTTTTTCTACATACAGAGCAGATCAACAATTAGGTGATCTTGGAACAGTGCATGAGATCGTTGAGCCTCTCTTCCATTCTGCTCCATTCGTCTCTTTTTTTCAGAATTATTTTTCGTTTTATATAATATAGAAAAATTAACTACAATTTTTTCAAAATTATGTACGATAATTATGGGAATTTAAGAGTATTATAGACAATTGATATTATATTTAATATTATACAATTATTTTATTAATCCTTGCACACAACTCTAAAACGACATATATTAAGAGACGGAGAGAGTACGTCGTAACCTAGAGAATTGGAGCTAACGGTAATATAATTAGTACTCCTTCCGTCCCATAATATATGACGTTTTAAAGTTGTGCACAATAATTAAAGAAATGATTGTATAGCATTAAATATTATATTAATTATCTATAATGCTATTTACCGTATACTTATATCATGATCTCTCTCAGCTGTAATATTTTTCAATGAAGGGTAATTTTAAAAAAAGATTGGAGTTAATTCTCCTAAAACGTTATATAAAACGCCAAATAATTTGAAAAAAATAATAATAATCTAAAATATCATATATTACGAGACATAGAGAGTAATAAATGACTAGAATTGAAACTGATGCACATCGTTTAAATGAAATTAAGCGGTCCGTTTGGTAATAAGAGTTGGTAATAATTGAACAATGCAAAAGGATGTCATGAAACAAAAATATAAAAAAATGAGCTTTAAAATGAGTTAACTGTATACCCGACTGTGAAGTATACATTGCTTTAATTTGTAGGCATACATACATATTGTTTGAACAAAAAGGCTTGTATGGTTTATTTAATTTTTTACTCCCTCTATTCTTAAATAAGTGACGTTTTAGAAGAAAAAATTTATTCCAAATTATCGGTCGTTTACAACTTTCTAGGAGAATAAATTATTTACTTTTCTATATCACCCTTACCTTCTCTCATTGTCCCAATAAATTCTCACTCTTAGTATTAATAGTTTTCAACTTCTCATAAAGGGGTAGTGATAGAATTTCACACGGATTTTAATTATTAAATGATAGTTTTAAATAACTTTCTTAATTCATGTGCAAAAACCTTAATGCTACGTTTGGATCGATGGAATAGGAGGGAGAATGGAATGATAAAAATGTTGTTTGGTTTGTTTATTCCAACGGAATAATGTATTCCTAGTGGAATAGGTGTTAACTTAAAATTATAATTTTATTCACGGAAGGAGGTCAGAATAACTTATTCCATCTATTATTTTAAGTAATTGACAAATATGCCCCTTAAAAATAAAATAGGGTTCTATGTTCTTTCATTCAATCAATCTATCGATCTGCGAAGAGGAGGAGCAGGTAGATAAAAAGAGAGCAGAGCCACACCCCACCCACCCACCCAAAAAATAATATTATGTGATTATGTATACACCCTTACCATCACCCCACCCCACCCCACCCCACCCCACCCCAACCCAACCCAAAAAATAATATTATGTGATTATGTATACACCTCTTACCCCCACACCCACCCCCATCCCCACCCCCACCCCACCCCACCCACCCCACCCCACCCCACCCAAAAAAAAATAATATTATGTGATTATGTATACACCTCTTTCCTCCCACCCCACCCCCCAAAAAAAAAAAATAATATTATGTGATTATATACACCCCACCCCACCCCCCCCCCCCCACCCCCCACCCACCCCACACCTACACCCACACCCCAAAAAAAAATAATATTATGTGATTATGTATACACCTTTTACCACCACCTCACCCCCACCCCACCCCCACCCCCACTCCCACTCCCACCCAAAATAAAGTATATGAAAAAGTATATGAAAAATTATATGAAAAAATATAGTAAAAAAAAAGATGAATATAATTATAAAAAAAATCTAGAGAAATATGTGTTAATTTTTTAATATAAATTGAATTTAAGTTAAATTTGAACATTTGGGGGTATTTAAGTCACTTTTTAAATATTTATTTCATTCTTAGATGTATTCATAACATCAACCAAACATGTACATGGAATATTAAAAAATCATTTCATTCCCTCATCTATTCCATTCCCTGCTCTATTTCATTCCTTCAATCCAAACGTAGCATAAACGACACTTATTTAGGAATGGATGGAGTATCAGTTAAAAAATAAAGACAAGTGTGTTGATCAGTTCCATTTTTCAGGGGAGGAGTACTATGAAAAACAGTTTGCCACCTTGAGGTCCTTTGATGCAGTTGATTCTTTAGTTTCTACTCATGTTAATGATGAAGAGTCGCAGCACCAAGAAGAAACACAACATGAAAGAGCAATCAACATTTCTTACTGGGCACCCGAATTTAGAAGACTTTATATTGAATTTAAGGTTTTTAGAGTTGGTATGCTAGTTGGTTGTAGGAAAATAATTGAATTGGATAGTTGCTTTTAAAAGGCTGTTGTAGTGGACAGCTTTTAAGTGCTATAGCTAGAGATGGAAACAACTAAATGTTTCCAATCTCTTCGGCAGTTGTAGAGGGAGAAAATAGAGATTCATGGGAGTGGTTTCTGGGTTTGCTCAAAGATGAACTAAAGTTAGAAGATGGTGAAGTGTGGACCTTCATTAGTGATCAACAAAAGGTTAATATCAACTTATTATTTGTTATACATGTTATACTTCAATTTTAGGATTAATACTAATACATGTGATGTGTTAACATATTATTTTGTGTTTGTATTGCAGAGATTAGACGGTGCATTAGCTTGTCTGTTTCCTTTCTCAGAAACTAAAAATTGTGCAAGGCATATTTATGCCAATCTGAGAAATAGCTACAGAGGTATAGCTTTGAAAAAAATCTTTTGAAGGATTGCAAAATCCACAACTTATTTTGAGGATGAGAGGGCTTATAATTTCTTAGAGAAAGAAATCATAAGCCCCGTCATAAAACTGGTGATTTTGCCAATGAAAATCCCTAACTTTTCTATGTGCATGTGAGAAGTTTAGAGAAAGAGAAGATAAAGAACGAAATGAGACTTAGCTAATCTGAAGGATCTGTTTTGTCTTTTAATTTTTCTGGGGGAAATGAATTATTTCGTTATAAAGTTTAATCTTTGCGAAATATTAATAACTAGGCACATGGTGCTTGGGTGGTCATATATATGACCAAAGTTTTAAAATGGGGGTTTTGATTTCGAATCCACGGAGCCACATATATTTACTAAATATTATCATTGTTGTTTTCAAAAGTTGAACGAATTTTTATCAATTTGAGTTTTAAGATTTTACAAATTAACTTTAAAAAGTCAAAAATATATATATAATTTTGAAATGAAGGCAATATTAAATTATTCAAAGTTCATATCCTATAATATCTTGATCACTACAATACTCTGTCTCTTCGTTTCTCGTCTAGCGGCTTGACTTAATTTTTCTCACTAGTTCGACTTTAGAAAAAAAAAATCTATATGTTGTATTTTTTTATTTATAATTTCACAAATTTAACAATTGTTTTGAGATTTTTTATAATTATTTGTAGTTTTTTTTGGTAATTGCTCTTGGATTTTTGTAACTAGTAAAAATAAGACTATCATGCAACAATTTTAAGTAATGAAATCTTGAAAAATGTTATTATAAATAATATTTGAGTATTATTTAGTTTTATAATTTATTTTATTAAAATTTTATTTTTTATGAAAATTTGATTATTTTAAATTTGACCCCACTTACAGGCTGATTGTAAGACCCCAACTTTTATGAATAAAGATGAATTTTCTATAAATATCATTTTTGAATATTATGGAATGAATTTGATATAATTTTATAGTTGTGGGTAATATTTATAAATTTTGCAAAGTACGCAAGTTGTTATATAATATTCGACTGGTCGGGAAATATTCGTTTTAACAGGGAATATTCGAACGACGGCACAATCATTGGTGGACCCCACAACAGAATTATTTTCGGATTGAGAAAATGATAAAAAATACTTTATGAAAACAACGGCGAAAGTTTTACCGTTAACTGTTGAAACACCCGATGTTAAAAGTACAGTAATACGCGTAGTTGCATAGTAGCACACAGTATTGATTATTGATGCTTACGTAAGAAGTCACTCAATTTTGTTCAATTATTGATATAGTTATTGTTGTAAATTTTGCTTATTTTATAGACCCTTATTTACCCATTTTTTTAAATAATCGGTAGAAAGTTATTTTATATAATAATAGGTGGGGACCACGTTTAAAATTGAAGGAGGAAGGGGCTGATATGTTTGTCGGGTGGAGTGGTTTGTTGTTTGTGTTTTTTTTATATTATATTATATATATATATATATATATATATATATATATATATATATATATATATATATATATGCATTTTGTTTGAAAAAGTGGCGGATGAATCTTGGATGTATTATATATATGTATATATATATAATAGTTTTATGACGAGAGGTTTCAAGCATTAATTCACGGGAGTACTATATGTAAAAGTTTGAAAATTTGCAGGGAATGATTAAAACGAAGTCACGGGAGTAATAACCCGTGAACTTATATATATATATATATATATAATATATATATTATATTTTATTTAAAAGTTTTTATTTTATTAGAATATTTTATTGCATAGTATCATTTCCATTCTCCTATAAATTTGCTCATTCCTTCATTATTTCTTACGAATTCACTGAAACTCTAGAGAGAGAAACTATAGAGAAAAAGAAGAAAAGTATTCTGCTACTGCACTACTCCTATATCCAGTACTCTTATTTTAAAGGTAGAGGATATTATTTGTCGTAAGGGGTATTATTTATTTTGTATTCATGAAGAGAACTTCTGTTATTCCATTATTTATTATTCGGTTGGAATAACCTGTATACGTGGGATACCCTATACTTGGTGAAATTCTTCTGTTATTCCATTCTTTACTATTACATTGGAATATCCTCGTCTACATCGTTTCTGTAGAACACGATTTTCGTCTTTATTATTTTGTTGGAATATCACATGCATGCGTTTTTCTGGGACTGATTCCGTCTTTATTATTCTATTGGAATAACTCGCATTTGCGGTCTATCGCATGCTGGTGATTTCTTTTCTTTATTCCATTCCTTATTATACTCGGTTGGTTAAAGTTTTGACTTACATACTCCATGAAATTAGTGGAATATTCTTGATATTTGCACTTCATCCGATATCTTTTCATGTAAATATTCTTACGAGCATTCTTGAATTTTCTTTGCACAAAGCGATATCATGTTGACAATTTGAGCGTTATTAGTTCTGAATAAATTAATTCTTGAACTTGTTTTATTGAATTCTTATATCATTGTCATCATCCTCATGTTTATATTTTTGAAAGTCATACGTGCTTTTGTAGTGCGTAGATGGACTTGGTATGATTATGACCGAGGATTATTCGGTATAATCATGGTAGTAATATTACAAATGATGTGGAAAAAGTCCTCATTGGTCCGTAGTGCATTGATGGCCGAGTTGTTGGCATGATCATACCTATTAATGAATACACGAATGTCCTTGGTAGTAGTAGTGCATGGATAATTGGTGGTCGTGATACTAAAGAATATCCTGAGTCGTAGTGCAGGAGGTGATTCGATGATGTGGATTATTTATTAATTTGAGTCTCGGTGATATGATGATGAAAACTTTTAAATCATAAAAGATAGTAGATTTTATTCTCTCTTGACTCTTTTAATGGATTGCTTGTTAAGCTGCAGATTAAACTTGATATTTGTTATATTGTATCGGTTTTAACTTTGTTTAAGGCTAATGATAATTTATTTTGCATTATCTTAGTCATAATATTTCTTCTTGGGCTAGTTGAGCTCACACTTTCTTTCCTTTGTTCTCTTGAGGAAAAATGAGAATATATTTGGGGACGAGTCGAGGGAGCGGAGTGATGAATCGGATGATAGTATTAGTAGTCCTCACTATTACATTAAATAGTGTGACAATAAATATAATGAGGACTTATTCGAGAGTGGATATTATGCAGAAAGCGGTATTTCTATTAAAACTCACAGCTCTCTTGTTGTATATTAAAGATTGTATTTATATTCTGTACCATGTATTTGGCGACTTAGAATAAGTGATGTATACCTATTTTGGGGGCGTCACACTGATTCTTTGACTTTAATCATTTTTTGATCAGATTGTAAAATAAACAAACAATTCTGGGTGGATTAGTACTCGCTCCACTAAAAATTCGATTCGAACTCGACTCGAAATATAAATAATTTAAATATGAACAAATTTTAAAATTCGATAAATTCCTAGAATCTACTTAAATTACAATTTTCTTTTGATACTATCATATTTTTTCTAAAAGTTCATACTTGTGACGCCCCCAAAATAGGTATACATCACCCATCTTGAGTCGCCAAATACATGGTACAAAATTCAAATACAACTTAATTATACAACAGTCGTGTAAAATACGACTAAACATATGCTGTGAGTTTTAATACAAATATTGTCATCTAGACAATATACAAATTCAACGGGGTCCTCATTACATTTATTGTCACACTATTTAACAGAATAGTGAGGACTACTAATATATTATTATCGGTCCATTACTCCGTTCCCGACTCGTCCCGGTATATTCTATATTCTTATTTCAAGAGAACGGTGAAAGAAAGGGTGAGCTCAACTAGCCTAATAAGAAATATTATGACTAAGATAATGCGAATAAATTATCATTAGCCTTCACGGGTTAAAGCGATAAAATATAACAAACATCAAGTTTAGCTGCACAATGAACAAGCAATCCATTAGAAGAGTCAAGTAGAGAATAAAATCTACTATCTTCTATGATTTAAAAGGTTTTCATGACTTTTATCATTTGGGACTCGACAATAAATAATCCACATCATCGAATCACCCCGTGACTACTACGACCAAGGATACTCTTTAGTATCACGACAACAATTATCCATGCACTACGTGTCAATAATATTTGTGTATTCATTAATGGTCATGATCATGCCAACAACTATCCATCAATGCACTACGGGCCAATGAGGACTTTTTTCACATCATTTGTAACATTACGGTCATGATTACACCGAATAATCTCTGGTCATAATCATACCAAGTCCATCTATGCACTACAGGCCACAGATGACTTTCAACATAATATAAACATGAGGATGATGATAATGATATAAGAATTCAATAAAATAAGTTCAAGAATTAATTTATCCATGAATCAATAACGTCCAAATTGTCAACATGATACTGCTTTGTAGAGTAAATTCAAGAATGCTCAGAAGAATATTTTCATGAAAAGATACTGGATGAAGCGCAAATATCAAGGATATTCCACTAATTTCATGGAGTATAGAAGTCAAAATTTTAACCAACCGAGTATAATAACGAATGGAATAACAAAAGAAATCACCACGCATGCAGATTGCGTGATGAACACGTTATTCCAACAGATTAATAAGTAAGCGGAACCGGTCGGCGAAATTGCGATCGATAGGATGTTCAACAAAATAATAAAAGACGGAACCAGTCCGGACGTAAACGCCTTGCATGACAGGATAATCAGAAGAATGTCACCAAGTATAAGGTAGTCGCGATATCTTTGGTTATTACGGAGAATAATAAAGAATGGAATAATGAAGTTCTCTTCATGAATACAAAAGAAATAATACCTCTTACGAAAGTACAACAAATAATATCCCTTACCTAGTAAAAAAAACCGAATATAAGAGTAGGAATGAGCGGAATACTTTTCTATAGCTTCTCTATAATTTCTTTTCAGAGTTTCAATGAATTCGTAAGAAATAATGAAGGAATGAGCTTATTATAGAAAAATGGATTGCGATAAGTAACCATCTCATGAAGCAGTCAAGATTGATTTACTTTAATCGATGGTCCATATTTAAAACAAAATCTTTTAAATAAAATATAATATATTCTATTTATAATATAATAAAACGAATAACTTTATAAAAGATTTTACAATGCAAACACTTATGCAGACCTTATTATGCAAATACTATGCATAATAAAATATAATATATTCTAATTATTGTCTAATAAAAGCGAGATAACTTTATAAAAGTATTACATTTTATATAAAAAAGATTTTACTATTAGCCTAATAAAATGAATAAACTTTATAAAAGTATTACATTTTTATATAAAAAGCTTTTACATTTTATTACATAATAATACCAATAAAACAAAAGCGAGTGAATTATCACATAAGCATCAATAATTAATACCGTGTCTACTTATGCAACCACGTATTCATCGTATTTTAACAAGGGTGTTTCAACAGATTAACGGTAAAACTTCCGCCGTTATTTTCATAAAGTATTTTTTGTCGTTTTCTCAATCAAAATAATAATTTTGTTGTGTAGGTCCACCAATGATTGTACCGTTGTACGAATATTCTCTGTTAAAACGAATATTCCCTGACCAATCGAATATTATATAACAACTTGCGTACTTTGCAAAATTTATAAATATTACCCACAACTATAATATTATATCAAATTTATTTCATAATATTCAAAAATAATATTTATAAAAAATTCATCTTTATTTATAAAAATTGGGGTCTTACAATACTTCTCGGACTCAATTCAAGAACATGTTCGACTCGATAATTAAACGAGAATCAATCAAACCTTATTTTATATTCAATATATTTTTTATATTCAATATATTTTTTGAACTAGATTCAACTCAATAGTCGTCTCGAGTTATACCATCTTTTGGAGATGCAGGGAGTAAAATGTAAAACTCAAATCTTATTCACCATCTTTGTGCACCACACTAAAGGGCTAACACTAGCCCATTTTAGAACCCGCCCAATATTCCGTCAACCCGCCGAAACCTAGAGCCGAGCATTTGCCGGCAAATCGACGGTTCTCACAGATCTGCCGCGAATTCACACCAACAACGCTCCTGAAGCTTTAATGGCGAAAGAAAACAGTTTATCAGCCATGGAAATCGACGATCAGAAGTCGACAGCCTCCGATCAGACCAACAACAACTCTAAATTCTCAATCCATGGTCTGTCCCAATCTCTCTCGTATATATGTGTGTATATGTATATATAAAATGACAATTTACAGTAGCATTCACGTGTATAATTGTTATATACATGCAATAATGCAAATTCTCGTACTTAATTCTATTCATACTCGTGTCATTTGGCCGAACAGTGTTGCAGCTATTGAAATCTGCTCAGATGCAGCATGGATTACGTTTTGGGGATTACACTCGTTACCGGTATTTTCTGTTTGTTTAATTTGGGTGTACTATGAGAAACATGTGGTAATTGATTGATATGGTTAAAGCTGTAGAATTAATTGATTTGAGTAACAGGAGGTATTGCACTGCTCGGCTACGGAGGTTGTATAAGTCATTGAAGTTTACACATGGGAGCGGTAAATACACCAAAAGAGCCATAACAACATCAATGGTCACTGAAGTGAGGTTGCATATGGTGCCTTTAATTATTGTTTTGTAATTTTTTGGGATAAACCTTTTCATTGATGAATATGTTACTGCATAAAGGTGTATCATCTGCATTTTATAATATAGACACTGATAATCCATAAGCATAAGTTGGAGAGTATCTTTATCAATTTTTTATTAGCCTATTTTTTCTATTAGTAGATAGTAGATACATATTTTTGCATCAGGTTTTGAGGGTTAAAAATTTAAACTTTTTTAGGTAAACCAGACAACATCAACATCAGAACTACCATACCTCTCCTTATTGTTTTTTATATGGGCATGTCTAATTTCCAGTTAACTGTGCTTTACTTGCAATAGGTTCCTGCATTTGGTTCTGTATACTGCAGAAAGAGCTTGGAGCCATGCCATGGAGAAGAGACAGCTGCCAGATGGTCCAAATGCACGCCAACGCAGATATCTGATTGGTAGGCTAAGGAAGGCAGTAAAATGGGCTTCCCTTTTTGCAGAGTTGTGTGCCATCAAGGGTGATTCTAGAACATCTTTAGAAGCCGAGGTGTGTCCGTGCATGTTGTAAATTTATGCTACCATGTGGCCTTTATTTGTTGTTACTTTACTTTTCTATGGTTTAAGCTAAGGTAACTACTCTGGAAAGGGGTTAAATACACTTTTTCTCACTTTACTAGGGGTCGGTTTACAAATGCATCACCGGACTGATTTATTTTAAAGTCAACTCATTGAACTATACGTTATTTACAAAACATGATTTTACCGTCTATATCTGTTAACCATTTAACAGAAAAATGATGTGTCAATACGTGTCAATCGATTAAATCTATCTGTCACTGACAAGGAGAGAAGGTAAGTTTAATAATTAAATAAATTAATAATCTATAACATCCCTCTTCCTCCTTTCCCCTCCATATCCTGCATCTTGATACCACGTTCCTCTACCACCGTTCCACCTACCGCCGCCGCCGCTATTTTTGTACCTCCGACACCATCTTCTCCTCCGCCGTTCAATCCCCACCACTGATTAGTCTCTAAAGGCGTTTTCTCAGTTCGACGCCATCACCGAATCGAAGGTCTGTTAGTCTGCAGAAATCGGATTTCGTTCGATTCGATTAACGCCAGATCTGACCTGACAATGAACATAGTAGTGAGGATGGTGGCAAGAAAGTGACATTTTGGAACTGGTGTGTATGGAGATGATGAGTCCAGGCGGTGATCGCGGGTAGTTCCGGTTGCCGCGGTGGTCTCAACTGCTTCCAAGTTGAATAATTTTTCACTGCCAATAATTCAACCTATTTTGAAGAGTGATCCTTTGGTCAAGATATTGTCAAAATTAGAGTTGCAAGTTGTGTCTCCGATTTCAGTTACCCATTCAGGTGAATTTGATGGTGCTCGTGTAGTTAGTTGCTCAGATAGCCATGGCACATCATTTAGAGTAGTTAATGTGATTGATAATTTTTGTGTGATTTTATTTGTTTTGACCGGATTCTGAGTTTTGATTCTGTCGTCCCGCCTCAGCTGGTGGATTGGTTGGTTTCTTGCTATAATCTGGTCGGATTCTAGGATTGCCAGTTCCACTTCTGTTCGATTTGGGGATCTAATGATTTCTTACTTTGATTTTCGACTAATTGGTGCTATTGTCCTAGTTTGATCTGATGTAGTTTTTCTATTTTTGGTGGCTGCATATGGGTTTTTTTTCTCCATTTTACCGATTTAATGATTTCATAATATAAATAATAATTATATTTATTTTCAAAAATAAAAATAATAATTAATTTTCAAAATTTTAGTTATATTTTTGAAGTTTGAATTTATTTTTATGAATTTTAATTTTAAATTTGTGCTTATTATGAAAATAATTATGAATAATGTTAGAGACATTACTCAAATTTAAAATTTACCCAAATTTCTCTTTATTTTCATAATATATGTAATATATCTAAATATAATAAAAGACAAATTTGTCTAAAAAAAAATATTAATAATTTTCATTATTAATATTTAGGGTATTATGACAAAATTAATAATATAACATGTTAGAAATTTATATGTTATATTACTAATTTTAATTTTATCTGAAGATGGGTTAATTAAATTAATGAATTTAATGAGTTATTTAAATTAAAAAATTTATATATTTATGTGTAATTTATATAATTTATTTAAAATTGTACCATATCTTGAAAAAAGAAGATTTTTTTGTATGCTATAATACCAAAGTTTTATCATAACAAACAAATATTAATGATTATAATAAATTTAAAAAAAATATTTTTATTGTAATTTTATTTTGAATGGATTATTTTATTTTATTTATTTGATTTTGATTAATTTAGCATTAAATTTATACAAGTTTGAAGTTTCCATCTAGGCATACCACTGACATGTAAGATTTTCTCTCTCTTACGTGGCAGTTCATGTAATTTTTCCGTCCAAAGTCAAACAATTTAACAGAATTTGTAACGGTTTGTAAAAAAGTTATAGTTCAGTGAGTCGAATGTAAAAAAAATCAATGATGCATTTGTAAACCGACCCCTAGTAGAGTGGGGAAAATGTATTTAACCCCTCTGGAAAGTGACCAAGTTATAGTCTAGGATAAGGTCACATACATTTTGAACTTGTGAAACTTTTAACATTAAGGCTTCTGGATTTTAGTTTAGAGGTGGATGCATGGGATATTTAGTGAGTCATCTAGTGAATTGTAAGGAGCTAGTGTCTTAATTTTTATTTTGGACATATCAATGGAAGTTGTTAACTAAGAAGTAAGAACTATAACTTCAGCAAACCATAGCTTGGAGAAACTATCTTTTGGTTTTTTATTCCATTGACGGCTTAAGTTATTGCACCACTTGAAAACTTGTTTATTTATCTGTCATCCTTCTCTTTGTGAGGTGTGTGGAAAGCTTTACTTCATTGTGACATCATAGTGAGTATTCTAATATTTGGTTATCAGTTTAAACTGGTCTGCTATTTTCATGGAGCCAATGGCTCTACTAGGATCTATAGTGTTCTTTAATATGCTTTGTCATTTAAAACTACCTAGTGCAGGCTTTACACAGTTCAGAATGCAAATGGTTGCGAAGTTGAAAGTGAAAAGTGTAGCAAATATTTGAAATGTTGAAGCATTTTCTTGAGAATCTAACGGGTCATAAAACAATCAAATTTGGACTATAATCTAAGTAATAGTATTTATTTTGGATAAGTTCTCACTTTAGTAATGCGAGCTGCAATAATGTGGTGCTCTAACATGGATCAATAGGAGCATGGTTGGTTTGTCAGATGTACAGTATATGAATTAACAACATTCTGTCTTATTATTATGGTTTTAGTATTTCTCTTATTTCATTTTGTCATTGATTTGGATTAAGTTTCACATCAATCTATTGCCACTGATCAATCAGTTTAAATCTTTTTTATTTGGGAGTTTAGCTGGCGATATACACACTTTTAGTCAAAAGGGTTTTGGTAATACCGATGTTTAAATCAGGGATCTTTGCATGTTTTGAGTGTGTACAGTTTGTGTGAAGCCACATTCTTTTTTAGGATTATGATTGCTTTCAATATCATATATATGTTTTGGATTAGTATTGTTATTGCTTTGAATATCATTTAACATTTAACATTAAAATAATTTAGTTATTGTATTGATTATGTACTCTTGACATGCACAACAGGCCGGCCTGGTCTGACATGGCCTGAGCTTGTCAGGCCTTGGCCGCAGGGCCCCAAGCCTAGGCAGGTCTGGTCCTTCCCCTTTTTTTCCTTTTAATGTTAAATATTAAATATCAAAAATATAAATTAATAAAATTTTGTAAAAATGATGTAAGATTTTTGAGATTTATTTTATTTTAACATTCTACTGCGCACTAATATAAGTAGGATGATTAAAACAAGAATAAATATATTCTTCTTAAATAAAAGGAAAATGTAATTTAAATGTAACCGGAATATAAAACAAATTGATTTCCTAAATGTATGTTTACTATGCACAGTTGTCTTCATAGAAAATATAATTTGAGTTCAATCTATTGTGATACATATGACTATAGATGCAAAATAAAATTAACTTACTGTAGATTACACTCTTATATTTTGAATATAAAGTTAATTTTTTTTTTTTTTTTTTGTACTAGGATCAATTAGACATATATTTTGTGAAGTTTAAATACACATATCTTTCCTTTATGGTCATTAAACACTTCCATAGTTATATCTCAAGTATTATTTTCAATTAGTTTTCTAATTGCTTCATGGAATTATTCTCTAAATTGCTACAACAGAATACCGGAAATTATTATTATTAATATTTAATCAACTAAGTAATTAACTTATTATTAATATTAAATATACTAACTAGTTCTATTCATTGAAGATGTATATTAATTAAATATATTTACAAGAAATCAAGATTAATGAATAATTAAAACTTTAAACTTTATTGTTGTATTAATTAAAACTAATGTATTATAATTTATAAATAAATAATGAATAAGTAAAATTTTTACTTCATTGATGAATAATTATAACTTTAAAGTTCAAAAATTACAAATAACTGGATAAAGAATTAGGTCAGGCCGGACCAGGCTTTTTTTGCAGGTTAGGCCATGCCAGATTTTTGTCTTAAAAGAGTGGTCTTTTCAATCCTTCCAGGTCGGGCCAGACCGATCCAGGCCTTAACCGGCCGGACTTTAACCAAGCTGGACCAAGGCCAGGCAGCGTGTCTTTTGTGCATCCCTAACGTACTCCCTCCGTCCGACAAAAGATGACTAAAATATGAAAAAAATTGGTCATATAAAGATGTCCAAAGTACACAATTCAAATGCAAAATATTATATAAAGTACTAAAAGTAGTACTGATGTAGGTCCACTATATATTACCTACACAAAAAAAGAAAAGAGAAGTATGATCCGCCATTTTTAGAAAAAAGACAGATTCTTTATTGTACTCACGTGGGGCCATTGTGGGTAATATGGGAACTTATTTATACTCTCTCCTCTACTTTTGTTTTTTCTTAAATTGTGTGAAAATGTACTTAAACATATTTTATGTAAATATGTGGTGGATGGAGTATTTTTGAAGTATTAATGCTAAAGTTTGGATGCTTTAAAGGATTGTTGTATCGGACTTCACTTGTCCCTTCTCATGTCATTCGTATTGCTTACCTAAATTTTTTATTAATTTATCTATTGAGCAAGTTGATCTATAATTTGCAGGCTTACGCCTCTTATATGAAAGGGAATATGTTATTTGAACAAGACCAGAATTGGGACATTGCGTTAAAGAGTTTCAAGAGTGCTAGGTACATCTTTGTCCTATAGATATTTCTAACATGTTTGTTTCTCCATAAAGTTAATATTGAAATTTCTGTCTTCTTGGTTACCAAAAGTTAAATTTACTCACCAAATTGTCAGGGTCATTATACTGTCAATAATTTTTTCTCAACCCATATCCTCATTTCTCTGGTTCTTATACCATCCTTTTGTTTTTCTCATATACCATATGTCACTATGTCAGGAAGCGGATGTAACTGCTCTGTTTTTTTAAATTTTTTAAAATTGAGTTGATTTTATTTATAAAAAAGGAAATTAAGTTTGAGGGTTGGTTTAGGTACATGTCCATGGTTATATTATTGGCACTTTCAATGTTTAATTGTTTTTTCCCCAGGTATTTAGGATATTACACTATCAATCTCATCATATATTTCTCCTACTCTGCTTTAACTAGATATATGTGTTGTCTAGCACTACTTATTAATAAATTAATAGGGCTGTTTACGAGGAACTTGGGAAATATGGAGACCTAGAAAATCAAGTTTTGTGCCGTGAGCGTGTTGAGGAACTAGAACCCAGTATACGGTATTGCCTGCACAAAATTGGCGAGTCAAATCTACAAGCTTCTGAACTTGTTCAAATAGGTGAGATGGAAGGACCAGCACTGGACCTTTTCAAAGCCAAGTTGGTGGTGAGTCCATTACCCTAAACTTCTGAAGAAATGCCACAAATGCCATCATAAGTGTATAACCAATCCAAAACTCGATGGTTAATATTCCAAAGAATCTCTCAAGCATGAAAAAGTATAAAAGTGTGTTCAAGGAAAAATACAAAAGCATTTTCCAACACGTTACTTCCCATTAATTTTGTTTCTCGTGCTCTGTTAATTTTCAGGCTGTTATGGCTGAAGCTTGATCTCAGCAGGCTGCATCTTTGACAGAATTCAATTGGCTAGGACATCGGTTTCCAATTTCAAATGCGAAGACGCGGGTTTCCATATTGAAAGGTAAATATTTACCTATCTCATTTCATTGGAATAGCACCCTGTGTTAAGCAAGTGTACAGCACAGTGGCCAAGTGTATTGAACACCTTGCTTTAACTCTGTTATATCCTGCAACTTTCTTTGTATCACATGAGAACATTTTTCATGACTTATTAGGTTTCAGCTCTTCAGTATGTGTTGTAATAGGCTTGAATACCAAAGAAAATCTAAAATATGTTCCTTTTTATCATTTCAACCTTAAGCCTTTGTCATGATATATTGGACCATTACTAGTTTGTTGGGTTTAGATCTTTTGTAGTCTTATTCAGGCGCCTATAAGAGCGTGGCATTTTTAAGTGTTTAATGGAACCTCCTTTGACATGCTAAGCTTAGATCTGTTTATTTATTATTCCATTTGTTATCATGAGTTAGAATATATTACGGAACTATGAAGCAATTCCAGAAACTAGTTTCACATTATTTTCCATTAAAACGGTATGTTGTCAAAATTTGTCCTCCATCGGATTCCATTTTTCTCCTGTAGTGTTATGCCAGGGAGGAGTTTATAGGTGCAACAAATGCTTTCGAAAAATTATATTTTGGTCATTCTTCCACTGTTTTTCCATCGAATATGAGAGTTTTCAACTTGAGAAAAAGAAAAGATAATAGTAAAACTGCTTGTGATAAGTGAATTAATAGTATTATTAACTTTTGTACGTGAATACGTTAGTGTTTTTGCGTGGAACTCGTGCATGTAGCCCAGGTACTTTTCCATAAGTTCTACTATCCGTGGGCGAGGAGGCAAGTGAGAGAAAGGCAAAAATTTAAAGTATGATTTTAAGTTCCATTAGAATATGCGTTTCTTTGTCCGTGAGTGCGATGGGGTGGTGGCAGGGGTGTTCATCGGTAAAATACCGGTCCGAACCGAACCGATTACCGAAAGTACCCAAAAGTGAGTACCGGTACCGGTTGAACCGGTATACCGGACCGATTAGCCGGTCCGGTACCGGATCGGTTCCGGTTTTTACCGGCTTGTACCGGAATTTCAGCCCAAAAATCAGATTTTTAGCCCAAAAACTTTCAACCCAAAACCTTAAATACTAACTTGTTTTTAAGCCCAAAATTATGCCGGCCCAAGGGCTTAGTATTTAAGCACCTAAAACAGCCCAAGCCCAAAACTATAAGCCAAAAATCGGCCCAATTGATATTCATTATTACATGGTAATCATTTTATAAGGAAAATCTCCTTAAAGTTTTACCAATTTATCCAATATGGGACTTAGAGACAACTAAATAGTAAAGGCTTCACTTGGTAGTGTTTTTATAAAGAAATTTTTCTTAAATTTTTACTCCCTCCGTCCCATAGTTATAGGCTGATTTCTTTTGGCACATAGTTTAAGAAAATTAGTTGATGGCAATTTTTAATAAAAAATTTTCACATATACCCCTCAATATGAAATTAATGAATAAGTTAATTACTCTTTACTTATCTAATTGGAACTCTCAACTTCATTGATTGACCATAGAACTTTAACCAAAGATGAAGTCTTATTACATTGGAACTCTCAAGTTTTATTGAGAATACAACAACATTAAATATGGTGATAAAAATAATGACATTGAATATTGTTTTTTCAAAAAAAGAGTAGTGGTTGAATATTTATTATAAGGGCATAAAAGTAAAACAATGAACCAACTAAATTTTATAAATAGTAAGTAGCCTATATATTGGGATATCCCAAAATAGAAAATCAGCCTATAACTATGGGACGGAGGGAGTATAATCTAATCAATGTGGAACTTAGAAACAAGTTATGTAAGATAGTGCCATAAGTTCTCTTATGTTATGTGATTTCCTTGGCATTCATTAGTGTCGGATTTGATGAGAGTCTAAGTTGGTATTTACATTCCAATATTAAATTTACATCCCTATATTAAATAATGATAATTTAATTACTTGTTATCTTGAATTCATTATTACATATAATCATTTTATAAGGAAAATTTACTTAAAGTTTTAGCAATGGTGTTTTTATAAAGAAAACTTTCTTAAATTTTTATAATCTAATTAATGTGGGACTTAGAAACAAGTTATGTAAGATGGTGCCATAAACTCCCTTATGTGATTTCCTAAGTTGGTATTTACATCCCTATATGGCTATATTAAGTAATAATGTTTTGATTACTTGTTATCTTGAATTCATTATTAAATGGTAATCAATTCTTGAATTTTCATTATGACATGGTAATCAATTTATAAGGAAAATTTCTTAAAGTTTTACCAATTTAATCAATATGGGACATATGGGACTTGGAGACAACTAAATAGTAAAGGCTTCACTTGGTAGTGTTTTTTTAAAGAAAACTTTCTTAAAATTTTATAATCTAGTCAATGTGAGACTTAGAAACAAGTTATGTAAGATGGTGCCATAAGTTCCCTTATTTGGCATTCACTAGTGTCATTATAGTGGATTTGATAAGGGTCAAGTTGGTATTTACATCCCTATTATTGTCATTATAGTGGATTTAATGAGGGTCAAGTTGGTATTTACATCCCAATATTATAATATATATATTAATAAGTAATAATGCTTTGATTATTTGTTATCTTGAATTCATTATTACATGGTAATCAAATTATAAGGAAAATTTCCTTAAAGTTTTACCAATTTAGCCAATATGGGACTTGGAGACTTGAAGACAACCAAATACTAAGAGTTTCACTTGGTAGTAATGTAGTATGTCATCTCTTGTCTAATAAGTTCCACATTGAATGACCACTACTGCATGTAAGGAAGCCACCCTAAATTTCAAATACATCCCACATTGTCTAGTATGCCATCTTTTGTCTTACCTCTATTCTATAAATAGAGGAGACTTTCAAGTTAATTTTACATTGTTAGACAAAAAAGTTTAAAGAAAGGGTCTTTCAAGTTATTTTTTAAATACATTTCACATTGTCTAGTATGCCATCTCTTGTCTTACCTCTATTTTATAAATAGAGGAGACTTTCAAGTTAAATTTACATGGTTAGACAAAAAAGTCTTAAAGAATTTATTTTTTAAATATATTATTTAAAAATCCGGTATAACCGGTTCGGTTCGGTATTTATCGACCAAGCCAAACACTCTACCGAAACCGGAACCGAAAATCCGGTATGTACCGGTTTTGTGTACCGGTACCGAACCGACCGGTTCGAACCGGCTTGGTTTCCCTAAAAACCGAATAAACCGACCGGTTTGAACACCCCTAGGGGGTGGGGCTTTAAATCATTGTCGGAAAAGGGCATTAAATTTAAAGGGTTGAAGAATTTCAAAATCTTAGGTGTACCCTGGCCACCATGATCTATATGTACTTCTACGGTTCTAGTACCATGTACATTTTTTCTTTTGAATAAATATATATCAATTTTGTTGTGTGCCTCAATATAGATTGGGTGTTGACCTAATTACATATGCTTCTTTATCAATTTAAACCAATATCAATTTTTATTTATAGTTTAAAATTCTATTAGCTCAGGAGCTGGAGAAAGATCTTCATGGTCCAACAGCAGACTCTCTTCCCGCAGAAAAAAGACTGGTCATGTTTGACAAAATATTTGCCGCATATCATGAAGCAAGGAGCAGCATTCGTAATGACTTGGTATGGAGTTTAGGTGTGATTGAATGTGAAAGCAAGCTTAATTCTAGTGATTCTATGAGAAGTAAATGGATCTTTTATCAGTCTAAGCCGGAAGCACGCATGAATCTGAATGCTTCTTCCAGAAAGTTTGATACATCATGCTATTTGTTTTAGGCCACTGCAGGTAACTCTGAAAACACGAAAGATGATCTAAGTGGTCTTGATAAAGCAATTGGTGCTGTATTGGGACAACAAACTATTGAGCGGAACCAGTTGTTAGTAAGCATAGCGAAGAGTAAGCTTAATAAGGCCCGTGATGACAAAGTTGACCGAGTCACCAAGCCTGAAGAGCTTGTCCGGCTATATGATCTTTTATTGCAGGTGACCTACTATACTCCTTTTTGTATGTTTGACAATTTTATTATATGTGGACTCTGGAGATCCTTTTAGACCACACTACCAATTTTAGATATTCATAGAAAACTTGTGTGTTTTTTTATCCATTGCAGAATACAGCTGATCTTTCTGATTTAGTTAGTTCTGGAAGAGATAGAAAACCGGAAGAAGTGGCATTTGCTGAAGAATGTGAAGTCAAAAGTTCAATTTTCCGAGCAGAAAGGTTGGCTTCATTTAATTATTATGTTTATTTGCTGAAGATAAATCTAGTTTTGCTGAGAGGTTGCTTTACTTGCATCTATCTATATATGGACTGCACCAATTTTCTTGATACCTTAAAATACTAGAGTTTTGCAAATGACTTGACCTGACTAGTTGGTCTGTTTTGCTTGGGTCGCTATTTGCTTAAATGGCATTGTAGACTGGTACCTCATGTTGGTTGCTGTTCAGTATACTGGAGACATTAAGGCTAAAGTAACTTAAACAAGTTGATCTTAACAAGCTTTTTTTTTTTTTTGGTAAGGGTTGGCTCGCAGTTTTCTGTTTCATTTCCCTTCATAACCCGCCCTTTCCCTTTTCGCAGTGGTTAGAAGACTAGATGTGTTTAATTACACCTTTTCTTAGCATGCATCAGATGCTCAGCTTCATTCCTGTGTGTTGAACTTTAATCATGTGTGCTCTCTTGTTTATAGAATGTTCTTTGCTGTGTCGCTCAACTATAGTGTTTTATGGCCTCTCTGCTTGTTCAAGTTGCTGCTTCTAGTTTTTTTTTTGTGCTAAATTTGCTGCTTCTAGTTTCATACTAATAATTCATTTCTATGTGCCACTGACCACTGTTCTTGCCACTAGTCCATTTCATAGATATGTACTCCAGATACTCATATGGTCAGTTTATTTCTAATTTTCTCGACATATTTCTGATATCTCACAAACCTTGCTGTACAAATTTGAGCTGTGAAGCATCTGTCTTCATCTGTTATCAACGTGTCAATGTCATATAATTGCTGGTACCATTAGCTTACTTCTGTAATTAACTAATTATTCCTTTGCCTCTACCTTTTGTTGCCATTATGTTAAGTATTTCCATCTTTTATTGATATTTGACTACATCACAGGAACAAAAATAATTATGGTTATAAACCTTCTTAGTTCAAGTGTCGAGATCCATTTTGGCCTAATTGAAGAATTTTGGGGCTTATTCAGTCCATCTTGGCCTAATAAATCGTTATAAAAACAGGAAGACAGATCCCTCAGAAAATAGACCGACTCAAACATCCAATGAAAACATAATTAAGAAGCATGTGAAAGTATTGCAGTTTCAGAGCTGCTTATTTTGGATGTATTGGTTTTACCTTGGCTTCAAGTACTGGGGCATATTCGATCATGATTGTCACATTTCGTTCTTTTGTTAAAACAGCTTTTGACATTGCATGTTCTTGTTTTGGCCTATAGCTTAGACATAGCAAATTCACACTTCGGATGCTCTTTTGACCACTTTTATAATGCATTGTTCACAAACTTGTTTATCTGATTGCTTTAAACTTTACTTTCACTTTCACTGCGCAGGAGATATTTTTAGTATTTAGTGTTTTCTTATTGGAGAGCCTAATAATCATGGTGTTTCTTCCTTGTGGATTGACCAACCTGATTATGTTTTACCATTGACCTTGAAAAGGAGTTTATTTGAACGTAGTATAGTTTTCTTTTCTCTTATATAATTAAATGGCTCCCCTATCAATTTGTTGGCAGGTGCTTTTACTTAGCTAAATCTTATAGTTTGGCCAGAAAGAGGACTGAAGCGTATTCTTTGTACTGTCGTGCTCGCTCTCTTGCTGATACTGCCCTTAAAAGACTTCAAAGTTTGAACACAGCTGATCAGGTTTGTAGAACTTGATTTGTTTACTTCAGATTTAAGGCACCTTTTTATACTCAATTGCTACATATCTATTAATATTAATTAAGCGGGTGCAGAGATTTTTGTGCTGCCTGCATTTTTAAATTGCATATTTTTATTGGAGAAAGCTACCCCTAACATTCAGTAACCGCCCATAATTTCTCGTAATCACTCACTATAACCATGTTGAGAAATAAAACTATAAATTTATCTCGTGTTTATGCATCTAATGTGCCACATTTACCAGTTCAGTAGAATATGCTACTGCATATTTTGAAGTTACCACGTGAAAATTGTCATTGTCAATCTTTCTCAAATTTATATTTAAAAGGAGACCTATTTTTTCCATTTTTCCATTTTTCCATTTACGAGTACACTATCTTGGTATTATGACCTTGTAGTGATTTTTGATTTCAAATTTGATAAATGCTTTATGAAAACTCTCTGTACATAACATTCATAGGTTATAGTTCTGGATTAGTAAACATGAAATATGCATTAATGCCAAATTACTAGGTCTAGACTGCTTTCATCAATTTTTTATTTATTCATCTTTCTCCTGACCAGTAAATTATCAAGGATTTGAAGATGCTATATAATGAAAGTAGATCCAGCAGTTGTATAGAGCATGCAGTTGGGATTATGGAACAGGAGAAGGCTCCAGATAACCTCTGCGAAAAGATCTCTACTATGTCATTAACTGGAAAGGATAAGAAGGTACTGTATTTCTTTATTTGTTTGGGAGGACTTTCTGTCCTCCCCGCCCTTTGACCTTTGTTTTGTACCTCTTCTCTTTCTAATAAAATCTTCTTTTTCTTATTAAAAAAGAAGGCATTGAAAGTTTTTTGTAGTTAATCCTCTATAGCGATGTTTTACATAACTGATAGGAAGCCTAGCAACGTGATATTGGTGGATATTTGTTAAGATGATTAACTGAGTATTGACTTTTGTTTATTCCATCAACGGTTCACTTCAAACTTACAAGGGCAAGTACAGCTAGGCCTGCCTACATCAAATGTGTTCTTTGCACCTTTAAATTCCATATTGTGATTTTTTTGTAACAGCATAAACTTTTCTCCTTTGGGGCTTTCCTTGACCATATAGCAGCTTTTAATGGAAAAAGTAATCACTATCTAGTGCAATAATTGTTTGGGGCTTCAAAATTTTGTTCTACATGACTCATGGTTAGGGTGTTTGTTTTCCCGCAAATTCGTTCTTTCACACTTTTGCCTGCGATTGTGCACATTATTTGGGTGCCTTTTCATTTTTTCTTATACATTATTATTATTATTATTATTTATGTATTTACTATACTGTTTTGTGTTATAATCTTGAAATAAACTCCTAAAAAGATGGACTGAAGCATTTGCTTCTTCACTGGTATATTTCTGTAGTTACCAATGGGAGATATGTTAACTTTCTGTACTATCTTTATATAGAACTGTGGACTACAGAGAAACAAACTAAATTCCATTTTTATGTATTCTTCTAATTTGCTTTATACTTGCTGTTCTAACATTTTTGTGGTACCACCTTGATTTAAATTTGTTTCAGCTGGAAAACTTCCTTTTGGAGAAATTGGATATTTATGAATCTGCAGTTGGCGATTCTTACACAAAAGGAGCTCCTCGTATTGAAACCTTTCCACCGGCCTTCCAAGCAATTCCTCGCAATCCAATTGTTCTTGATCTTGCATATAACTCAATCGAGTTCCCATCACTTGAGAACAGGATGAAGAAGGATAAAAAGGGCTTATTAAGTAGGTTTTGGGGATGAGTAGATCAATGGTCTCTTTCATGCTTGGTAGGGATTTTGACCAATTTTGCAATTGAATTTATACACCATTCCCATTTTGCTGAACCCAACATGGGTGTTTTTTTGTGATTTGGATATGAATACCTGATTCACTGGTCTTTAGGGAAAAGAAGGTTATTTTGAAATTGGAGTTGCCTCAATAGTACTCATTGGCATATGCTATGTAAATAAATTTCAACATCTTGCTTATATAACTAACCAGATTCACCAAGTAGCAATGACAATTTTCAACCAAAAGCATTGATCATCATTTGACAATGGTAACCAAGTAAAAGCATTGTACATCAAATGACAATGCAAATTACATCATTTTCAATCAAAATCAATATTTTTCATCATTGGACAATGTTAACCAAGCAACATTGTTCATCATTTGACAATATTAACCAAGAAAAAGCATTGTACACCAAATAACAATACAAATTGAGAATGTAATGACTTATTTTTATAAAATAAAAAAAATTGTGTTTGGTTGTTTCATTATTCTCATTCCTCTCAAATTTATGAATTTTATTCTTTAAGGAAGGATATGAAATAACTCATTATAGTCAAAAATGGAATGAATCATTCCCCTCTCTATTTCATTTCATTCTCTATTATATTCTTTCAATCCAAAGACCACCAGAGACATATATTGGCAGAGATATATAATTTATCCGAAGACCACCAGAGAGAGTCCTTCTGTAATTGTTTTTGGATTCAGACGGAGAAACTTCTGTAAATGTTTTTGGATTGAGAAGGAGAAGCTACACTTCACTGTAGCTTCCAGCTTGAATTCAAGAAATACGTGGCATTTCCACGTCATTTAACCGTTAAAAAACTTAATCCCGCTGATGGAAATTTAACTTTGTGTTAAAAAAATCGAGTACAATTAATTGACTGTAAGAAAAAAAAGTTCAATTATACATTTGGAAGTTGACCTAAAATATATTGACCAAAAAAATATTTAACCCCCTAAAGTATAACATAATAAGAAAAAATTTGTTTTAATTTATTTGTCGTTTATAACTTTATAGCAAAATAAATTATTTACTTTCCTATATCACCCCTAACTTCTCTCATTGTACGGAATTTTTTTCTCCATTTATTAGTTTTCAACTTCCCATAAAAGGGATAGTGATGAAATTTCATATAAATTTTAATTACTCCCTCCGTCCTAAAATAAAAGTCTTTATTACTATTTTGAGCAGTTCTATATTAAATGTCCACATTTTTTTAATAACCAAATTTTTATACAATTTTTTCTATTATACCCTTAGCATTAAATATCTCATATTTTTCTTATTTTAATTCTCTTTCCATATTCAATAAATATAATTAGTTATGTGCTGAAAATATTTTGAATTGAAAAGCTAGAAAATCACTTACTCACTTACGTTAGAAATGATTAATTACATATTATTATGGATAAATTTGTCATTTCATTCATTTTCTTAATATGCGTGAAAAATTCATCATGACTTTAAATGATAATATTAAATAACTTTCTTAATTCATGTGCATGAAGTTAAAATAACTATTATTATGGGATTGAGGTAGTAATATTTTAGTATATTATTGAGATTTGATATTAAGATAATAAAAAGTATGATTGTATATTATTTTATTTTAGACAAATATACCCTTACCATTAAATTAAAATAAAAAATGGCAACATAAATTATTAAAACTACATATATCTTATTAAAAACAATTGTCATATCCCATACTTTTTGTCATGTTATTTTTTTTGATAAGCTCACTTTATATTTTGAAAAATAAATGAAAAATGATTCTAGATCCAATGAAGAAAGAATTAGATGGTTAGTTACGACGCCGTTTAAAAGTGCCCATATTCTCCCTCCCCGTGTTGTTTTGAGAGCTTCAGACTACTGCTGTCTCTGCATATACAGATGAATTGGGGAGCCAGGGGATTTTTCTCTCTCCTAAAATTCAACCCACCACCACCACCGCCGCACCACCACCACCTCCAATGCCGAACCCTAGTAAAAGTGAGGCTCAAATGGGTCAAAAACAAATCCCTAGACCACATAATCGATACCCAAACAGACCTCAAAGCCGCTTCTCTGCTCAAAGACGCCATTCACCGCACTTCCACTGGTTATTTGACCTCAAAATCCATCTCGGATTGGCAAAAACTTCTCGGCCTCTCCGTCCCAACTCTCCGATTCATTCGCCGGTACCCTACTCTTTTCCAGGAATTCCCTCATCCCAAATACCCCTCTTTGCCCTGCTTTCGTCTCACTAAAATTGCCCTCAATTTGCACGATCAGGAACAGTCAGTTTTTCATACCCATGAGGCTGATTTGGTGGAAAGGCTTTGTAAAGTCCTTATGATGACCAAAAGCAAAATGGTACCTTTGCAATCACTTTACCCTTTGAGATGGGATCTTGGTTTGCCTGTTGATTTTGATAGAAACTTGATTGGTAGGTACCCGGATTGTTTTCGAGTTGTTAAGGGATTGAATGGGTTGTCTTGTTTGAAACTTGTGCAGTGGAATGATGAATTTGCTGTTTCTGAGTTGCAGAAGGGGAAGGAGAATGGGGATTTGGGTGGTACTGGTGGTGGTGAAAGCGAGTTTAGGAAGTTTAGGAGAGGGCGATCGGCATTGACATTTTCGATGAGTTTTCCGAGGGGTTATGGAGGGCAGAAGAAAGTGAAAGCGTGGATGGAGGATTTTCAGAAGTTGCCATACATTTCGCCTTATGAGGATTCTAAGGGGATTGATCCGAATAGCGATCTTATGGAGAAAAGGGTTGTTGGGCTGTTACATGAGTTTTTGAGCTTGACTGTTTACAAGAAGACTAAGAGGAATTACTTGAGAAGCTTGAGGGAGGAATTGAATCTTCCCCACAAGTTTACAAGACTATTTACTAGGTATCCCGGGATATTTTACTTATCTTTGAAGTGTAAGACAACGACGGTAACATTGAGGGAAGGGTATCGACGTGGGAAACTAGTGGCCCCTAGTCCACTTGCTCAGTTAAGGGAGAAATTTTATCATGTAATGAGAACTGGTTTGATTTATCGGAATAAAGGCGTGGACATGTTACCTCATCTTGATAGTTTGGTTAACAATGATGGTGAGGATGGCAAAGAGCAGGATGAATCTGAGGAAGATGATGATGATGATGATGAAATGAGTGAAGAATGCTATGTGGATGGAAGTTCCGAGTTCGAAGGTGGGTCTTCAGATGGAGATTAGGAGATATTAGCTCTTGAGGTAAGGATATATATTCGCACAATAATCTTATGAATTATTCAATGATCTTGATATGAACCTGAGTATTCAAAATTGTTCTGTGATCTAGATATGAATCTCAGTGTTCTTGATTGAACCACTGAAATGTAATGTTCTTTTGGGTACAGTGATGTCCGTAAGCTATAATTCAGAGGGAAGCAGACTATCATATTCAGTAAAAAAAATGCGTGTTAGATAATCAAATACATATTACAATAGTCCATGTATGGAACAAGGATTTGTTTGTCAAATAAATGCATTTATGCTTTCAAAGCAAATTTGTGTTGGAGGCTGAATTCATCCTTTATTAATTACAAAAAGCACATTAGATTCAAGATTTTGTTACTTGAAAGAGACTGAAAATCATTTCAAACTATAAAAGTGCACAAATGTCATGGTCATATAGACTTTATACATGATAAAGACATATAGAAGTTCTCTTACTCCTTGTAACTCTTCCACTTTATAATCGAAGTTCTTATTTTATCTAAAAAAAATAAAAAATTAAAAGAAAGAGATATAGAAGTTATGTAGAACAGGATATAAGACTCAATTTGATAGGAAGAATTTGGTGGCAGAAGGGAGTGTGGGTCCACGTACTTGAATGAATCTTAATACAAGAACTGATCCTAGAACAATCTGTTATGAAAATGGGATAAACCAGTGGAAAACTGAGAAATAGATTCAACTCGTTATTACTTCCAAAAGCTTGTATGTAAGCCGTTTTAATTGCCTTTAGAACTTTCAAGAACTGAACTATTAAATACTCACCATGAAACTTAATTTTGACTGACAAGTGCCGACTATGACTACATTTAGTGGCTAACTTGAAATACTAAGAGACTCTTAACCATTAGGAACCTATGTTACTTGACTTCTGGCGCAACGGTTTATAATGGTTAGTTTAACCTACTAACACTAAGGTAGATAAAGCCTTGCGCACAAGGAAGATAAAGAATTCTCCAAGAGAAAATACAATATAATTGATCATAATTGTCAAAAAAGGTAACATATTTATAACGCTAAACTACTTTCCTATGATTAATTGGAAAAGGAAAGTAATTAAATCTTAAACTAAATAAAATTATCAAAACTAAACCTCAAAACATAAACTAGCTAAATATAAATTAAACTACTAAATTTTTCTAAATAATAAATAAAAATACATCAAATAAACTAAAATTCTATAAATAATAAAATATATAAAAATCTTAATTTTCATTGTAATTTTTCACTGCATCAGACTCTCCGTTCTTAAAAAAAAATCGTCCTCAAATTTTAAAGCAAACAAGTATCAAGCACCAAGAACGAATCTCCAATCTTCACATAATCAAACTTGCATGGCTTTTCTTCTCAAAGAATAATCCTGTAAACCAAAGTCTTCCAATTAACCTGTATGACAATTTTTTTTTCAAGGATAACAAAATCAATAATTTTAGTGTCCTCGAACACTTGAATAGAAGCAACTTCTGAACCAATGGTGTTTGATGTAGTTTCCTCATCCTTAGACGTCACAAAAATAAGGACTTGTGATTATTCAACTGTACTAACTTTAATCCCAGGTTGTCTTTACTCCAAAACACTAGTCTTAAGAACATTTGAAATTGGCGTTTCATCAACTACCTCTGCTTTGAATTCTTCTTTTGAGCATCCGATAGTTTCTGAGGTATCAACAAGTATCTCCAACTCACAATCTGTTTAATGTTGACTGTTGATCAACTTTTAGGACCTCAATACATTTTTGAGACCGAATTTGAAACCTTTTGCATGGCTTTACTAACTTCTTTCACTTTCTTCTGGACAACAATATATGGCTGAACAAAGAACTCATTTTAATATCTCAAATATTTTGCAACCAATCTATCCAACGTAGAAGTAATGTATACGTAGTCATGTGGAAAAAATTCTTGAATCATCATAAATTTCATCATTGACCAATAATAAATTTTACTCATACATCTACGCAATCTTCCAAAGTATATGTTAGACCACCATTTGAACGCATATCCACCAAGTTTTTGTGAAATCAACTTGACTTTATCCTTTTCAAGAATCCAATGATGATAAAAGTACTTTTCAATGCCAAACAACTAATGAACAAAATCTTTCATGTCAAACTAAACCGGTCGAAAATAACAAATATCATTATAGGTGGGTGCATGCATAAATTTCACACCAGGTTTTCTCGTGTCTGTGAGATAATAAAAGTCAATATGCAACCAAATTAAAGTTTCAAGTGCCAAATTTCAAAAGTTAATAGTCCAGGGGATGTTTTATGAAGTATGCCAAAGAAATTGGGACTTAATTGTAAATTTTCAAATTAGATCCAAAAGAGAAGTCTAAGCCTAAATGTGGTTACCTCTTTTTAGGGCGAAATAAATTTCCAAATAAAGAAACAAGGCAGGCTATTGGAATAACCTGCCATGATGGCTCCTTTGATGATGAAGACTTTGCAGTTCGTCGGCGGGATGGAAATTAACACGCTTTTTTTGTCTTTTTAAAAAAAAAAGATAAATGAAAATAATGCTCGGCCTCGGTCTAGGTAAGCACTGTCACGAGTTACGCAATTTTCGGCTCTAGAATTTAGTTTTCGCCAAAAACTAGAAAATCGTCGAGATAGCGCACGGATATTTACTCCATGTGCTCCTTGAACCATGACTAATGGATACAGTTATCCAGGCCAATTGACGTAATGGATTATAATGGTTAGTTTAACCTACTAACACCAAGGTAGATAAAGCCTTGCACACAAGGAAGATAAATAATTTTTCAAGAGAAAACACAATATAATTGATAATAATTGTCAAAAAGATGTATCACATAAAACTCTAAGGTAATTAATCTGAAAAGGAAAGTAATTAATTACAGCCGATACCGAGGAGTTTATGTGCTTACAAGCCAGGTGTAATTTTTAAGAAACAGATGATCAACAAGTGGTGAGATACATGAATGAGCTTGAGTGGCAGATTCAGACAGCGTTGGGAACCCAGATCTTGTATACAGTAGAAGATGCACGTCATCTAGCTTTGAAGGCAGAGAGAATGGAAAAGCAAAAAAAATCTCACAACAATCGGCAGTTACCCAATAATCGACCTTTTGGTGGACAGACGAGTACATGTGTTATTGTTGGAAATAGAGGCCTCGCCAATAACAGTGGAGGTGTGCAGTCTTCTTATGAAACAGGTAATTCCAGCAATCAAAATGAGAACTTTGGGGCAAAGCAGGTTAATGACCGTTCAAAGAGCCCTTATGTGAAGCCTTTTAATGGTAAATGTAATCGTTGTGGCGAAGTTGGACACCGTTCTGACCACTGCACCAAACCTAGGGCTACAAGGGACAATCGTCAGAATTGGGGAAGAGTTATGCTAATTATGATTATGATCAGGAACCCCTTTATGACGAGCAACAATTTGATTCAGATGATTCAGATTTGGTGGATGCCGAGGTTGCTTTGGGAAGGGGAACGTCTTAATTGTGTGATTAGGAAGTTGTTGACCCCTAAGCAGTCAGAATTGTCGCAATGCAACCAGATTTTCCAGTCTTAGTGTTCCATTAACTGAGGTTTGGAATTTGATTATTGACAGTGGTAGTTGTGAGAACATTATATCTAAAGCATTGGTAGAGCGTCTCAAATTTCCTACTGTCCCTCGCCCAAATCCGTATCAGATTGGCTGGAGAAAGAAGGGTCCATCTATTAAGGTTACTGAAGTCTGCCATGTTCCAATTTCGATTGAAAAACATTACTGCGAGAGTGTGACTTGTGATGTTGTGGATATGGACGCTTGTCATGTGCTTCTTGGTCGGCCTTGGCAACATGATGTGGATGCAACTCATAAAGGTCGTCAAAATATTTGTGTTTTGGTGGAACAACAAAAAGATTGCAATTTTACCAGTTGCTTCTACACCTCCACCTAATGGTCGAATTTGGCTACACATCGTGAGTTTTTGTCTGACGTAAAGGAGTCAAAAGTGGTGGGCGGTGTTATCGTAAAGGATGAGGTGAACAACAATACCAAAGCAGTTCTGCAGAAATTGTAGCATTTGTTGTCCGAATTTGCAGAATTGATGCCTGATGAATTGCCTGCAGAGTTACCTCTTATGCGAGATATTTAACATCTGATTGATCTTATACCACGAGCTAGTCTTCCTAACCTTCCGCATTACAGATTGAGTCCGACGGAGAATGATATCTTGCGGGAGCAGATTGAGGATTTATTGCGAAGAGGTCATATTCAGGAAAGCATTAGTCTTGTGCTGTTCCGGCCTTATTGACCCCCCAAAAAAGATGTATCTAATAAAACTAGGTAACATATTTATAAAACTAAACTACTTTCCTACAATTAATTGGATAAAGAAAGTAATTAAATCCTAAACTAAATAAAATTATCAAAACTAAAGCTCAAAACATAAACGGGCTAAATATAAATTAAACTACTGAAATTTTCTAAATAATAAATAAAAATACATCAAATAAACTAAAACTCCATAAATAAAAAAATATATGGAAATCCTAATTTTCATTGTAATTTTCCATTGCATCAACTGCATATACTAAAAGGGCCTTTAAGCATTCTAGAGACTACTGAAATGTAATACAATAAAGACTATAATAATAGCAACAAATTAAACTTATGGTAAAACTTTTAAATTTCTAAAATTCTGCAGTAGCTCTCTCTACTTTAATCTTCTTCAGTCTTAAGCTTTTTAGCTTTTAGATTTATTTTTTCTTTTTTTCCCTGGCTCCATAAACAGTGGTTTATTTAACCTATTAAGAAAGAGAATGTTTAGGAGTGTGGTGGACTAGGAAATATCTTATTAATCCACCAAGGAATGCGATTAAGCTGGCCTCCATGGAACTGGATTCATCTCTACCCTTTGATCAACAATGTAGATCCTATTCACAAGTTCAGTGCTGACATATTATGCCCATTTATGGCATCATCAATCAGGTGGGCAGCTTCATTTTGCGCGCCCAATATTTTTGCACAACTCTATAGTATGTGAAGGTTAATGGTATTAGACACCATGCTGTATTTTTATGCTTTAATCTTTGTAATTCTTGGTGCTGCGAATATGTTATACCGTTTACAATTGTTTTCTCAAGAGTGTCATCTGTAGCTTGGTATCTGAAGGAACACGAGTTCAACTGGCTTTAAATTTTAACTTTAAGTTAGCATCAATAATTACGCGGTGGGGATTTATACTTGATTCTGTTTCATTCATAGGCTGTAATTGTCATGTGGTTCCTATTATTCTTTGTTGCTTAGTCAAGGGATAACATCTTAGAATGACTGCTTGGATATGAATTATTATATGACTTGAGATTTTGTAATGTTTCGTGAATGGTAGTGATCTATCTGTATGGCTTAGTTGCTTTCTGCTTTATATTGGAAATGTCATAACAAAGGGATAATACATTATAAACCTGAAGGGGTGGGTGTGTGCCCTTGAGGAATAACCTCAAGGCCGCTGGTTACAATCACTTGGCCCCAAAATTGGGGCGAAGTTTAACTGTTCCAAAAGTGATTAATGCATTGCATGCAAATTATGTTTCCTCACCTATATTAAGTGGTCATCAGGTATCAGTCAAATGGATTTATTCTAAAATCCTATCCTTGAATTTTGTAGGTTTGTTCTTACAAATGACAACTTTCTAATCTATCTTCCTATATCCTGTTTTAAATCTATTTTTTTTGTTTGTTATGGGTGTACATGTGTTGTCTCTTCTCAGTTTCTTTCCACTTGGCCAGTTCGTGCCCGGAGTTTTATGATATAATTTGCTGAGCTTCATGATAATGATTTGACAACTATCGTGTTAATTTTCAGTTTATTTGTTCAGTTTTCAGATGAGGGTTTCTTAGCCTCTAATTTGTTTCAAAAACCAACTTTGTTACATTTTGGAATCATAATTTTTTCTAATTCTGTTCGGTTCTTTTTGTAAGTAGATGGATTTGTGTGTTCTCTACCGGAGTGTATTTACCTATGGAGGTAGTTATGCCTACTAAAGTAACTGCTTCACACACTAAAAAGAATCTTACTATGGTCTCACCCCAAAAATTGACGGGGCATTGTGTTATAGAGTACACACGGTTGCATTTTGATTACAGGAATGGTAGAACAGAAAAACAGTGCAGATAATTAAAGCCTTCCTCCGTTTGTGTTAGAGGTGTTCATGGTCCCTCTTCAAGGCACAATTTTACTGAGGTCAATCCCACTATTATTCAGATTGATGATGGTCGGCAATGCTTGGATTACTGATTCCAATTATTCTCCCGCTGCCTCTCAGGTATGGAGCCTTTGTATCCCTCACAAAATTTTCTCTCTTCCTCCCTTCTCCTCCCCACCCCCGCACGCGCTGCCCACAAATTGTTTATGTCCTAGATTACTTTTTAACTCAAATGTTGCAATGATCTGGATGGAACCTCTTATCATCTTTCTCTGAGTTGCCACTTCTCAAGAGCAGTGTAGTTTGCTAGTTGTTTGAACACTTTCATTTCTATTACTCAGTGGTTCTTGTTTGGTATATATATATCAAAAGGTTTTCACAGGCGTAGGAAAAGCCATCAGTGATTTGCAATTGTTTGGTTATTATGGCTTCATCCGAGTGATGGTATCTTCAAAAATAAAAATAAAAAATCTTCCTCCTGATTCTTTCTTATTTGTATAATTTTCTTTTTGTTCTTGTTATGGAGTATATGAACATCATTTCTATTCCGACAATATCAATGAAAAATTATTCGGAATTCAATGTGGTAACAAGTTTATTGAGGTGAACAAGGGGGAGGATATTGTGGCCCAATGTACGTTGCACGAACATTAGAACACGAAGAAGTTGTTCGTCCTCCCCCATTTAAGCTTAGGTTGATGTTGTTAAGCTGAATACCTTCACATGGGGCACTTCTGCTGCATTGGAGATTTACCGCAACGGCCGAATTCGATGTTCCTCCAATCCTTATGAACTTCACATTGCTCACTTGAACACGCGAGTTGCCCTGCGCGCAGAGACATTAAAATTGATGCCAATTCGTTGAACCTTAATTTCTATAAATAAAATCTTATGGTCATCGGATTTCACAAGTCACGTGGCTCCAAATAAAAGGACAATTTAGTTAGTCTTTTAGAGGTATATATCTTTTTTATATATAGAATAGTGTGTATAAATGAGAAGACTTACAGAACAATTATGTGGGCCGCCACAATATTGTTGATCAATGATTATTGGATTATTAGCATTATTCATCGTAATGTCTTGAAAAATAACATCAGAAACTGTTGTAGCTGGAGAAGGCGTCCATGTTTTGATCCTCACACCGTTTTGTGTAGATGTCATTTTGCAACTTCTTACATGTATTCGTTTTACACCTTGTATAAATTATAAGGAGACAATTATATTGAGTGGTCTTCAATTACTTACAAAAATAATAACTATTTTTGTTTATTTTTTAGAAATATATATGTTCTCGAGTTGAGTTAGTCTCTAGCGTTTTTGTAATTCGATTCACTTTAATTATTCCATATTCTTATTCAAAAAAAAATAAAAAAATATTACCTAACGTGGGGCACCACACAATTTAATAACCACGACATACTTGATAAATTAGGGATAATTTTTTCGTTAGTCCTCAAATTATGATTGTTTTTCACGTTTAGTCTACTACCTATTTTTTTCGTTTTTAAATTATATGTTTGTTTAATGTTAATCCTCAAAATATAATAGCTTTTTCACACTTAGTTCCCATGCAAATTGTAGCTCTTTTCGCATTTAAGCCCTCAATCCATAGTTATTTTCATATTTAGTCAATATCAATAGCTCTATTTTTGTACGGTTGGATCGAGATCGTAGGAATTCTAAAATGTGAGGTTGCAAACGTGAAAAAAGAAATAATTAAACATGAAAACGACTATATTTTGAGATTAACCAACAGGTTATCCCAATAAATTACATATACCTAATATAAACATATCAAATCTTTTAAAATTAGTAATATATATAAATATATATATATCGAGAATATATATAGTAACACACGTTTATCTGATGGATGCTTCCCAATGCTGCCTATGCTAATCCCATGGCCTGGACCGCAGTTAACTCCGGTCATGTTGATGTTTGTACTTCCTTCTCCGATGGATATGCAATCATCTCCGGTGCCTATGTTTGAATTAATAATCTTGATTTTATTTGTGTTTTGCGTATGAATTCCGTCAGTGTTTGGGCTGTCAGCTGGTGCTCTTATGGTAACATGTTAAATACTTATTTTCCCACCATTGACAATGCCAATATGGAAGCCTTTGCTGTTGAGTGATGTGATGCCTTGAATTAATGCATTGTTAACCGTAATCAAAATTATCGACTGTAAATTAAATACGAAAGAATAATGTTAAGTAACTAGACCAAAATTAAAGGTCCAACTTATCTAGACAATATATATATATATATATATATATATATATATATATATATATATATATATATATATATATATATATCCATTCATATCGGCCGGTTCTGACTCATGGAATCAACCCTTTTTTACGGGACTGTGATTAATTTTTTTTTGCTACAACCCAAAATTTCACAGGTATAGAAAAGGTTGTAGGACTTCCACAATCCGTCGTTCATTGTGGCTAAGATTAATCAGATATATATATATATATATATATATTCATCGCATATAATTCAACTTACCAAAGGAAGAGGCTTGCAGGATGGGTTATTCTTGCAGTTGTTGTATGGCCAAGCGGACGCACCTTGGCCATCAAACGTACCACTTCCTCGAATTGTCAATCCATTAATGTTGTCAAACAAAATCCAAGAATTTGTACCAGGAAGATTACCATTAGGAGCCTTTACAACACCATAAACATTGAAAGTGATTCGACCCTTGCATGGGCCTCTAAACTCAATGGGGTTCACCAGAAATGTTCCTGCAGATATCAAAATTTTGCCACCTGATTGGCATGCTGCTCTCCATGCATTCAAAAAGGCCTGTAATTAAGAGCAACAATTAAACAAACACATTTTTGTTTAAACATTTCGTCGTGAAACTCCAAAAAAAGAAAATTAAAGAAGGAATATCATTTTCAGGGATCTAATTGATTCAAGGCATTTTAAAATACATCGTCCATTAATTTGGACCTTTATAATAGAAAACAATTAGTTTCATTTTTATAGTTGAAAAGTGCATTTTCAGACGGCTTTGTAGTATTATAATTCAGTTGTAACTCTGTGTTATATAAAATGCTATTTGTTTTTATAGACAACTCAAATGAATGTTGAGATATAAAGTTTTACATGGGATAATCAAGACATGAAGACTAAATATATAACTTGATAGACTACTCTACTCATTGTCAATTGGGTTTGAGTTGGATGGTTCAATATCTTATCTGAGCACACATCATTTATGTGCAGACCCAACTATCTACATGCTCCACGTCATCCAATTGAAATTGATCACGTGTTGAGATATAAATTAAGTCTATATATACATATATATATATATACATATAAAAAGAACTGAGACTCAATATATAACTTGAGAGGCTACTCCACTCATTATCAATTCAATAATAAACTATACATTTTGGAGTGCGTGAAATCCAAACCCCATTTCTTGTTTAAATTTATAAAGAAAATGGAACTGTTCATTAATTTTTTTAAAATCGAAAAGTACTTGAGAATTAATTTATAATGATCGAGATTAAAGTGAGCGGAGTCATGAACTACCTTGCTGTTGTCCGTTCTTCCATCTGAAACAGCACCAAATCGTCTCACATCGAAAGTGTGGCTGCCTAAACAACAAACTTCATTACACCAAAACAGCACAAACACTGAGAGAAAGACCATTGGAAAGGTTAAGCCTGAACCCATATATATTAATTTACTCTTCCTAATATCTCTCCCAACTAGTATTTTTTTTACTTGATTTATGAGAGCGAAGAGCCAAATGTTAACTCTTTATTCATGCATGGCCAGCTGATTTGTATTTATAATGGCTCAGATAGTACGATTTTTTTTATTGTTGATTTAATTTTTAAATGTAGGAGATAAAAAATATTCATACCATATATATATGGAAGTTTTAATATTGTGAAATAGACTTACAATACTATTATCTTGGTAAATACCATTAAAAACTAAATTGCCATATTAATTTGAGTCACATGAATTATTTCGACAAGAAATGATAAATCTGGTGGCTAGAATTTGTTTTTATTATAAAAATACAAGGACATTAAGGGTCAATATCCTAAATCTGACCGTTCAAGTTCTAAAATGAAAAAAATATAAAGGTTTAAATTAAGTTTATTTAAGCCGAATTTATTTTTGTTTTCTAAACATAGATTTTGATTTAGGTTACTGAGATAAGAATTAATCTGATGATCTTTTAAGCGATTTTGATTAGGTCAATTAATATAATCACATATTTATGGATGAAATAAAGTTCTTACTCTTTAAGCAAGAACAAAATAGGTTAACTTTTTTGACTTGTGAAATTGCAAAAGTAGCGATTTTTGTGACTTAGAGACAACTGAAATTTTAAAAGAGTGATAAAACGGAACCGAATGTGATACTGAAGATAAGAAAGAGAAAGTAAAAGAAATAGGGCACTGTTGAGGTATTGTTGGTGGTGAATGGTAATGCATGGTGGTGAACTTTTTTCTTTTTTTCTTTTCTTTATTTATGGAATACATCTTCTAGTTTCGTGGAGGAATTAAGTTGTTGTTGGGTTAACTTTTGTGGGTGTTTTTGTTATAGACAAAAAAAGGATTGAGACTTTGATGATTGATTAAGCAATGGATGATTGGAAAGAGATGAATTGGAGGTGGACTTTAATGGAAATTTTCTTTTAATCATTTTGATTTTGTATTTGCAATGCAAATGCAATAGTTCACCTTATTGAAATTAATGTATATAATGTACATGAATTATGTTTTTGAAATTAATTTTTATATTATAAATTTTTACACCAACTAAAAATGAACTCTTTTAAAAATAGAGTAATATTAAAATTAAATTAACACATTAAATTTATATATAAAAAAGTGGTGCATTCATATACATACTTCATCTCCAAAATAAGAACAAAATTTTCAAACAAAATTTGAGCTTTGGATCACACTTTAGTACTTAGCCGATCAAGCACATCTTGTATGAGTTTTGAATCACACTTCATTTGACGAGGAAGTTAATTGGCATTCTCTTTTCAAAATGACTTTCCTAATATGAGGAATTTTATCTATTAGAACCTTGTCATAACCTCTATATATCATACATAATTGTAACGTCAGATATATATGATTCAACTTTATAATCGAAAATGTGTGAAATGCTTTTTCAGCGACGTCGACAAACTCATCTATGATTTTTTAGAGATTCTCTGCGCTGCAATGACTGAATGACAGTACTAAAAAAACCAAGGTTCAAGATATTTAAATTTGGAGAGTTTGCAGGTTGACACATTAATTAAACGAATGTCAAAACCATCTTCTATTGCAGCTTGACAAACTTTTGTATCATTGGGATTGACATGTGTTCTCGCATTATCTTGTTGAATAAAAAATGAATTTTTGGAATCTCTATTTGACCATTTATTTCGAATAGACGGTAGCACATTTTCTATCAAAAATGATCATGATATGTTTTTCTAACTAAGTTGATCTCTCTTAATTTTGTTGTCAATGTTCCAGAGATCCGATTCGCACTACTTCTCTTAGTTACCTCCTTTGCCGGAATGAAATATACCAATTTTTCTTGAAAAAAATTTCATTTTCTTGTGCATCGAACTTCGGACGACTTCGGACGAACTATATCAATTAGAAACATAACTTTTCTAATAAAAATTTTATTGTGCAAAGGATCTTCTTCATCTGGAAGAAGACAATAAGTCTCTGAAATTGCAAAACAAAAATAGGTTAAGTTTCTTAACTTGTGAAGTTGCAAAAGTAACGATTTTTGTGAATTAGATATAACTGAAATTTTAAAAGAGTAGCTATGATGGCAACCAAATTTTACAAAAAAATGGCTTATAAAATGATGTGTGGTAAGGTGTAATTATGGACCACAATTAACCACATCATTTTGTACTTATCTATCTTTTGTATCAATTCTTTCTTCACCATATTGATTTTAAAATTAAAATCACCACATTTAGTAGTATAATCCGGTTGGATATCACGAATTTATAACTAGTAATATTTTTTCCTCTATTTTTGATATTTCATATGTTCCCTTTTCACATTAATTGTGACACTTTATTTTTATATGAAACAAAAGTATATAAAAATATATGTAAAAATATCATTTTGATGTATATATATATATGCCTTACTAAATAAGTATTACTGCGATATCTGAATTAGATTTATCTTTATTATTAAGAGAGAGCAGAGAAAATAATTGCTCTCTTGAGATTGCGTCACAAATTTTCTTTCCCTTTTGCCCTTATATTACAATTTCGTCCTTAATTTTTTTAAATCCCAAAATTTAATAAAACTCATATTATATCTTTACGATAATTACACATGCAACACGTGTTTGAAACTAGTTAAAATAATGCGTGTTACTTCTAACACACATCTTCAAAAATTAGGTAAATAATTAACAACTGTTATAAAACCTTAGCAAAGTATAAAAATATATTTTTATATTTACTGCATAAATTTAGAGAGAATAAGCAAGAAAAAAAGAGAGAAATTCTTTCAGAGAGAATTCTCCTTCTCTTTTTTCCTTCAGCATCCTTCCCTTTATATAGGAAGAGAAGAGGAGGAGTGGTCCGTGTGAAAGAAGGAAAAGGGGAATTCCCTTATTGAAAAGGAAAAAGAGAGGTAGTTGCCTCCCAAGTAGGTAATCACATTTTACAACACTTTCCCTGATTTTCTACGATAGAAGATTATGTCTCATTAAAAATCTTGTTAAGAAAACCCAGTGGGGAAAACTTAACGAAGGGAAACAGAGTACATATCTTTTACATAAATATCTTAGTTGACTGCCTCGTTAAAACCTTGTCAGGAAAAACCCATTGGGATAAAAACTGTGACTAAGAAAAAAGAGTACAGTCTTCCCTTCAAAAGAAATTCATTACTTCTTGATGAAATGTTGTAATAAGTCTTTCAGTCGACACATTCCAATCCTTTTTCGAAGTTTTGTAAACGTTGCATTTGGTAGCGACTTTGTGAATAAGTCGGCTAGATTATCACATGATCGAATTTGTTGCACATCTATATCACCCTTCTTTTGTAGCTCATATGTGAAAAAGAATTTAAGTGAAATGTGCTTTGTTCAATCTCCCTTGATGTACCTTCCTCTAAGTTAAGCAATACATGCAACGTTATCCTCATACGTAATTATAGGAATGTCTTTGATTGATGGTAATTCACACGACTTTTGAATATCTTTGAATAATTGATCTCAACCAAACACACTCCGCTTGCTTCATGTATAACGAGAATCTCTGAGTGATTTGAAGATGTAGCTGTCATGGTTTGCTTTATGGATTTCCAGGATATAGTCGTATCACAATATGTAAATACATAACCTGTTTGTGATCTTCCATTATGTGGATCTGATAAATATCCTACATCGGCATATCCAACCAATCGCGACATTGAATCTCTTGGATAAAATAACCCAAGATCTATACTTCCACGGAGGTATCTCAAAATGTGTTTGATCCCATCACAATGTCTCTTAGTCGGAGAAGAATTGTATCTTGCTAACAAGTTGACAGCAAAATTAGATCGTGTACAGTTTGCAAGATACATAAGAGCACCTATTGCACTTAGGTATGGAACTTCAGGTCCAAGAACTTTTTTCATTTCACTTAGGCATGGAACTTCAGGTCCAAGAACTTCTTCCATTGTACTTAGGCATGGAACTTCAGGTCCAATAACTTCTTCCATTGTATTTAGGCATGGAACTTCAGGTCCAAGAACTTCTTTCCTACTTTCTAGAGGCCGAAATGGATCTTTATCAATTTCTAAAGATCGAACAACCATCGAGGTAGTCAAAGGATGAGCTTTATCCATATGAAAACAACAGAGAATCTTTTCAGTATATGTGGATTTATGAACAAAAATTCTAGATGCTAAATGCTCCACTTGTATTCCCAAATAGAATTTTGTCTTTCCAAGATCTTTCATTTCAAATTCATCTTTTAGATAAGTAGCAGTTCTTGTGAGTTCTTCAGGAGTACCTACAAAATTCAAATCATCCACATATACAACAATGATGGAAAAACCACTTTGTGATATCTTAATAAAAACACATGGACATACATGATCATTTATATATCCATCTTTTATTAAATAATCACTAAGTCGATTATACCACATATGACCAGACTATTTCAATCCATATAATGAGCGTTGAAACTCAATTGAATATATGTGACGAGGCTTTTATGATTCAGCCATTTTCAATCCTTCAGGGATTCTCATATAAATCTCACTTCAAGTGAGCCATATAGGTATGCTGTTACAACATCCATCAGACGTGTTTCCAAACCTTCCATGGTTGTCATACATATCAGAAAGCAAAAAGTGACTCCATCCATTACGTATTGGAGAGTTTGTATCCTGATTATCAATATCAGATTTTTGTGAAAATCCTTGAGCTACAAATCGGGCTTTATATCTCACAATTTCATTTTTCTCATTTCGCTTTTGTACAAATATCCATTTGTTTCCAACCAGGATTACACCCAGTGGTGTTTGGACTACTGGTCCAAATACTTCTCTTTTCAATAGAGATTTTATTTTCAACCGGGATTACACCCAGCAGTGTTTGAACTACTGGTCCAAATACTTCTCTTTTCAATAGAGATTGTAGCTCAGTTTGAATAGCATCTTTATATTTTGGCCAATCTTTTCTTTTTCAACATTCTTCCACGTTTTGTGGTTCAGGATCCGTGTCAGGAATCAAAGTAATATCTTATGCTATAAAGAAAGCAAATATATCGTCAATCATGACTTTGCTTCGATCTCATATTTTCTCATCATGTACATAATTTATTGAGATCTCTTGGTGTTCATCTCTTATCCCTTTCTTGAGATTTTGAACCTCTTTGGGATATTCCCACTCTTGGAATATGTGTACGCATACGGAGCGGTGTGTACCTCTTCTGGGGATATTCCTACTCTTGGAATAAGTGCTACTTCTGGAGTGGTTTGTACCTCTTCTGGAGTTATTCCCACTCTTGGAATAAGTGCTACTTCTGGAGCGGTTTGTACCTCTTCTGGGGTTATTCTCACTCTTGGAATAAGTGCTTCTTCTGGAGCGGGTATTCCTTCTGGGATTCCCTTATTTGTTTTTGATTATCATGGTACAGTATCTCTGCACCAACTTGTCTTCCACGCTTCTGGTGTGGTTTAGATTCTTCTATTACCTTATTTGTCAATTCTTCAGGAATTTAATTTTTTTTTCAATAGGTATTTCTATCTCTCCTGGAGTATTCACTGCAGGTGTATATGACTTTATCACTTTTTTAGCATCATTAAATGCATCTGGCATTTGATTTGCAATATTTTATAAACAAATAATTCTTTGAACTTCAATTTCACATTGTCCTGTACAAGGATCAAGTGAATTTAATTCTGATGCATTCCATGATATGTCAGAGGGTTTTTTATTTAAAACTTTCCCTCCTTCTAATGGTGGAAAAATAGATTCATCAAAATGACAATCTACATAACATGCAGTAAAAATATCTCCAGTTAAAGGTTCAAGATATCTGATAATAGAAGGAGAATCAAAACCAACATAAATACCTATTCTTCGTTGGGCTCCATATTAGTTCTTTTCATGGAGGTAATTAGAACATATAATGCACTTCCAAAAACTCGAAAGTGTGATATGTTGGGTGTCTGTCCAAGAACTAACTGTAGAGGAGAAAATTTATGAAGAGCTGTTGGTCTTACCCGAATGACGGCTGCAACATGAAGAATTACATGACCCCAAACTGAGGTAGGTAAGTTAGCCCTTAACATTAATGGGCGTGCAATTAGTTGAAATATCTATTAAAATCATGAAATATCAAAATGGGCCAGACAATGGGTGAATAGGTCCACAAATGTCTCCTTGAATTCTCTCTAAGAATTTTGGGGCTTCTTTATAAACTTTTACTGGTGATGATCGAACAATTAACTTTCTTCGAGAACACGCAGCACAAGGAAATTCACTACTAGGAAAAACCTTTTTATTTTCTGAGAGGATGACCAAAAGAATTTTCAATAATACGACACATCATAGAAGTACCTGGATGACCGAGTCCTTCATGCCAAAGTATAAAGGATTTGAGATCTATGATTTTTGAAATCATAAGAGTATGAGACTCAATTGCTCTAATTTTCATAGAATATAATCCAAAAGAAATTTAATGAAGTTTTTCTAGGATATTCTATTTTTTCATAAAATAGTAGAACTGACGAGAAGATCTTCATTAAAGATGGTCTGACACATGTAAAAACATAAATAAGAAATATTATTTATGAAAAACACATACCACGTATAGAACGAAAACTAATAATATTATACATGCAGGATGTTTAATTAAAACAAAAATTAAACGTTATCCCAAAAGATTTTTTTAGAAGGTCCAATAATATCAATAACTTTTTCCTCATTGTTGGTCATTGGTAGATCATTAACAATATCCAATTGATGATTAACAAAGTTTGTTTATACCTTTATTACTTTGTTCTTTTGAGACTCCTGGAATAAATTAACCAGATGCCTCGGTGTACGACAGGTACGCGACCAATGCCCTTTCATCCCACACCTAAAACAAACATCGGGTTTGTTCTTTATCTATCTTTGCATTTTCTTTATTTTTACCCGACTCAGACACTTGCCACTTCTGGTGGCCTGAATTGTCGCGGTTCGGGAATTTGTTGTTATGATGGCCTCGTTTATTCTCTCACCCCCAAGGCTTCTTATTATATGGCCATCTATTTTCACGTTTATTCTGCTGGAATGACGTGCTGTTAATATCCGGCAATGGGGTATCACCCGTTGGCCGTACTTGATAGTTTTTCAACAACAATTCATTATTCTTTTCTACAACAAGGAGGATAAACAATAAGTCACTGAATTTTGTGAACTTACTCTGTCTATATTATTGTGACAGAATAATATTGGTGGGATGAAAAGTTGAGAGTGTTTTTTCTAACATTTAGGTTTCAGAAACTGGATCTCCACATAAAGCCAAAGTAGATGTTATTCTATAAACATTAGAACTATATTTCGTAATTGTCTTTTCTAACTCATTTGCACTAAGGTGCAATTCTGCATCAAGTTCCCAAGCCAAATAGTTGTCTCAAAAGATTTTCAAAATAGAAAAATCTATTTTTGCCAAGTTTGTCATTTATTCTGGGTTAAAACACAATTTTATTATTTATTAAAACAATAAATAATTGCATGTATGATATAGAAAAAATAAACTATACCACAACCTCAAGTGGTGATAAAATGCAAATATAAATAATCTTATATTTATATTATTAGCATATTATTTTAGTAAAAAGAATCTGCAATCGTTAATGTATATATACAATTATAAAAAAATATATATACAAAACTGCAAATGGATCTTCACCCGCCATGCGGTAATCCACGTAGACAGATCATTTTTACAATTTAATAAAGAATGAATATAAAGGGTTATTCACCATGCATGTGGTATTCCACATAGACAGGTTATTCCAACAGAATAATAAATAATGGAATAACAGAAGAATTTCACCATGCATGCGATAGACCGACCGCACAAACAGGTTATTCCCAATAGAATAATAAAGAACGGAACCAGGTCAGGTGAAATTCACATTGACAGGATATTCCAACAGAATATTAAATGCAGAATAATAAATAATGGAACCAGGTCAGGCGTAATACGCACCGACAGGATATTCCGATAGAATAATAAATAACGAAATAATAAAAGAATTTCACCATGTATGCGGTACTTCGCATAAACAGGTTATTCCAACATAATAATAAATTACAAGAATTTAAAGGCAATTATAAGAATAAAATTATATTATTGGTGGCATAGCCAAACCGGTAATATAATAATAAATTGCAAGAATTTAATTTTACTGTCTCAGTTGGTTAGAGTTTCGTGCTGATAATGTGTTATAAAACCTTAGCAAAGTATAGAAATATACTTCTATATTTACTGCATAAATTCAGAGAGAATAAGAAAGAGAAAAGGAGAGAGAGAGAAATTCTTTCAGAGAGAATTCTCCTTCTCTTTTTTCCTTCAGCATCCTTCCCTTTATATAGGAAGAGAAGAGGAGGAGTGGTCCGTGTGAAAGAAGGAAAAGGGGAATTCCCTTACTGAAAAGGAAAAGGAGAGGTAGTTGCCTCCCAAGTAGGTAATCACATTTTACAACAACAACTTTTAATTAACGATCTAATGTCATATTATAACTTGTGGATAAATGGATAATATCCTATTTTATACTGTAATTGGATTTATTAAATTTTGATAAACCAAAGTTTACTTTCTTAAATTGTGTTAACCATCTTTATGAAATGAGATAATACTGTAATAAGTAATAATTTTTAAGTCAACAGTGTATAGTAGGTTGCATATATATCAAGCATTTATAACTAGTGAATTAATAAAAATTATCAGGTATTTATTTTTTTTGCCGGTTTTGCTTAATTTAAAATTTTTAAGTAAGAACTAATTTGGCTGGTGGTTAACAATATAAAATCTTATTTATGTTGGAGATAAAACTGTTACTAATTTTGTTTGATAAACTAAAATTTTGATATTTGATACATTCTTAACTTGTGTTAAAAGTAACCATCTTTGTGAAATGAGGTAATTATTGCTGTAAGTATTAATTTTGAAGGCAAACAATGTATAATACAGTTGGATATCAACTATCAAGTGCTCCCTCCGTCCTTATTTAAATGACATTTTAGAGATATACACAAGAATTAAAATAATAATTGGAAAGCATTAAATATAATACTCAATTGTCTATAATACCCTTAAATCATTAATTTATCATAGCACAAAAGTTTAAAGTACTAAAAAATAGGTAGAGTAATGAGGGGTAATTTTGGAAAAATTATCATTAATTCTCCTAAATTTAAACAAACGTCAATTAATTAGGGACAAATAAAAAACTCTAAAACGTCATTTAAATAGGGACGAAGAAAGTACTATATAGTAGTAAAATAAATAGTGAATTAGTACAAATTACAATCAGGTATTTATATCTGGAGATTTTTCTTAATTAGTGCCCACAAGGCCACATTAATTAGTTTCCAACCTTTATATTTCTATTTCAGAAGGCAAAAAAAATTGCTAACTTTGAAGATCCAATGAACACTCTTCAGAATCGTAGTGTTGTCTCAACTAGTCAATGAGCAACATTCAACAAGACACACTACGATCAGGTCCAAGAACATCTGCATCAGAATCGTAGAGTTCGATCATCTAAAGATTGAAGCACTGACAACGGTTTAATCTGAAGACTGATATTCGAACGTTGCTAATTGAGAGCATCGATGCAGAAGGACAATTCCTGATGTTCTGATCGAGGAATCAGAAAGAAGAAATAAATGTGACTACTTACCTGACACACTAAAGTGACATCTCTGATGAGGTAGGTGAAATAGTAGACTGCAGTGTTAGTAAAGTCATAAAGGAGCTGTCACGTCACATCAAGCAGTATACACCATATAACTCGATATCTGTGAAGCAATTCAAATAGCTCCCAACGGCTATATATTCCAACGGGAAGATTGTGAAGGAGTATATATCAGCTAGAGCCTTAAAGATCAAAGGTTTCGAAGTTGAAGAACCGTTGAGTTGTTGGAATAATGCTATATTGTTGACTCTACGAGTTCCACCAGAGCTGAACAAAATAAGTCTCAGTGGTAGTGAGACTACGAAGGTAGAAGTGAAGCAGATTTGGAGAAGAACTTGAATAGACTAAAGCTTCAATCATCAAGGATGAGAATGCCACTTAAGATGGCAGTTAAGCTGAGAGCCAATCGAGAAGGCCAAGAAGATAGCATTCAGAAAAGTGGCGGAGCACAAAGAAGATCCAGAGAGTCACTCTACGAATCACCATGAACCAAAAGTGAAAGCAGTAATGATGCGTAACCATGTCCTGCATACCATTCAAAAGGTTCAGAGAATTCTAAGTGCCGATTTAAGTCTACCAAAAGCTCAAAGACTTAACAAACCTAAATGGTGATGGTGCACAGCTAACACTGGATGAAGATGAGATGAACAGTATGAAGATCAGCTGCACTAGAGAAGAGGTGGTCTAGACTCTACGTAGAATGCAAAGAGGACCATGTCAAGTTGCTAAGTACAAAAGATGTTCAAACTTCAAGACATCTTAGCAGCAAAGCACCAACAATAACTACAACAACAACAAGTAGCCAGGGCCTGAGGGGTCCTTGTCCAGAGGAACTAAATGAAGTTCCAAGCTTGCTGGGCTTGAAGAGTTCTTAGTGAACTTTAGTTCCAAGGCTGTCTGCCTTGAAGGAATTTTAGTGATTCAGGGTGCTGCCCTTCCTTAGTGGAATTCCTGTTTGTTGAAGTAGAAGAGTGGATTAGGAGTTTGAGTCTCTGAACCACTTAAAATCCTTTGTGTCTTCTATATTCAGTCATTTACTTTCTGTCATTTACATTATGTACCTAACTGCTATAAATGCTATGTATAATGTATTAACTACTTACAACTAAACTAACTCCACGAATAATATATGTATGTTCATGAATATATCAATGAAGGAGATCTTTTACTTATTCCATTGTGCTGGAAAAGATTCTTAAGTTTGTCATATGATAATTCATTAGTATTACAAAATCAACAAGAAAAGTATTTTTAAAAAAAATAATCAAGGTTCTATTCAACCCCCCCTTCTAGATCTATTGTGTGCCTACTGGGAACTAACATATACTTTTCACATGAAAGTTAACTTGTCGAACGATTATAACAATGAAGATTCAGAGCGCGATCAACATGATTATAAAAGGTGTAATGCTTCATTAAGTTTAGTTCATACCAAGCCGATGCTACTTGTTGATATATATTGTGATTGAGTTAAACAAACTTTGATATATTCGATAAGTAATAGTTAAATAAAAATATATACTCATTTTGAATACGAGATGTAACCTTATAATTACTTTGTAATGTAAAGTAATGTAATGACAACAGTGTATAAAACGAAGTATTTAGGGAATATTTGGTTGTTGGATTACTTTGCAAATATTCAGGGAATGTTTAAAATTAGAAGTTGAACTGTTATACGTTCACATATAACATCTTGAAATGGATCATAGTATGCATACGATCTTTAATATATGTATATACGCTAAAGGTTGCGAACTATGTAATTGAGAAAAATTTGAAATAACTAAGTTATAATATTTTTATTGATATTGACGGTTATGTACAGTAAGAATAGAGTTCGTTTGCGATGAAAATTCACGATATGAAGGAAAATCGTAAAAGTTTTAAATTATGTGCATTTTTTTGATTATAATATAAATAAATGATAAAGTGGTATGATGAGTGTGACGCCCCCAAAATAGGTCCATTCCACCCAACCCATTCTGAGTCGCCAAATACATGGTACAGGAATAACTACAACTTCAATAATACAAATGTCGTGTGAAATACGACAATACATACTGTGAGTTTAAATACAGATATTGCCGTCTAGACAATATCCACACTCAAATAAATCCTCATCATAATTATTGAAACATTATTTTACAAAAATGGTGAGGACTACTAAACAACTCTCTCTAGAACCTTCATTCCATACCCCGACTCGATCCTGCTATGTTCTCACCTCCTGAGAAGAAAATGGAACAACAAGGAAAAGGGTGAGCTCAACTAGCCCAGTAAAGAATATTATGACTAAGATAATATACAACAAATTATCGTTAGTCTTCAACAGGGAAAAATCTAATAGAATACAATAGACAACAAGTTTTAGATCAACAAATGCAGCGGAAACAGCAATCCATTAGAAGAGTTAAGTAGAGAATGCAAACTACTATCTTCTAAGGTTTAAAAGTCCATCATCAATATTTTATCCCTGTAACAACAATCAATATTCATCTTTGCACTACAGGCCAAAGATATTCATTTAAATCACCAGTTGGTCATGTTCATCTCAACACCTGTTCATCTTTGCACTACAGGCCAAAGATATTCATCAGTTAATCGTTCATCTTTGCACTACAGGCCAAAGATATTCATCAAGTATCACCATTAAGGACCGAGGATGATGAAAAATATTTTTAAGAACGAATCCAGTGAGATAGAAGGACAAATATTAGGGATTCGTACAACAGTTTATCCAAGATCGATAATACTTCATAATAAACGATTATGAAGCAGAACTCAAAAATAACGATCAAAACATGGATACAACCAAAGATAGTAGCCAAAATAGACATCTTGGACAAAAAGAAAAATTTTCATTTTTTTAATTGAATAATCTGTCGTGATCGCGTGAATAGTCAGATATCGTGAATAGTGCCAGATATCGTGAATAGTAACTCCCATTACGTAGAAGATAGAAATTTCACAAAAAAAACATCTTCACGCTTCGTGAATAGTACTTCGTGAATAGTAACTTCATGAATAGTAACTTGTGAATAGTAACTCGTGAATAGTAACCCCACATGAAAAAGTTCCAAATTTGATAAAAGTTCAACCAATATTTTGGCATAATGATATTGAAGAAAATAATATCATTCATGAAAGAAATAACATCCTTACCTCAAAATAACCGTCTTCGATGATTTTACGTATAGTGTTAATGAAACTCGCATCAGATATAGCAACACTCAAAGTATACTCACAAGAATACGCTCGATAATATAGAGAGAGAGAAGAGAGAAAACTTAGTTTACGGTGTGATTTTCAATTCTAACTTAGCCTCTATTTATAGGAAAATGTTAGAGCATGAAAGGAGACTAAATTAATAAAATATATTATTATTTATTCCAAATTCCTACCCACATATTTTGAAAACTCTAGCATGCCTTCTTTGGTCAAAAACATCAGCCACCCATGTGCCAACAACCACAAAAACGTTTTTCTTATATAAAATAATTAAAACTTCCAAAATCAATTATTTTGAACTCCTAACTTCAATAATTCATGATAAATAGCCCTTTTGTCCAGAGAAAATTCGAATCTCGCAAGTTTTTATAGGAAATTCAATTCTCTACAACTTTTGCGAGAAGGAAGTTTTCCAAATTCCAAAGCAGAAATTATCCGAAATCCATAAATGAGCGATTTTATATCTATAATCAATTTTCAATCAAGAATTGTGTCCACCAAACACACAAAACATATATTAAACATTTAATGCCACAAAAATACTCTTCCTCCTCATATACTCATATATCCCACATTCATTGTAAAAATATCACCAGTTAATATATTATTAAAATAATATATTTAAATGAATTATTTTATCGAAAAAGATAAAATATTAATTTTCAACAATTGTCACATTAAAAATTTTCTCCATCTATATCCACATAAAATAAATATTTTTTTATCATAATAATTAATAATTAATTATTTAAAAATAATATTGCAGAATCACAAGATCGACAACTGCAATAGTTTCCGAGAAAGAGGGCTTTCAATAAGGATTTCTCTTCTTTGGTAGCAATTAGGTGACCAAACCTCTCCTTAGACATAACTTTCTAGACATTGCCAATAATGTTATCTCGATAATATTATTCAAATAATATGAATTATTGATCCGATAATGGAAAATACATTGCGATGACAATTATTGAAACAGTAATAATATAAACTAAAGAATGCAATAATTATTGAATCAATAAAATATTGAGCGAGAACTCATCGTAATAATTATTGAGTAGTGCCTTCTTCACGTAAGAATCAATAATTCAACAATCATCTGCAATACCGTAAAGCTATCTTTTTATACAACCGGCGCGTAGACATCGTATTTTAACCACCATGTAATCCAACGATAAATCAGTAACAACTACGCGGTTATTTTTAAACAACTTATATTTGTCGTTTTCTTCCTCGAATCGCTTTCAGTTATGGGACCCATACATGGTCATTGCTTGGCGCATGCGAATATTCCGACAAAGATTTAATATTCCACGACCAAACGAATATTCCCCGACAACAATGAATATTTTATAACCACTTACTTATTTTGTAAAATTTGCGCATTTTACCCATAACTAACCACATTAATCAAATCAACCCTTACTATTTCAAAATAATAAATAAAAGAAATTCCATTTTATTTATAAAAAAAAATTCGGGGTCTTACAATGAGATTTTATTGCTTATGCTTAAGATCAGGAATAAAAATAGTCCTGATTTTGGAGATGTTACACGAACCCTATGGGAGTGGGGAGTGGGGAGTGGGGGTGGGGGGTGGGGGGAAACCTAGGGGCTTGGTCACTTTCAAAAATTGATGAGTTTGTTAACCCTTTCGTCTGAATCATTCTCCAAAGGGGAGACCATTTAAAAAAGATTTATTAAACTCGTACGACAACTCTGGAGGATGCTCTGTCGAGAATATATATATATTTCATTGATATTATCCGGTAACCTATAATAGAACAGATTTGTTAATCATATGGGCATTTATATATTAACACATGTGTACATATGTACGAATGAAAATATGTAAGGAATCGTATAATGTATTTCCCTTGATTTGAAAAGTTGGAATTATGGAATCTTTATCTACCCAGTTTTCTTTACTTTGAAATTAAAAGTAAAGAAAACTTCTTAGAATACTTTCTCAAATTTTTTGCTTGTTTGCTTTAATCAGTGGACTTTTGGTTTCTCATTTTAAAAGTTCTCGTTTTTAATAACTTTTGCCAGTAAGACCTCTTTAGCTATAATAACATTCACTAATGAAATCTTTGTTAGCCTTCTGTTGTTGTCTGTGAAACTCTTTCTGTAGTTCTCCCACTTCGAGTTGTGGGCATACCCTTCACAAATTCTACACCTCCCCAATAGAGTCCCAAAAGAAATGTGCGTAAAAAAATCGTACATTGCTAGGGTTAGGGTTTTGTGTAAGCTGAGGAGGAGAGAAATCCACGAAGAGTACGAAATTGATTGATGAATTGAATAGGGAAGAAGAACAGGTAATCAATTACTCCAGTAACATGCAGAACTCTTAGGATCCGTGAGCCTTCTTGAGTATCAAGGATCTAGAGAGCCTTCTTGTGTAGAAGGTTGAGAGAGAATTCGTCAGTCTCAAGTTTTTCAAAAGTCCCTTCTTCTATGGAATGAAATGAGTATTTATAGATTTTCCTGGAAAGTGGTCACGTGCCAGGAACATGACCTCGGGGGAAATTCCAGAAATACACTTAGTTACTAGAGTAATGCCCATATTGTACTGTTTTTCTAGCCGTCAATCCAATCCCTTAATCAATTCCCAAAATGAGTTGCCCCCCATAAGCCTTTTACCATGGGACTCATGGAGGCCCCCTCCTCGGGCTCATGTTTTAAAGCTCAATCAATTCCCAAAATGAGTTGCTCAAACTATGTTTTCCTGTTCTTCCTTTTTTATTTGAGAATCTTATTGTCGGAAAACCTTGGAAGAACTCAGCACGGGACACATGAGGTGTTGGTTGATTTCGCAATTAATGAATACGTGCATGTATGCACAGTCAACAAGTAATAAAGTGATAAAGAAAGAGTGTCGTACCCACGAGGAATCCTATTTAACAAATCCCAACTACTAGTATTATAGCAATCCATTTATTTCAACAACCAAATTTTATGATTTTAAATTAAAAACTAAATTAAACGAATTAAAACTAAGTCGCACAAAGAATTGATTCAGATGATAAAGGTTTAAGACTACAATATCCCCAATTATGCAATATAAATCAATTACCCAATTTCTCCAATTATTAAGTCCATTTGAGTTGTTGACAAGAATTCAATGTATTTATAAGCCTTTTCCAAGTGATCAAATAAAAATATCTAATTCAATTAATTATGCGGTATTCCTACGCAAAATAAAAGAATTAAATTCAGTAAGCATCAATTCCCAATTGTTACATGCAGTGACAATAGATATCTCTATTCAATTCACAACCCTAATTATTTAGCTCATGCAAATAAATAAGAATAAATGCTATCACATTCAGTTTTAACCCTAGATTTCATCTCCCGGATTCATCTAGTGTAACAAGGTAATTGTTGATCAGACAATTAATCAATAAGCATAAAAGATGATAGACAACTCAATCTGAATAAATAATTGGATTAATACGAATAATCAATTCATAAGCATGCATAAAAGGTTCCATTGTAGCCTTAATTATAAAATTAGTTCATGCTGGAAATTAATACCAGAAATCCCAGATAAGTCATCATAATTAAATTACAAAGTGAAAAGAGAAGGAAAGAAAAAACTCAATAAGTGTCTTGAATCTCTACTCTCTAATCTGAATTCCTTATGATGCTTTCTCTGAAATCTCCAATTTGAAGCTCCAGTTCTGTCTCCAAGTCTCTGTGTATTCTCTATATCCTTTTATCAAAAGCTTCCTCTCTATTTATAGCTTTAGGTCTCCCTTAGGTCATCTCTATATCCGATCCTCCTTTGAATCCTTTTACAACTTGTACGTAGTCTGTGACGCCCCCAAAATAGGTATACAACACCCATTTTGAGTCGTCAAAATACATGGTACAGAAACAACTACAACTTTATTAAATCAAAACAAAAAAACTGTGAGTTTAAATACAAATATTGTCATCTAGACAATATCCACACTCAAATAAGTCCTCATTACAATTATTAATACACTATTTTACGAATCATCGAGGACTACTAGAACCACTTCTAGAACCATCATTCCCACACCCCGACTAGTACTCATTACATTCTTGCCTCCTGAGAAGAAAAATGGAACAACAAGGAAAAGGGTGAGCTCAACTAGCCCAGTAAAGAACATTATGACTAAGATAATATAGATCAAATTATCGTTAGTCTTCAACAGGGAAAAATCTAATAGAATATAATAGACAACAAGTTTTAAATCAATATTCGCAGCGAAAATAATAATTCATTAGAAGAGTTAAGTAGAAAATGAAATCTACTATCTTCTATATATGAATTTAAAAGTTCATCGCCTATCTTTTATCCCTGTAACATCAATCAATATATACTGAAATCAAATATTCATCTTTGCACTACAGGCCAAAGATATTCATCAGTTGGTCATGTTCATCTAAACACCTATTCATCTTTGCACTACGGGCCAAAGATATTCATCAGAAATCATTAATCTTTGCACTACAGGCCAAAGATATTCAATTATATCATCATTTAGGACGGAGGATGAAGAAAAAATATTTTAAAGAAAACGAATCCAGTGAAACAAAAGAATAAATATTACGGATTCGTAATTCAGCTATTCCATGTCCAAAAATACCTCATAAATAATCATAGTGGAGTAAAATTCAAGAATGACCAAAACATGGATACAATCAAAGCTAGTATACATAATAGATATTTTGGACGAAAAACGAAAATTTAATTTTTTTGTGAATAGTGTCGTATTCGTGAATAGTGCCGTATACGTGAATAATGTCGTATACGTGGATAGTAACTCCGACACCAAAAGATAGAAATTCCACAAGAAAATCATCATGCTTCGTGAATAGAACTCGTGAATAGTAACTCATGAATAGTAACTCATGAATAATAACTCAAGAATAGCAACCCCGACATGAAAAAGTTCCAAATTTGATAAAAAGTTCCAACCAATATTTTGGCATAATGATATTGAAGAAATAATATCACTTACGAAGAAAATAACATCCCTTACCTCGAAAGAATAGTACTTACAATTTGGAACACTTAATATATAGTCTTTGAAGGAAACTTACAATCAGATATAGCAACACTCAAAGTATTAAAATACTCACAAGAATACGCTTAATATATCGAGAGAGAAAGAAAGAAGATTTGATTTTCGGTGTGATTTTCAATTTTAACCTAAGACCCTATTTATAGGAAAATGCTTAGAACACCAAAGTAGAAAATTTAATAAAATAATAATATTTTATTTTTAATTTCCTTAGCCCACCTTGACCATCCGAATTCAACCACCAAATAATGACAAAACCAAAAAAATGTTTTTGTAATTAAAAATAATTAAAATTTTCAAAAACCAATTATTTTGAACTACGGAACTTCAATAATTCATAATAAATAGCCCTTTTATCAGAAAAATTCAAACCACATGTCTTTTCCATGATTACCACCAGAGTGGTTGCCGCTCTTGTCCGTATTTTTCTTTTCTCCATTTGGTTATCGTTGTTCTAATATTTTTTGTCACCCGGTATGATCCTAGTTGTGGTCCCTCGGTTGACCGTACTCGTTATCTTGCTCTAATAATTGAGCCCTGTTGACAACATCTGAATAGAGAAAAAATTTATGAGAAATGAGATATTGACGTATACCGGGTTTCAAACCTCTCAGAAACATCCGCGTCATACATTCCTTATTCTCCACCAAATGAGGTGCAAACCTGGATAACTCCGCGAACTTCACCTCGTACTGGGACACCGTCATGTTATTTTGTTCCAATCTAATAAACTCTACCTCCTTCATATGACAAACACTTTCAGGAAAGTATTTGTCATTGAACAGTTTTTGACACGTTTCCCAAAACATGCTAAGTGCGGCTAGATGGGTACGCTTCATGATTCCCACCAAGAATCGCCTCATTCTGGAACATAAAGGTGGCGAATGGAACCTTTTGTTCCTCCGCATCCCAAGACATCGAATATCTTGGTAATTTGTTTGACCCACGTCTCGCCTTTAATCGGATCCGCTTTTCCCACTCGGTGGTCCCAACTCTTTGACTCGCTTTCATTTGTGACCGGTATGCGTTGTCATTGTTTCTTCCTATATTTTGAGCAGAATCTCCTTCGTTTGGTTTTGCATGAATCGCAAAAAATCTTCTAAACATCTCATCGCTCATCATCGTCTTTCGGTGGTGTTGTTTGTGGGAGGAACATTGTCTTCACATTGCACGCTTCTCCGATTGATAAGTAAAGGTGTCTCCACGGTCTCATTTACTCCATCTTTGTTAACATTCTCGGTTGCCATTCTCAAATACTGCCATAAAACAAGGGTTAATTAAAGAAATTAACATACCACATAATATCCCTATACTCTGACCAACCAACAAATAAGCTTAGGTAGGACACACTAGCGAAGGATTTACTCGTCTTTCCCCTCCTAGTTTTATTCCCCGATCTCCGCCAGAGATCATATCCCTAAGCTCTGTACCAACTGTGACGCCCCTAAAATAGGTATACAACACCCATTCTGAGTTGTCAAAATACATGGTACAGAAACAACTACAACTTTATTAATACAACAAAAAACTGTGAGTTTAAATACAAATATTGTCATCTAGACAATATCCACACTCAAATAAGTCCTCATTATAATTATTAATACACTATTTTACAGAATAGTGAGTACTACTAGAACCACTTCTAGAACCATCATTCCACACCCTGACTAGTACTCGCTACATTCTCGCCTCCTGAGAAGAAAAATGGAACAATAAAGAAAAAGGTGAGCTCAACTAGCCCAGTAAAGAACATTATGACTAAGATAATATAGATTAAATTATCGTTAGTCTTCAACAGGGAAAAATCTAATAGAATACAATAGACAACAAGTTTTAAATCAATATTCGCAGCGGAAATAATAATTCATTAGAAGAGTTAAGTAGAGAATGAAATCTACTATCTTCTATATATGAATTTAAAAGTTCATCGTCTATCTTTTATCCCTGTAACATCAATCAATATATAACTGAAATCAAATATTCATCTTTGCACTACAGGCCAAAGATATTCATCAGTTGGTCATGTTCATCTAAACACATGTTCATCTTTGCACTACGGGCCAAAGATATTCATCAGAAATCATTAATCTTTGCACTACAGGCCAAAGATATTCAATTATATCATCATTTAGGACGGAGGATGATGAAAAAATATTTTAAAGAAAACGAATCCAGTGAAACAAAAGAATAAATATTACGGATTTGTATTTCAGCTATTCCATGTCCAAAAATACCTCATAAATAATCATAGTGGAGTAAAATTCAAGAATGATCAAAACATGGATACAATCAAAGCTAGTATCCATAATAGATATTTTGGACGAAAAACTAAAATTTAATTTTTCTGTGAATAGTGTCGTATTCGTGAATAGTGCCGTATACGTGAATAGTAACTCCGACACCAAAAGATAGAAATTCCACAAGAAAAACATCATGCTTCGTGAATAGTACTCGTGAATAGTAACTCATGAATAGTAACTCGTGAATAGTAACTCATGAATAGTAACCCCGATATGAAAAAGTTCTAAATTTGATAAAAAGTTTCAACCAATATTTCGGCATAATGATATTGAAGAAATAATATCACTTACGAAGAAAATAACATCCCTTACCTCGAAAGAATAATACTTTTGGCTGGAACACTGAATATAGTGTTGAAGGAAACTTACACCGTATAGCAACACTCAAAGTATTAAAATACTCACAAGAATACGCTCAATATATCGAGAGAGAAAGAGAAAGAAGATTTCAGTTTCTAGTGTGATTTTCAATTCTAACCTAAATACCCTATTTATAGGAAAATGCTTAGAACACCAAAGCAAAAAATTTAATAAAATAATAATATTTTATTTTTAATTTCCTTAGCCCACCTTGACCATCTGAATTCAGCCACCAAATAATGACAAAAAACAAAAAAATGATTTTGTAATTAAAAATAATTAAAACTTTCTAAAACCAATTATTTCGTAACTACTTAACTTCAATAATTCATAATAAATAGCCCTTTATTAGAAAATTCAAACCACATGTCTTTTCCATAGGAAATTTCATTATCTACAACTTTGCAGAAGAAAGTTTTTCCAAATTCCAAACGGAAATTGACCGAAATCCACAAACGGGCGATTTTACAGGCTATAATCAAATTTCAGTCAAGAAATGGGCCCACAGACATGTTTTAAACAACTTTTGTAACAAAAATACTCTTCCTCCTCATATACCCATATATCCCACATTCATTGTAAAAATATCATCATTATTATATTATATAATAAATTATTATTTTATCAGAAAAGATAAAATATCAATTTTTAACAATTATCACTTTAAAAATTTTCTCCATCTATATCCACATAAAATCAATATTTTTCTCATCATATAAATTAATAATTAATTATTCACAAATAATATTACAGAATCACAAGATGGCAACTGCACTGTTCCCGGAAAAGAGGGCTTTCCAATAAGGATTTCTCCTACCTGCAGTGCTTGATTAGGTGACCAAACCTCTCTTTAAACAGAACTTTCTAGACATTGCCAATAATATTATCTAATAATATTATTCAGATAATATGAATTATTGCTTCGATAATGGAAAATACTGTGTAGTGACAATTATTGAAACAACGAAGAATATAAAATATCAACGCAAAGAATTATTGAATCAATAAAATAAAATCTTTGAACAAGAACTATTGTAACAATTATTGAGTAGTGCCTTCACGTAAGAATAATTAATTGGTGCAATACTGGTAGTCTATCTTTGTGCAACAACGCCAGTATCTTTGTATTTTAACCAAGGGTATTCCAACAAGATAATAGCAGTGTAATAACTACGTTGTTATTTATAAACAACTTATACTTGTCGTTTTCTTCATCCAATCGTTTTTTCCATTATGGGCCCACACAAATTCGCAATTGCCGCATACGAATATTCCCAAGCAAAGAAGAATATTCCACGACCAAACGAATATTCTCCTCAAACAACAATGAGTATTTTATAACCACTTCAGATATTTGAAATATTTAAGCATTTTACCCATAACTAACCACATTAATCAAATCAACCCTTAGTATTTCAAAATGATAAATAGAGGAAATTAAATTTCATTTATTAATAATTTGGGGTCTTAAAACCTCCCATCCTTAGGGGTGTTCAAACCGGTCGGTTTTTTCGGTTTTTAGGGAAACCGAACCGGTTCAAACCGGTCGGTTTGATGCAAAGCTAAACCGGTTTAGTACCGGTGCAAAAAACCGGTACATACCGAATTTTCGGTTCCGGTTTCGGTAGAGTGTTTGGTTTGGTCGGTAAATACCGAACCGAATCGGTTGTACCGATTTTTTAAATAATATATTAAAAAAATAAAATATAACTTGAAAAATCAATTCTTTAAGACTTTTGTCTAACCATAAAAAATTAACTTGAAAGTCTCCTCTATTTATAGAATAGAGGTAAGACAAGAGAAGACATACTAGACAATGTGGGATGTCTAACTATGTAAAATTAACTTGAAAGTCTCATCTATTTATAGAATAGAGGTAAGACAAGAGAAGGCATACTAGACAATATTGTGGGATGTCTAACCATGTAAAATTAACTTGAAAGTCTCATCTATTTATAGAATAGAGGTAAGATAAGAGATGACATACTAGACAATATGGGATGTATTTGAAATCCTTAGTATTTTGTTGTCTCCAAGTCTCAAAGTCCCATATTGGCTAAATTAGTAAAATTTTAAAGAAATTTTCCTTATAATTTGATTACCATGTAATAATGAATTCAAGATAACAACTAATCAAACTATTATTACTTATTATTATTAAATTAATAATTAATATTGAGATGTAAATACCAACTTGACCCTTGTCAAGGGAACTTATGGCACCATCTCACATAACTTGTTTCTAAGTCCCACATTGAAGAAAGTTTTCTTTATAAAAACACTACAATGTGTGAAGCCTTTACAATTTAGTTGAGAATTGATTACCATTTAATAATGAATTCAAGATAACAAGTAATCAAAATATTATTACTTAATATAGGGATGTAAATACCAACTTAGAAATCACATAAGGGAGCTTATGGCACCATCTCACATAACTTGTTTCTAAATTTTCCTTATAAATTTATTACATGTAATAATGATTCAAGATAACACATAATCAAATTATTATTATTTAATATAGGGATGTAAATTTAATATTGGAATGTAAATACCAACTTAGACTCTCATCAAATCCGACACTAATGAATGCCAAAAAAATCACATAACATAAGGGAACTTATGGCACTATCTTACTTAACTTGTTTCTAAACTATCAAGTGAAATCTTAATAGTCAAGTCCCACATTGGTTTAATTATAAAAGTCTAAGGAAGTTTTCCTTATAAAAGACTTCAAATATTAATAGCCAGTGCCCAAGTCCCACATTGGTTCACTTATCAAAGTCTAAGGAAGTTTTCTCTATAAAAATACTACCAAGTGAGATTTTAATAGCTAAGTCCCACATGGGTTATTTTATAAAGTCTCAAGGAAGTTTTTCTTTAAAAGACTATTAAGTGAAATTTTCCTTGAGACTTTAATAGCCAAGTCCTACCTTGGTTATTTTGTAAAAGTCTAAGGAAGTTTTTCTTATAAAAAGACTTCTAAGTCTTATATTTTTTATTGGACCGAATTTTAGCTTGAAAAAGGTTGAGTTTGGTACAAGTATTGGCTCTTCCTTTAGTCGAATTTTGGCTCAAAAATAAGTCTTGAAAATGCTTCTTTCTTGGGTCGGTTTTTGTTTAAAATTAAATTTGAGTAATGATTTAAATTTGGGGCTGGTTTCTAGTAAAGTAAAAACCGAAACCAAACCGGTTAATCGGTTCGGTATACCGGTTCAACCGGTTCCGGTATCGGTTTCCTATTTTGGGACTTTCGGTATTCGGTCCGGTTCAGTTCGGACCGATTCGGTCCGGTTCTTTACCGATGAACACCCCTACCCCTCCTTATGAAATTTTGTCCTTGAAATTGACGTACGTACCTGGTGTTTCGAAAAGATGAGGATACCTCACTTTCATTTCCGTTTCCAAATCCCAAGTCATTTCCTCAATAGCATGGTTTCTCCACAAAACTTTAACTTGTGGTATGACTTTCGTGTATAGGACATGCTCCTTCCTATCCAAGATCTTGACAGGTACCTCTTCGTACGTTAAGTCTTCGGCTATCTCGTCCGGTTCTAACTCAATTACATGGTTTGGGTCTTTCTTACGTAGTACAGATATATGAAAAACATTATGAACACGAGACATACTTGGAGGTAACGCGAGTCTATAGGCTACATTTCCTATTCGGTCAAGAATCTGGAATGGACCAATAAATCATGGATTGAGCTTTCCTCTCTTCTCAAATCTTGTAACTCCCTTCCATGGAGCCACACACAACAATACATGATCCCCAATGTCAAATTCCACGTCCTTTCGATGAAGATCCGCATAACTCTTTTGTCGATCCTGTGCCATTTGTATACGTTGTCAAATCGTTTGGATCTTCTCTGTAGTCATTTGTACCAACTCTGGTCCCAACAACGTTGCTTCTCCCACCTCATCCCAACATACTGGAGAGCGACACTTTCGTCCATACAATGCTTCAAATGGAGCCACACCTATACTTTTCTGATAACTGTTGTTGTAGGAGAATTCCACCAATGGTAGGTACTTATCCAACTCCCTTTGAAATCGAGGACACAAAGTCTTAATAGATCTTGAGAGTTTGAATAGTCCTCTCTAATTGCCCGTCCGTTTGAGGATGGTATGTCGAACTGAACCGTAAATCCGTGCCCATAGCTTTTTGCAAGCTAACCCAAAATCTTGAAGTGAATCTTGGGTCACGATCCGAAACTATGGATACGGCATTCCATGCAATCTCACAATCTCATTTACGATATTCGAAAGCAAGGCGTTCAAGGGAATAAGTCTCCGTATTCGGCAAGAAATGAGCGGAGACTTGGTTAATCTATCAACAATAACCCAAATAGCAGTTATTCCTTGAGAAACCGTGGGAAGACCCGTAACAAAATCCATGGTAATGTGTTCCCACTTCCATTTCGGAATCTCAAGTGGTTGCAACAAACCCTTTGGCACTTGATGCTGCGCCTTTACACGTTGACAAGTTAAACACCTTGAGATAAACTTTGCAATCCTTCTCTTCATATTGTTCCACCAAAATGTATGTCGAAGATCACGATACATTTTTGTACTTCCAGGATGGATTGCAAATGGTGTATTGTGTGCCTCCATCATGATCTTGTACTTCAAATCAGAATCGTTAGGAACACAAAGTCTGGAGTGGACTCGAAGTATTCTTTCTTCATCGATTCTTGCTTCTGGAATAGCACCTTTTTGTACCTTCTTCTTCATACGCATCAGCTCTGGGTCTGTGGCTTGAGCAACTTTAACTTTATCGATTAAAGTTGGTTCTATGCGTATACTTGACATCATCGTACTCGTTCCTGCCTATGATCTTCAACTCAACGCATTAACTACGATGTTTACTTTTCCAGGATGGTATGGTAAAAACATGTGCCAAAATGAGTCTCCTTTTGAGTTCTTCGAAGCTCTTCCCACATTCCTTGCTACATTCAAATTTTGTATCTCTATGAGTCAGCTGCGTTAATGGAATAGCGATTCGAGAATATCCTTCAACAAATCTCCGATAATAACCAACTAAGCTGAAAGCTACGTATTTTGATTCTTGACTTAGGTTGCTCTCAACTGTGACTCATATCCCAACCTTGGATAGCACGTCACAATGACACCTATCAGTTTACTATCGCACGAATATGGCATCCCCTATGAAGAGTCTGACTTCGGTGCATTCCACAAAAGAAGTCACCAGATAGAGGCTCGGTTATCAACTTCTATAGTTGGGTTTTAACTCACGAAGTTCAATAGAGCCATTCGATATGAGATTTTAGAAATGGGTTTTGTCTTTGGGTTCAAAGTCGATACAAAATTCAATATCACGCCTCTGGGAGTAGGCCAAAGAATACGTCAGAAATTTACTAACAATGAAATATCATTCAAATCGGCGTGTCTTTATTCAAATCCATAACATGGGCTTAGAAAGCTCGACATCCGCTTTTTCAATAAGCGAATGACTTTCTGACTTGATATGAAAGAGTTTTACTTCAATGGTTTGGTTGCTTTAAATTGAATAACAGAGTTCTTAGGAATATGAAAACTAACAACCTTACAAAAGTAATCAATTTGGCATGATGAGTAGTTAACCAATTAATCCCTAAAATCACATCAAAAGCAAGTAACTTTAAAGAGATAAGGTCAATGGTAATGTGATGGTGCCAACTTGGATCAAACAAGATTTATAAAAGCGGTGGATGTGATGAAAGTTTCTCTAGCGGAGTTTCCACGAGATAGGTCAAAGTCTAATTTCTCCGAGTCAAGTTTAAGCGTTGAGCACAAGCGGAGAGATAAATGAATGGGTAGCACGGTAGATCTAATAATGTATAAACTTCGTAATAATTTATAATTAACTAACCCATGCTAACTAACCGTTCGGGTTCCTCGCATTTTGACCGATCCGAAAAACGCTCTTTCGAGGCAGATTGACTTTGATTTTTCGGGGATGACCTTTTGAGTCACCATCCCCATTGGACTTGGATTCATTCACAGTGCAATCTCGGCGATATGTCCTTCCTTTCCACAATTATAACATACCTTAAAGCTGTTGTCAGGCGGTTCAATGATATGTCCTTCTTTTCCGTGACTTATAGCATATATGACCAATGGTCGATTCTCCTCCTTGGAACTAGATTCTTCTTTGGTCTTGAATCTCCTCTTTTAAAATCTCCTCCGACTCGCTTCTTCTATTCTCATGACCATGATTACCACCAGAGTGGTGCGCCGCTTCTTGTCAGTATTTTTCTTTCTCCATTTGGTTATCGTTGTTCTAATGATTTGCACATCCATATGATTATGATGATCTGGTTGTGGTCCCTCGGTTGGCCAGTACTACTCGTTATCTTGCTCTAATAATTGAGCCACATTGACAACATCCGAATAGAGAAAAAATTTATGAGAAATGAGATATTGGACGTATCTGGGGTTTCAAACCTCTCGTAAACATCCGCCATACATTCCTTATTCTCCACCAAATGAGGTGCAAAACCGGATAACTCATGAACTTCACCTCGTCTTTGGGACACCGTCATGTTATTTTGTTCCAATCTAATAAACTCTACCTCCTTCATATGACAAACACTTTCAGGAAAGTATTTGTCATTGAACAGTTTCTGAAACGTTTCCCAAAACATGCTAAGTGCGGCTAGATGGGTACGCTTCACAGATTCCCACCAGTAATCTGCCTCATTACGGAACATAAAGGTGGCGAATGGAACCTTTTGTTCCTCCGTGCATCCCAAGACATCGAATATCTTGGTAATTTGTTTGACCCACGTCTCGCCTTTAATCGGATCCGCTTTTGCACTGCGGTGGTCCCAACTCTTTGAATCGCTGCTTTGTGTGACGGTATGCGGCGTTGTCATTGTTTCTTCCTATATTTTGAACAGGAATCTCCTTCGTTTGGTTTTGCATGAATCGCAAAAATCTTCTAAACATCTCATCGTTCATCGTCTGCTCAGTGGTGTTGTTTACAGGAGGAACATTGTCTTCCTGTTGCACGTTCTCCTGATTGATAAGTAAAGGTGTCTCCACGGTCTCATTTACTCCCATCGTTAACATTCTCGATTTGCCATTCTCAAATAATCGCCATAAAACAAGGGTTAATTAAAGAAATTAACATACCACATAATATCCCTATACTACTCGACCAACCAACAAATAAGTTTAGGTAGGACACACTAGCGAAGGATTTACTCGTCTTTCCCTCCTAGTTTTATTCCCGATCTCCGCCAGAGATCATATCCTAAGCTCTGTACCAAGCTTGTGGCGCCCCAAAATAGGTATACAACACCCATTCGAGTTGTCAAAATACATGGTGCAGAAACAACTACAACTTTATTAATACAACAAAAAACTGTGAGTTTAAATACAAATATTGTCATCTAGACAATATCCACACTCAAATAAGTCCTCATTATAATTATTAATACACTATTTTACAGAATAGTGAGTACTACTAGAATCACTTCTAGAACCATCATTCCACACCCTGACTAGTACTCGCTACATTCTCGCCTCCTGAGAAGAAAAATGGAACAATAAAGAAAAAGGTGAGCTCAACTAGCCCAGTAAAGAACATTATGACTAAGATAATATAGATTAAATTATCGTTAGTCTTCAACAGGGAAAAATCTAATAGAATACAATAGACAACAAGTTTTAAATCAATATTCGCAGCGGAAATAATAATTCATTAGAAGAGTTAAGTAGAGAATGAAATCTACTATCTTCTATATATGAATTTAAAAGTTCATCGTCTATCTTTTATCCCTGTAACATCAATCAATATATAACTGAAATCAAATATTCATCTTTGCACTTACATGTGCCAAAGATATTCATCGATTAAGTCATGTTCATCTAAACACATGTTCATCTTTTGCACTCACGGCCAAAGATATTCATCGAAAATCATTAATCTTTGCACGGGCCAAAGATATTCAATTATATCATCATTTAGGACGGAGGATGATGAAAAAATATTTTAAAGAAAAGCGAATCCGATTGAAACAAAAGAATAAATATTACGGATTTGTATTTCAATTTATTCCATGTCCAAAAATACCTCATAAATAATCATAGTGGAGTAAAATTCAAGAATGATCAAAACATGGATACAATCAAAGCTAGTATCCATAATAGATATTTTAGACGAAAAACTAAAATTTAATTTTTTACGTGAATAGTGTCGTGATTCGTGAATAGTCTTAGTATCACGTGAATAGTAACTCAGACACCAAAAGATAGAAATTCCACAAGAAAAACATCATGCTTCGTGAATAGTACTTTCGTGAATAGTAACTCATGAATAGTAACTCGTGAATAGTAACTCATGAATAGTAACCTCGAGATATGAAAAAGTTCCAAATTTGATAAAAAGTTTCAACCAATATTTCAAGATAATGATATTGAAGAAATAATATCACTTACGAAGAAAATAACATCCCTTACCTCGAAAGAATAATACTTCAATTTGGAACACTGAATATAGTGTTGAAGGAAACTTACACCGTATAGCAACACTCAAAGTATTAAAATACTCACAAGAATACGCTCAATATATCGAGAGAGAAAGAGAAAGAAGATTTCAGTTTCTAGTGTGATTTTCAATTCTAACCTAAATACCCTATTTATAGGAAAATGCTTAGAACACCAAAGCAAAAAATTTAATAAAATAATAATATTTTATTTTTAATTTCCTTAGCCCACCTTGACCATCTGAATTCAGCCACCAAATAATGACAAAAACCAAAAAAATGATTTTGTAATTAAAAATAATTAAAACTTTCTAAAACCAATTATTTCAGAACTACGGAACTTCAATAATTCATAATAAATAGCCCTTTATTAGAAAATTCAAACCACATGTCTTTTCCATAGGAAATTTCATTATCTACAACTTTGCAGAAGAAAGTTTTTCCAAATTCCAAACGGAAATTGACCGAAATCACAAACCAGGCGATTTTATTGTTTATAATCAAATTTCGGTCAAGAAATGGGCCCTGAGACATGTTTTTAAACAACTTTTGTAACAAAAATACTCTTCCTCCTCATATACCCATATATCCCACATTCATTGTAAAAAATATCATCATTATTATATTATATAATAAATTATTATTTTATCGAAAAGATAAAATATCAATTTTTAACAATTATCACTTTAAAATTTTCTCCATCTATATCCACATAAAATCAATATTTTTCTCATCATATAAATTAATAATTAATTATTCACAAATAATATTCTGAGAATCACAAGATCTTTGCAACTGGTAGTTCCCCAGAAAAGAGGGGCTTTCAATAAGGATTTCTCGCATCGGGTGTGCATGATTAGGTGACCAAACCTCTCTTTAAATGAGAACTTTCTAGACATTGCCAATAATATTATCTAATAATATTATTAGGATAATATGAATTATTGCTTCGATAATGGAAAATCTTGTGTAGTGACAATTATTGAAACAACAATAATATAAAATATCAACGCGTGAATTATTGAATCAATAAAATAAAATCTTTGAGCGATAACTATTGTAACAATTATTGAGTAAAGTGCCTTCTTACGTAAGAATAATTAATTGGTGCAATACAGGTGTGCTTCTTGTGTGACAACAACGTAGACATCGTATTTTAACCAAGGGTATTCCAACGATAATAATCTGAATAACTACGTTGTTATTTATAAACAACTTATACTTGTCGTTTTCTTCATCCAATCGTTTTTCCGTTATGGGCCCACACAAGGTCGCACTGTCGCATGCGAATATTCCCCGACACGGCAAAGAATATTCCACGACCAAACGAATATTCTAAAACAACAATGAGTATTTTATAACCACTTGCATATTTGAAATATTTGCGCATTTTACCCATAACTAACCACATTAATCAAATCAACCCTTAGTATTTCAAAATGATAAATAGAGGAAATTAAATTTCATTTATTAATAATTTGGGGTCTTAAAACCTCCCATCCTTGGGGTGTGTTCTAAATTTTTTTTTAGGTTTTTTAGGAAATCGAGGCAGGTTCAAACCTATTCGGTTTGATGTAAAGCTAAACCGGTTTAAGAATTTGCAAAAAAAAGTACATACATACCGAAATTTTAGGCCCGGTTTTAGAGAGTGTTTGGTTTGTTCGGTAAATACCGAACCAAATCCATTGCAGACCGATTTTTAAATAATATATTAAAAAAATAAAATATAACTTGAAAAATCAATTCTTTAAGACTTTTGTCTAACCATAAAAAATTAACTTGAAAGTCTCCTCTATTTATAGAATAGAGGTAAGACAAGAGAAGACATACTAGACAATGTGGGATGTCTAACCATGTAAAATTAACTTGAAAGTCTCATCTATTTATAGAATAGAGGTAAGACAAGAGAAGGCATACTAGACAATATTGTGGGATGTCTAACCATGTAAAATTAACTTGAAAGTCTCATCTATTTATAGAATAGAGGTAAGATAAGAGATGACATACTAGACAATATGGGATGTATTTGAAATCCTTAGTATTTTGTTGTCTCCAAGTCTCAAAGTCCCATATTGGCTAAATTAGTAAAATTTTAAAGAAATTTTCCTTATAATTTGATTACCATGTAATAATGAATTCAAGATAACAACTAATCAAACTATTATTACTTATTATTATTAAATTAATAATTAATATTGAGATGTAAATACCAACTTGACCCTTGTCAAGGGAACTTATGGCACCATCTCACATAACTTGTTTCTAAGTCCCACATTGAAGAAAGTTTTCTTTATAAAAACACTACAATGTGTGAAGCCTTTACAATTTAGTTGAGAATTGATTACCATTTAATAATGAATTCAAGATAACAAGTAATCAAAATATTATTACTTAATATAGGGATGTAAATACCAACTTAGAAATCACATAAGGAGAACATGGCACCATCTCACATAACTTGTTTCTAAATTTTCCTTATAAATTTATTACATGTAATAATGATTCAAGATAACACGTAATCAAATTATTATTATTTAATATAGGGATGTAAATTTAATATTGGAATGTAAATACCAACTTAGACTCTCATCAAATCCGACACTAATGAATGCCAAAAAAATCACATAACATAAGGGAACTTATGGCACTATCTTACTTAACTTGTTTCTAAACTATCAAGTGAAATCTTAATAGTCAAGTCCCACATTGGTTTAATTATAAAAGTCTAAGGAAGTTTTCCTTATAAAAAGACTTCCAAATATTAATAGCCAAGTGCCCAAGTCCCACATTGGTTCACTTATCAAAGTCTAAGGAAGTTTTCTCTATAAAAATACTACCAAGTGAGATTTTAATAGCTAAGTCCCACATGGGTTATTTTATAAAAGTCTAAGGAAGTTTTTCTTTTAAAAGACTATCAGTGAAATTTTCCTTGAGACTTTAATAGCCAAGTCCTACCTTGGTTATTTTGTAAAAGTCTAAGGAAGTTTTTCTTATAAAAAGACTTCTAAGTCTTATATTTTTTTATTGGACCGAATTTTAGCTTGAAAAAGGTTGAGTTTGGTACAAGTATTGGCTACTTCCTTTAGTCGAATTTTGGCTCAAAAATAAGTCTTGGGCTGCTCTTTCTTGGGTCGGTTTTTGTTTAAAATTGGGCTGAGTAATGATTTAAATTTGGGGCCGATTCTAGTAAGGTAAAAACCGAAACCGAACCGGTTAATAGGTTCGGTATACCGGTTCAACCGGTTCCGGTATCGGTTTCCTATTTTGGGACTTTCGGTGATTGATTAGGATTCGATTCGGGACCGATTCGGTCCGGTTCTTTACCGATGAACACCCCTACCCCTCCTTATGAAATTTTGTCCTTGAAATTGACGTACGTACCTGGTGTTTCGAAAAGATGAGGATACCTCACTTTCATTTCCGTTTCCAAATCCCAAGTCATTTCCTCAATAGCATGGTTTCTCCACAAAACTTTAACTTGTGGTATGACTTTCGTGTATAGGACATGCTCCTTCCTATCCAAGATCTTGACAGGTACCTCTTCGTACGTTAAGTCTTCGGCTATCTCGTCCGGTTCTAACTCAATTACATGGTTTGGGTCTTTCTTACGTAGCACAGATATATGAAAAACATTATGAACACGAGACATACTTGGAGGTAACGCGAGTCTATAGGCTACATTTCCTATTCGGTCAAGAATCTGGAATGGACCAATAAATCATGGATTGAGCTTTCCTCTCTTCTCAAATCTTGTAACTCCCTTCCATGGAGCCACACACAACAATACATGATCCCCAATGTCAAATTCCACGTCCTTTCGATGAAGATCCGCATAACTCTTTTGTCGATCCTGTGCCATTTGTATACGTTGTCAAATCGTTTGGATCTTCTCTGTAGTCATTTGTACCAACTCTGGTCCCAACAACGTTGCTTCTCCCACCTCATCCCAACATACTGGAGAGCGACACTTTCGTCCATACAATGCTTCAAATGGAGCCACACCTATACTTTCCTGATAACTGTTGTTGTAGGAGAATTCCACCAATGGTAGGTACTTATCCCAACTCCCTTTGAAATCGAGGACACAAAGTCTTAATAGATCTTCAAGAGTTTGAATAGTCCTCTCTAATTGCCCGTCCGTTTGAGGATGGTATGTCGAACTGAACCGTAAATCCGTGCCCATAGCTTTTTGCAAGCTAACCCAAAATCTTGAAGTGAATCTTGGGTCACGATCCGAAACTATGGATACTGGCATTCCATGCAATCTCACAATCTCATTTACGTATATTCGAGCAAGACGTTCAAGGGAATAAGTCTCCCGTATCGGCAAGAAATGAGCAGACTTGGTTAATCTATCAACAATAACCCAAATAGCAGTTATTCCTTGAGAAACCGTGGGAAGACCCGTAACAAAATCCATGGTAATGTGTTCCCACTTCCATTTCGGAATCTCAAGTGGTTGCAACAAACCCTTTGGCACTTGATGCTGCGCCTTTACACGTTGACAAGTTAAACACCTTGAGATAAACTTTGCAATCCTTCTCTTCATATTGTTCCACCAAAATGTATGTCGAAGATCACGATACATTTTTGTACTTCCAGGATGGATTGCAAATGGTGTATTGTGTGCCTCCATCATGATCTTGTACTTCAAATCGTAATCGTTAGGAACACAAAAGTCCGGAGTGGACTCAAGTATTCCTTCTTCATCGATTCTTGCTTCGGAATAGCACCTTTTGTACCTTCTTCTTCATCACGCATCATTTCTGGGTTCGTGGGCGAGCAACTTTAACTTTATCGATTAAAGTTGGTTCTATGCGTATACTTGACATCATCGTACTCGTTCCTGCCTATGATCTTCAACTCAACGCATTAACTACGATGTTTACTTTTCCAGGATGGTATGGTAAAAACATGTGCCAAAATGAGTCTCCTTTTGAGTTCTTCGAAGCTCTTCCCACATTCCTTGCTACATTCAAATTTTGTATCTCTATGAGTCAGCTGCGTTAATGGAATAGCGATTCGAGAATATCCTTCAACAAATCTCCGATAATAACCAACTAAGCCTAGAAAGCTACGTATTTTGATTACTGACTTAGGTTGCTCTCAACTGTGACTCATATCCCAACCTTGGATAGCACGTCACAATGACACCTATCAGTTTACTATCGCACGAATATGGCATCCCCTATGAAGAGTCTGACTTCGGTGCATTCCACAAAAGAAGTCACCAGATAGAGGCTCGGTTATCAACTTCTATAGTTGGGTTTTTAACTCCTGAAGTTCAATAGGAGCCATTCGATATGAGATTTTAGAAATGGGTTTTGTACTGGGTTCAAAGTCGATACAAAATTCAATATCACGCTCTGGGAGTAGGCCAAAGAATACGTCAGGAAATTTACTAACAACAGAAATATCATTCAAATCTGACGTGTCTTTATTCAAATCCATAACATGGGCTTAGAAAGCTTGACATCCGTTTTTCAATAAACGAATGACTTTACGACTTGATATGAAAGAGTTTTACTTCAATGGTTTGGTTGCTTAAATTCGAATAACAGGTTGCTTAGGAATATGAAAACTAACAACCTTACAAAAGTAATCAATTTGGCATGATGAGTAGTTAACCAATTAATCCCTAAAATCACATCAAAAACAAGTAACTTTAAAGAGATAAGGTCAACAGGTAATGTGATGGTGCCAACTTGGATCAAACAAGATTTATAAACAGTGGATGTGATGAAAGTTTCTCCTAACGGAGTTTCCACAGATAGGTCAAAGTCTAATTTCTCCGGAGTCAAGTTTAAACGTTGAGCACAAGCAGGAGAGATAAATGAATGGGTAGCACCGGTATCTAATAATGTATAAACTTCGTAATAATTTATAATTAACTAACCCATGCTAACTTCGTTCGGGTTCCTCGCATTTTGACCAGTCACGAAAAACGCTCTTTCAGGAACCGTTGACTTTGATTTTTCTGGGACAGCCTTTTGAGTCACCATCCCCGCTGGACTTGGATTCGCTAAAGTGCAATCTCGAGCGATATGTCCTTCCTTTCCACAATTATAACATACCTTAAACTGTTGTGGGCAGTTTGGGCTGATATGTCCTTCTTTTCCGCACTTATAGCATATGACCGATGGTCGTTCTCCTCCCTTGGAACTAGTTGCTGCTGGTGCTGAATCTCCTCTTTTTAAAATCTCCTCCTGACTCGCTTCTTCTATTCTCATAACCATGATTACCACCAGAGTGGTTGTCATTTCTTGTCAGTATTTTTCTTTCTCCATTTGGTTATCGTTGTTCTAATGGATCGCATCATCCAGAATTATGATCCTGGTTGTGGTCCTCGGTTGACCGTACTTCGTTATCTTGCTCTAATAATTGAGCCACATTGACAACATATCTGAATAGAGAAAAAATTTATGAGAAATGAGATATTGACGTATACCGGGTTTCAAACCTCTCAGAAACATCCGCGTCATACATTCCTTATTCTCCACCAAATGAGATGCAAACCTGGATAACTCCGCGAACTTCACCTCGTACTGGGATACCGTCATGTTATTTTGTTCCAATCTAATAAACTCTACCTCCTTCATATGACAAACACTTTCAGGAAAGTATTTGTCATTGAACAGTTTCTGAAACGTTTCCCAAAACATGCTAAGTGCGGCTAGATGGGTACGCTTCACAGATTCCCACCAGTAATTTGCCTCATTACGGAACATAAAGGTGGCGAATGGAACCTTTTGTTCCTCCGTGCATCCCAAGACATCGAATATCTTGGTAATTTGTTTGACCCACGTCTCCGCCTTAATCGGATCCGGCTTTTCCCAGAATTCTGGTGGTCCCAACTCTTTGAACTGCTTGGTTGTGACCAGCTGTGCGTTGTCATTGTTTCTTCCTATATTTTGAACAGGAATCTCCTTCGTTTGGTTTTGCATGAATCGCAAAAAGCTTCTAAACATCTCATCGTTCATCGTCTGCTCAGTGGTGTTGTTTACAGGAGGAACATTGTCTTCCTGTTGCACGTTCTCCTGATTGATAAGTAAAGGTGTCTCCACGGTCTCATTTACTCCACTGTTAACATTCTCAGTTGCCATTCTCAAATACTGCCATAAAACAAGGGTTAATTAAAGAAATTAACATACCACATAATATCCCTATACTCTGACCAACCAACAAATAAGCTTAGGTAGGACACACTAGCGAAGGATTTACTCGTCTTTCCCCTCCTAGTTTTATTCCCCGATCTCCGCCAGAGATCATATCCCTAAGCTCTGTACCAAACTGTTGACGCCCCAAAATAGGTATAACAACACCCATTCTGAGTTGTCAAAATACATGGGTATGTAAACAACTACAACTTTATTAATCTGACAAAAAGCGTGAGTTTAAATACAAATATTGTCATCTAGACAATATCCACACTTAAATAAGTCCTCATTATAATTATTAATACACTATTTTACAGAATAGTGAGTACTACTAGAACCACTTCTAGAACCATCATTCCACACCCTGACTAGTACTCGCTACATTCTCGCCTCCTGAGAAGAAAAATGGAACAATAAAGAAAAAGGTGAGCTCAACTAGTCCAGTAAAGAACATTATGACTAAGATAATATAGATCAAATTATCGTTAGTCTTCAACAGGGAAAAATCTAATAGAATACAATAAACAACAAGTTTTAAATCAATATTCGCAGCGGAAATAATAATTCATTAGAAGAGTTAAGTAGAGAATGAAATCTACTATCTTCTATATATGAATTTAAAAGTTCATCGTCATCTTTTATCCTCAGAACATCAATCAATATATAACTGAAATCAAATATTCATCTTTGCACTACAGGCCAAAGATATTCATCAGTTGGTCATGTTCATCTAAACACATGTTCATCTTTGCACTACGGGCCAAAGATTTTCATCAGAAATCATTAATCTTTGCACTACAGGCCAAAGATATTCAATTATATCATCATTTAGGACGGAAGATGATGAAAAATATTTTAAAGAAAACGAATCCAAAGTGAAACAAAAGAATAAATATTACGGATTCGTATTTCAAATCTATTCCATGTCCAAAAATACCTCATAAATAATCATAGTGGAGTAAAATTCAAGGATGATCAAAACATGGATACAATCAAAGCTAGTATCCATAATAGATATTTTGGACGAAAAACAAAAATTTAATTTTTACGTGAATAATGTCGTATTCGTGAATAGTCTTAGTATCGTGAATAGTAACTCGACACCAAAAGATAGAAATTCCACAAGAAAAACATCATGCTTCGTGAATAGTACTCGTGAATAGTAACTCATGAATAGTAACTCGTGAATAGTAACTCATGAATAGTAACCCCGATATGAAAAAGTTCCAAATTTGATAAAAAGTTCCAACCAATATTTTAAGCATAATGATATTGAAGAAATAATATCACTTACGAAGAAAATAACATCCCTTACCTCGAAAGAATAATCTTACAGGTCGGAACAATTGAATATAGTGTTGAAGGAAACTTACACAGATATGCAACACTCAAAGTATTAAAATACTCACAAGAATACGCTCAATATATCGAGAGAGAAAGAGAAAGAAGATTTCAGTTTCTGGTGTGATTTTCAATTCTAACCTAAACACCCTATTTATAGGAAAATGCTTAGAACACCAAAGCAAAAAATTTAATAAAATAATAATATTTTATTTTTAATTTCCTTAGCCCACCTTGACCATCTGAATTCAGTCACCAAATAATGACAAAAACCAAAAAAATGTTTTTGTAATTAAAAATAATTAAAACTTTCAAAAATCAATTATTTCGGAACTACGGAACTTCAATAATTCATAATAAATAGCCCTTTTATCAGAAAAATTCAAACCACATGTCTTTTCCATAGGAAATTTCATTATTTACAACTTTACAGAAGAAAGTTTTTCCAAATTCCAAACGAAAATTGACCGAAATCCACAAACAGACGATTTTATAAGCTATAATCAAATTTCAGTCAAAAAATAGGCCCACAGACATGTTTTAAACAACTTTTGCAACAAAAATACTCTTCCTCCTCATATACTCATATATCCCACATTCATTGTAAAAATATCATCATTATTATATTATATAATAAATTATTATTTTATCAGAAAAGATAAAATATCAATTTTTAACAATTATCACTTTAAAAATTTTCTCCATCTATATCCACATAAAATCAATATTTTCCTCATCATATAAATCAATAATTAATTATTCACAAATAATATTACAGAATCACAAGATTTTGCAACTGTGCCATTCCCGGGAAGAGGAGGCTCTCCAATAAGGATTTCTCTTTCTTGTGCAATCAGGTGACCAAACCTCTCCTTTAAGTAGAACTTTATAGACATTGCCAATAATGTTATCTAATAATATTATTAGGATAATATGAATTATTGCTTCGATAATGAAAAATCTTGTGTAGTGACAATTATTGAAACAACAAAGTAATATAAAATATCAACGCAGCAATTATTGAATCAATAAAATAAAATCTTTGAGCGATGCTTCATCGTAACAATTATTGAGTAGTGTCTTCTTACGTAAGAATCAATAATTGGTGCAATCTGGTGGTGCATCTTTGTGCAATAACGCGTAGACTTGTGTTTTAACCACGGGTATTCCAACAAAGATAATTGTGAATAACTACGTCGTTATTTATAAACAACTTATACTTGTCGTTTCTTCATCCAATCGCTTCAAGTTATAGGCTATTACATGGTCGCTGTGGCCGTCGCACGAATATTAAAACGGCAAAGAATATTCCACGACCAAACGAATATTCTCCGACAACAATGAGTATTTTATAACCACTTGCTTATTTGAAATATTTGTGCATTTTATCCATAACTAACCACATTAATCAAATCAACTCTTACTATTTCAAAATGATAAATAGAAGAAATTAAATTTTATTTATTAATAATTTGGGACCTTAGATAGTCCTCATTAAGTCAGCTTTAATGGAAATCCTATTAAGAGTAAAAATCTGTCTTCTCTTCCTTTCCTTGCCAAAATCCGATTAATCAAAACTGAACTATGATTATCATATGCCTGGCCTAAATAACTATGAGCTACAAGCAGCAGGAACTTGTGTCCCAGAAAAAGATACACGAGCATTATCACATGAAGAAGTTGTTTGCCCTCCACTATTTAACATCAGGTTGATGTCATCCATCTGAATGCCTTGACATGGGTTACTTTGGCTGCATTGGAGTGTTACTGCAACTGGTGAAGCTGAGGTTCCTCTAATGCCTATGAACTTAACATTGCTAACTTGAACATTGGAATTGTCCTGCAGAGACATAATTAAGAGACTTAGTAACACTTAATTAGAGAGAGAATTTAACTCAATTTTTTTTTTGTCTAATGATTTAAAATAAATAAATTGAGACCTTAAATAGAGAGAGAATATATACTTACGTCATTACACCTTTGGTGGCCGCCGCAATAATGTTGATCAATGATTATCGGGTATTTCGCATTATTCACCGTAATGTCTTGAAAAGTAACATCTGATACAGTTACAGAAGGGGAAGGAGCCCATGTTTTGATCCGTACACCGTTTTCAGTAGCAGTTACACTGCTACTTGTTACATGCACTCCACTTACACCTTTATCGTCTGCATGCCTGCCAATGCTTCCGATGCTGATCCCATGGCCTGGACCGCAGTCAACTCCGGTGATGTTGATGTTCGTACTTCCCTGTCCGACCGATATGCAGTCATCTCCGGTGCCTATAGGTGAACGGATAATCTGGACGTTGTTTGAGTTTTCTATATGAATTCCGTCGGTGTTTGGGCTGTTGGCAGGGGCTATTATGGTAACGTGTTGGAAAGTTATTGTGTTACTGTCATCAACTGCAAAATGGAAGCCTTTGCTATTGAGTGAAGTGATTCCTTGAATATTCGCATTGGTAATTTGATACAATGCTATCGACTGTAAATAACACAAAAATAATCAGATCGACATCCAATGAATTAAAATTATGACATAATAATATATATTATTTTTTAAAAATATTACTAAATTTAGAGGTTATTTGAGATCCCGGCCTTAAATAATTAAATCTGGTTAATTATAATCAATTTTAAAAAGTCAAAAGTTTTTATATCTTATTTTATGAAAATAATTAAAATTATAAATATTTGGTGTTTAATATTATCAGTAATACTATGATGATTAAAGAATGATCGATTACAAAAAAAAAATACACAAAATGATGTGGCTAAGTGTTTTTCATTACCAATTAATTATACAAATTGTCTTTTTCAAATTTATTATAAACAAAATTAATAATCAGAATCAATAATCACGTTAGTAATGCAATTTTAATAAAACTTACTCTTGAAAGATCTGAACCTTTTCCCCAAGCCGCAGGTCCATTACCATCAAATGTACCACTTCCACTAATAGTCAATCCATTGATGTTGTGAAAGCTAAACCAAGCATCTGCTTGATTATTACAATCTAAAGCCTTTACAACCCCGTCCACCTGAACCGCGACTTGACCGTTGCATCCGCCTTCGAAACTTACCATGTTCACCCGGAATGTACCGCCGCCAGGTATCAACATTGTGCCACCTGCTTGGCATGCAGCTTGCCATGCATTCGAAAAAGCCTGAAGACCAACAAATTTATTTTAAAAATACAGACTATATAGGGTTTAGGGTTAACTTCAATATATATATATATATATATATATATATATATATATATATATATATATATATATAAGAGCTCGTGCTGGCCCTGACCCTAATTTTAGCCAACCAATCTCCTCTTATTATCCATTTAATTAACGAGCGACCCATATTAAAAAGGTACTTTAAGCATCCACGTACAAGTATTTTTTGCAGATATGACAATTACTACGTGTGGATACTAAAAACACGTGGAATTACAAAAAGACTCCTATTTCTCGATATATAGTGAATTTCTAAAAATTATTTTGTATCTTTTTCTATTAAATATTTCAACTGTGTACGTATAACTGAAAGTAAGTAAAACCATCTCTTTTCAAAATCAATCGAAAACGAGTTAACAAGGACATTATTTTTATGAAAATAACAAAGCATAATATAATTAAAGAAAGGATTCCATTTAATTAAAGATGGTTTTTTAAGTGTAAGTTGAATCATGAATTACCTTGCTGTTATCAGTTTGTCCATCTGCGACAGCACCATAATTTTTCACATCAAAAGTACCTCCAGCTTGAACACGAACTTCATTGTACCAAAATAGCATCAACACTAAGAAGCAAAAATTGTGAAAGATTAAGCTGGAATCCATAATATTTCTCCTAGCTACTCTTCTTATATTTCTTTGATTTTTGAGAAATGACCAACTTTGGTTCTCTGATGTGGATATGATGTGTGTGATCCAAGCATGCACTATTTATAATGGGACAATACTAACTAAGAAAACAAATGCGATCTCAAATTTATGTCACAAATGCACATGTAATTAATTTCTAGATTGGTAGTTAATATTGTGATAGATTTTGTGTGATCTATGTAAATAGTAAGCAATTAGTATATTAATAATATGTATATTTGGGATAAAAAACTTCAGATCTTATTCGGGTACCCAAGATTATTATGTTAGAGAGTGGATATTGGAAAATGTTTGTTGGAAACTTGTGGAGTACCCAAATTGAGGAACCACGTAAATCTCTTGTGTTATTCTTAATTCTCTATCGTTTGTGTGCATGTAATCCTATATTTTAACAATGTTTTTATCAATTTTACATATTTGCAGTTGTTTTACATATATTTACCTTCTTTAATTTTATATTTTATTACATTAATATTACTATTTGCATGCAGTTGTTTTACATCCATCCACATTTCTGTGCGTACAACCGGATTGCGTGAATAATACATTTTTACGCTTTTAATGTGATGCTTATAGAATCTGAGATAAGGATATGTAGTTATGTACTAGTCTAGTTATATATAACGATACAATTTTGATGGGGTTAATTAATATACTATAAGCTCACAGTTATCTATGATTGAGTAATATTGAGAAAAAGAAATAAAATAAACAAATAAACTTTTGACTAAAATAGTGTAATCATAAAAGGTAGCAATTTTGTGAAAAGGCATAACACCATAATAATTTTTTTGAGAAAGCTATTGTTGGATATCAAGCATTATAACTAGTGAAAACTAGCTAGAAAATGAATACAAGTTTTTTTTTTTGTGTGTGGTTTTTCTTAATTTAGACACCCACAATATTAATCGGTTTTTCAGTTTTAAAATTATCACTAATTAATGAGATTTTGTTATATATTTTCAAAAAATCTTCAACCATATGATTGTAGAACCTACTTATTATTCATGTAAAAATGAATATTGTGATATTAACATTTTATTTATAAAAACAATTTACTTATTTTAATGGCAGTCTCTTAATTAATTAAAGATTAGCACCTGGTATCACACGTTATATTTAATCATGTTTATTTGTTAAGTTTTGCATGATAATATTGTGATGCATATATTGCATTTAGGATAATTTAAGCATGATGAGATATGGAATCTTGTTGATGACCGATGATAAAAATGTTGTGTTAAGTAATAACCGGAATGATGGGATAATGATAGCTAAGTTAACTTGTGAATGTTGTTAGCTTGTTTTATTGGGAACCTTTGTTTTATTTGCACTTATTCAACTTGTTGATTTAGTTTGAACCGAAGGAAATTATGGCTTAGGAAAGATAGAAAAAACCTCTATGACTTAATTTTATCTAGTATTTTCAAAATTATTTATTTAAAAAAATGATGAAAAAAATATAGAATAAACTTAACTAATTATCTTTGTGGCATTTATTAATCGAACAAGTAAGTACTTAGGAGTGTCTCTACACTTAGTGTCTTAAAGTCAACTAGTTTGGAAATTATTGGTCCAAAGTTCGCTACATGAGTAATTTTGAAAAGCCTAATAAAGATTAATTAACATTGCATAAGTCAAGAAATAATAAAAAACGAGATGAAGCATATAACACACTCGTTATGAAAAAAAAATTAAAAGAATCTTTTGAAATACAGGTATCTAAGTTATAGAGGTGAAGTAAATTGCTTATATTTGTGATTATCTTTCTTTGAACCATATGATTCTTAAGTTCGGCCGTGTTATGACTGGAACACCCACTATGAGTTGAAAATGATGTAGTTGGTGATATTTTTGAGTTTTAATTTATTTTTGAGTTTGAACATTCATTTGAGTTATGGTTAAGGAACTTTGAGGCTATCTTTGGATATTTGTGTTGATTCATGCTTGAGTTGGTAGAATCATGGTAGTTAATTGCATTCATTTTGTTCATTTCCATTACTTGAGGACAATCAATTGTTTAAGTTTGGGGATATTTGATGAGTGGGTAATATACCCATGGATTAAGTATTTTTAGACTTGATATATTGTTATTTTTTAAGTATTTTAGGACATTTTTACTTGTGTCATTGTTATTTTGCAGGTTAGGGGAATGGAGGGGAAATACGATAAATTCTAGCAAAAACAAGGGCATTATAGTAATTTCCCATCATACCAGCGCCAGTGAAACAACCCGGGTCAAATCTCGAGTCCGGAATAAATCTCGGGTCAAATTCAAAGTCCGAATCGAATCAAATACATCCAAATAAGGCCTTAAATCACTGACCTAATAGTATCTTCTTAGGTCATCTTAGCCCACCACAGACTCACCCAAAAGGTTATGATTTGAAGGTACTATTGGTAATAACTTAGTTTTTTATATGCAGACAAATTTTTCCCATAAATTTTGATGTGGGACTAGGGTGTTACAAACTCCCTTACTTAAATTTTTGAAGTCCTCGACAGAACCGATCACACACACGGTCCACAGATCTTTGCCTTTCTAGCCATTACAAAATTATACCGGTTGGCTTCGTGTCCCCACCTCAGGACCTCCCTCTCTCCATTGTGGGATAATACCATCAGCCTTCGTGTCCCTACGTCTGACGCACAACCCGATCGGATGACCCGACCCGAGCGTTTGAGAGTCAACTTTGATACCATATGAAAATAACCTGGGTCAAATACCGAGTCTGGAATAAATCTCGGTTCAAATCCCAAGTCCGGGTCGAATCAAATCCATCCAAATAAGACCTTAAACTGCTTAACTAATAGTATCTTCTTGGGTCATCTTAGCCCACCACAAGCTCACCGAAAAGGTCATGGCTTGAAGGTACATACTATTGGTAGTAACTTATTTCCTTATCTGCAGACAATTTTTTTTCCATATCTTTCAATGTGGGACTCGGTGTTACAAATATTACAAACTCCCCCCCCCCCCACTTAAATTTCTGAAGTCCCCGTTAGAATCGAGCACACACACGATCCATATATCTTTACCTCTCTAGCCATTATGGGAAAATACATGCTCACTTCATGTCCCCACCTCCGGACCTCCCTCTCTCTATTGTGGGATAATACCACCAGACTTCCTATCCCCACCTCTGGCAACCCGATCGGATGACCCGACCTGAGCTTTCGAGATTCAACTTTTTAATACCATATGAAATAACTCGGGTCAAATCCCAAGTCCGGAAAAAATTCTCGGGTCAAATCCTAAGTCCGAATCGAATCATATCCATCCAAATAAGACCTTAAACCACTGACCGAATAGTATCTTCTTGGGTTTTCTTAGCTCACCACAGGCTCACCCAAAAGGTCATAACTTAAAGGTACTATTGGTAGTAACTTATTTCCTTATATGCAGATAAATTTTTTTCAATATCTTTCAATGTGGGACTCGGTTGTTACAGCTAAGGCGCTACTAATAATGAGGACTTTATTTGAGTTTGGATATTGTCTAGAAGACAATATTATATTAAAACTCACAGTATGTGTGTTGTCGTATTTTGCACGACAGTTGTATTATTGAAGTTTGTATTTGGTTTTTTGTGCCATGTATTTGGCGACTTAGAATGGTTTTGTGTGGACCTATTTTGGGGGCGTCACATTTATGGTTTTAAATTTCAGCATTAACTAAATTTATAATTAATTAAGAATGCAATTGAACCTTTTATGTTTATGGATTAACTATCTATTTAATTCCAATTATTTATTCAAATTGAGTTATGTATTGTATTTTGTGTTTATTGATTAATTGTTTGGCCAACAATTAACAGGATACTTTAGATGAACTCGGGAGATAAAATCTAGGGTTATATCTAAATATGATAGCATGTGTATTCTAAGTTATTTTCATGAGTTAAATAATTAAGGTTGTAAATTGAATATGAATATTTCTTTCCACTGCATGTAACTTTTGGGAATTGATACTTAATTAATTTGTTTTTTTTTGTTTTGCATAGATTACCTATCATTTAAAGGCATTAAACCCTTCTCTTTGGAAGTTTTACTTATTACATCCTTGTCTAGGCCTTTTGTAAAAGGATCTTTCAAATTTTCCTTTGATTTGACATAGTTAAATGTAACAACCCCTTTATTGCTCTGCTCCCTCTTATATAACTATGTCTTAAACTTGTATGTCTAGACTTCCCGTTATAAACCTTATTATAAGACCATGATAATGTTGCCTCATTATCACAATATATTGAGATAGTTGTCATTGGTTTGAGCCAAAGTGGTATCTCAAATAATAAATCCTTAAGTCATTCGGTTTCTTTTACAACAGTTGATAATGCCAAAAACTCAGATTTCATAGTTGAATGTGTTAAGGTTTGTTTCTTGGAACCCCAAGAAATTGCCCATCCTCCTAAATTGAATATACATCCACTTGTAGACTTTATTTCATCTGAATCCATTATCCAATTTTTATCTGTGTACCCTTCTACCACAGGTGGGTATCTTATATAGCATAGTGCATAGTTAATTGTGCCTTTAAGATATTTAAGTATCCTTGATATTGTATCCCAATGAACCTGGCCTGGATTATAAGTAAACCTACTCAATACTCCTACTGCAAATGTTATATCAGATCTAGTACACTACATTGTATACATTAGACTATCAATTACACTTGCATACTCTAATTGAGATATGTTATTTCCTTTATTTGGAAATAACTTAAAATAATGCTCATATGGGGTAGAGGCTATCTTGCAATTCTTATGATTAAACTTCTTTAACAATTTCTCAATATAATGAGACTGGGTTAAAGAAATGGTCTATTGAGACCGCACAATCTTAATACCTAAAATTACATTAGCCTCCCCCATATCTTTCATATCAAAAGTAGCAGACAAAAATGCTTTAGTTTTTAATACTACCTTTTCACTAGTACCAAAAATAAGCATATCATCAACATATAAACAAACTATAACACCAAAACCTTTACTAAACTTAGAATAAACACATTTATATGATTCATTTATTTTAAACCCATTTGAAACAATCATATGGTCAAATTTTTCATGTCACTGCTTAGGTGTTTGTTATAGACCATATAAAGATTTAATAAGTTTAGAAACTTTTCTTTCTTGACATTTCAAAACATACTCTTCTGGTTGTTCCATATAAACTTCCTCTTCTAAGTCACCATTTGGAAAAGCAGTTTTAACATTCATTTGGTGTATAACAAGTTTATGAATTGATGTTAATGCAATTAATAACTTAATGGTATTAATTCTTACTACTAGAGCATATGTATCAAAGTAATCAATTTCTTCCTTTTGCTTAAAACATTTGGCTATCAGTCTAGCTTTATACTTATCAATGGATCCATCTGATTTTCTTTTCCTTTTAAAGATCCATTTATATCCAATGGGTTTACAACCAGGATGTAAATCCATCAAGACCCAAGTCTTGTTACCCATGATAGAATTCATTTCATCATTAATGGCTTCTTGCCAAAAACCTGAATCTTGAGAGGACATGGCTTCTCTAAAAGTCAATGGATCTCTATCACTAGAATAATGCTCTGTCACAAAAACACTAGAAGAAATAATTACATCCATGTTTCTTTCTACTAGGTACATGTAGAAATTAGGGTCATATGATTTTTCTATCCTTACTCTTTTACTTCTTCTTGGTTCTATTTCTTCAGTAGATGTAGTAAGTTCTATTTCATCATTTATTCCATGATGAACTGTTTCTTGATCCTCTTTATCAGTGTCTTCTCTTGACCTTTTCCTAAAGAAAGAATTCTCAAAGAACTCAACATCTCTAGACACCAAAATTATATTTTGGCTAATAGAATATGTGAATTCTATGGTTAAGAATTTATAGGCTTTGTTATTTTGTGCATAGCCTACAAAAGCACACTCAATTGCTTTAGCTTCAAGCTTAATTAGGCCTTAATTTTAGGATCAGTTAACCTTACTAATGCTCTACATCCCCATACTCTTAAATGGTCAAGAGAAGGTTTTCTCTTTTTCCAAAATTCATAAGGTGTAATATGAGTTTTTTATGGGGTATACAATTAAGTATATAACAAGCAGTCATTAATGCCTCCTCCCATAAATTTTTAGGCAAACCAGAAGTAATTAGAAGTAATGTATTAATCATTTCTTCAAGTGTCCTATTTTTTCATTCTGCCACTCCATTTTGTAGAGGACTATAAGGAGCTGTAGTTTGATGATTATACCATGATTCTCACAAAAATCATTAAAAATCATTGATTTTCAACTTCAGCCTTGTAGATTTTAAATTTTTCTAAAGCCTCATCTTTAGTCCTTAACAAATAAACTTAAGTGTATCTAGACTAAATAATCTATAAATGTTATAAAATATCTTACCTCCCCTAGTTACTATACCCTCAAATTTACAAATATCAGAATGAATCAATTCTAATAATTGTGAATTTCTTTATACTTTTTAAAAAGACTTCTTGAAAATTTTAGATTTAACACATATAACACATATTTCTAAATTAGAAAAATTAATCTTAGGAATTAAACTAAGATTACACATGCTACATATACTTTTATAATTTACATGTCCTAATCTAGCATGTCAAACATTAAAAGTAGAAACCATATAAGCAAAAGATGAATTTTCATTAATAACATTTAGTTCGTATATGCCATTAGATTCATATCCTTTTCCGACATACATACCACCCTCAGACAATATAATACAATTAGCGTCAAACAAGACTTTTATGTCATGTTTGTTTAAAAGACTAACATACACAAGATTTTCCCTAATTTTTGGAACATAAAGAACATCATTAAGAGTAATTGTCTTCCCGGATGATAATTTGAGAACCACCTTGCCTTTGCCCATCACTTTTGCAGTTGATAAATTTCCCATGAATAGTCATAAGCTTTAAATATTTCTTTATTCTTGGCAGTATGCTTGGTTGCTCCAGAATCGATCCACCATTCCATGTCGTTTCCAACCATGTTAGTCTCCATGATCATAGCAGCAATATCCTCATTGTCTACCATATTTGCTTGGTCATTCTTTTGTTACATTTGCTTCAAGTACAAAGTATATATATTGTTTCTTGAAATGTCCTGGCTTACAACACTTCCAACAAGTACCTTTCTGTTTTTTATTTCCGAAAGTGCTATGTTGACCACCACGCTTTCTTTTATTGTTTTCCCTTGGTTTAGATGCATTTAATTTCTATGACAAGAGTTTTAGCAGTTTTGTTTTCTATTTCCAATTTATCTAAATTTCGAGAATTTTCTTCAACTTGGAGAAATTTAATAAGTTCTTGCATAGTTATTGCATCTTTCTTTTGTTTCAATTCATTTCGACAATCTTTCCATGAAAATGGTAACTTTGAAATGATTGTCGATACTTTAAACCCTTCGTCAAAGCTATGGCCTTCCGACATAATTTAATTCATAATAATTTGAAGTTCATTTACTTATAGCATAACAGATTTGTTATCTATCATTTGATAATCAAATAATAAACTTACTAGAAATTTTTTATTTCCGGCGTCCTCGATTTTGTATTTTTTTTCGAGATCCTCCCATAATTCTCTTGCTGTCTTTTCCATAAATTTGGCTTCATACACATCATACAACGAATTGGATAGTGCATTTAGAATGTACCCTTTATACATGAAGTCATCTTGTTCCCATTTTATTCGAATCTTCATTTATGTCGATGTATAATTTTATTTTTCTTCAATTTTCTCTTCATTTAGCACATGAGAGATTTTTAATGTTGTTAAGAAAAAATATTGTAAGTTCCCAAATTTTATGAAATAAAATTATTCAATTTTTCATATAGTTATTATTCTATCTAGTAAATGGTTAAATTGATAAAATGATAAAGTTAAGGGTGATATGTGAAAATTTTACAAAGTAAGCAAGTTGTCATAAAATATTCGTTTGGTCAAGGAATATTCTTTTTGTTGGAAAATATTCATACGACGGCACAATCATTGGTGGATCCCACAACGGAATAACTGTCGGATATAGAAAGCAACAAAAATAACTTTTTCATAAAATAATGGCAAGACTTTTACCGTTAATTGTTGAAATATCCGGTGATAAAAGAAATACGATGTACGTGTTGTTTACGAGAAGCATATTTGCAGTATTACATGATTTTTGATTATTGATGTTTACGTAAGAAGTCACTCAGTTTCATTCAATAATTGCTACAGTAGTTGCTGCATAGTATCTCATATTATTTATTCAATTATTATCACAGTATCATCTGCACAATATTTTATATTATTAAATCAATAATTGAAATGACATAATTATTTATATTATTATTTTCATTATTGCCATTGTCTAGAAAGTTCTGTCGAGGAAAGGGGATATGTTATTTAATTGCGCGCCAATAAGGAGAAATTCTTATCGGAAAGTCCCCTCTTTCCTGGGAATGATCTGGTTGTCAATATTGTGAGTTATAATATTAATGTTGAAGAATTGTTGAAAGATTAAAAATGTGTTTATTGAAGATTATTGATTTATGATAAATATTTATTCAATTTTTGATATAAGTAAAGGGGTTGTCATGAAATATTTGTTGTAATTTTGACTTATTACATGGGCCTCCACTTACTCATTTTTTAAAACTGTCGGTAGAAATTTATCTCAGTTTTATTTTATTATTATTATAATAGTAAAAAAATAGAAATTTTTTTATATAAAATAGAATACTTTTTATATTATATATAAAGCTATTTGTTTTATTAGATTATAATTAAAATATATTATATTTTATATAAAGTTTTCGTTTTATTAGAATATTTTATTGCACAGTGATGAATAGTAAAAAAATCAGATTTTCTCCCGTGAAATCATCCAAAATTTTACTGTTCATCCGTGATTAAATAGTTTCCTGTCATTCTCCTATAAATAGGATGCTTAATTAAGAAATGAAAATCACACCAGAATCAGAGAATTTTTCTTCTATAATATTGTGCGTATTTCTTTTGAGTATAAGGATATTTTGAGTATAGCAAATAGTGCAAGTTTTCCTCAAGAATATCTCCGCTATACCAGTCAGATTTAGTCTCCTACTAAGGTAAGGAGTATTTTTTATTTCATATTCGTAAGAGATATTATTTTTCGTATTCGTAAGAAATATTATTTTCGTTCAATATTCGTAAGTACTATTATTTTCGTTCAATATTCGTAAATGATATTATCTTCGTTCAATATTCGTAAGGAATGTTATTTTCGTTCAATATTCGTAAGGGATATTATTTTAGTTCAATATTCGTAAGTGATATTATTTTCATTCAATATTCGTAAGGAATATTATTCTCTTACATACTCTATAGTATGTAAGTGATATTATTTCGTTTCATATTCCTAAATCTACACTTACTTTGATAAGTATTACTTCTATACTCCCTGAAATTAGTAGAATATCCTTGAGTTTTGCATTTCATCTAGTATCGTTTCACTGAAATATTTGTCTAAATATTCTTGTTAAATTTTAATATTTTCATTCGGGGTACTATTTATACAGTACTATTCATGGGGCACTATTCATGGGGTACTATTCACGAGGTACTATTCACGACAAAATTGGTTTTTTTTCTGTCCAAATTATTTTTGATACATGAATATCATTCTTGAATTTTACTCCACAATTAATTATTATGTTAACAATTTGGACATTCTTGAACTCTGGATAAATTGAATTATAAATCTCTAATATTTATCATTGATCTCACTTGATTGATTCCTTATATCATTGTCATAATCCCCATGCTTATATTGTGGTGAAAGTCATTTTTGGCATGTAGTGCATAGATGGACTGTTGATTGGTATAATTATGACCAGGAATTATGTATTGGTATAATCATGACCTGTAATGTTACACACAAATGTTATGGTGAAAGTCCTCTTTGGCCCGTAGTGCAAAGATATGATGGACCGTTGATTATTGGTTTTACAGTTGTATATCTTTGGCCTGTAGTGCAAAGATGGACTGTTGATTATTGATTTTACAGGTGTATATGTTTAGCCCGTAGTGCAAAGATGGATTGTTGATTATTGGTTTTACAATTGAACATCTTTGACCCCGTAGTGACTAAATATGATATATATTGATTATTGGTTTTATGCAAAGATTCTGATTATATATCTTTGGCCCGTAGTGCAAAGATGGACTGTTGATTATTGATTTTACAATTGTATCTTTGGCCCATAGTGCAAAGATGGACTGTTGATTATTGGTTTTATAGTTGTATATCTTTGCCGTAGTACAAAGATGGACTGTTGATTATTGATTTTACAATTGTATATCTTTGGTCGTACTGCAAAGATGGATTGTTGATTATTGGTTTTACAGTTGTATGTCTTTGGCCCATAGTGCAATGATGGACTGTTGATTATTAGTTTTACAGTTGAACATCTTTGGCCCGTAGTGCAAAGATAGACAATTGATTGGTATGATCATGACTATTGTTGTTACATTTGAATATCTTTGGTGTAGAGTGTAAAGACAATATGATTATTGGGTATCTTTAGCCTTTGTGGCAAAGAGAAATTGTTGATTTACATGATTATAAATATGAATTGTGAATTTAACTATAATCTTTGGTGGTTCAGGTGAAGACATGTGATGAAAGTTCTCTTTGTCTTGGGTACAATAAAGAACTATTGATGAGTATTACAGGATTGAAATATTAATGATGGACTTTTAATTTGGAGGAGATAGTAGACATTATGTTCTACTTGACTCTTCTAATGGATTGTTGATTCCGCTGCAATTATGGTTGAAAGCTTTTATCATCTACCATATGTTCTAAATATCTAATTTATTACTGATGAGTGTTATTGATAATTTAATTATCTTTACTCATAATTACCTTTACTGGGCTATTTGTGCTCACCCTTTTACTTCACAATTCCTTTCAGGTAGTAAAGTGTAGTTGGGTCGAGCGGGGATAACAGGAGAATAGTGTGACGGTCCGAGACTGTGAAAATTTCTCAATACATTATAAAACAGCATAACAATATATAATTGGATTGAGGACTTAAGATGTGTGTGTCGTATTTTATAAGTCACTTAATAATTGATTTTGGTGAACAACAATAGAGTTATGAGAACCCGACTTTGAAAGCGTCAAAAATGCACCCCATTAGAATGAGGAGGGCAGAATTGTACTAAGAGCTTAAAGGGTGTGTTTCCACTATCATACATGATGTCTGACCACATACAAATTCATGTTTATCATAAGATATGGTTGTGCACATCCACTTGATGACTATATCTATGAGCATTATCTATTTAATCTTGGAGTATGGTTAGAATATAATTCTCAGTTTGAGACAATGGAGATAATTATATGGCAAGAAGATGCACACCATCAGAATGAACAGGATAGTAATCTTCTCGTTCTTCTTTGGGGTTTGGTTAACCAAGGTTAATGCTCAAGTCCTAACTTTATGTAAAGTATCATTAGTTTGGAGTATGAGTACTACTGTTATTTGTATCGAAACTCATAGCTTATGTGTTGTCGTATTTTGCACGACAGTTGTATTAATGAAGTTTGTATTTAGATTCTGTACCATGTATTTGGCGACTCAAAATGAGTTGTATGGACCTATTTTGGGGGCGTTTCAAATACATTTTGCTTTCCCAACGTCTGAAGAAGAATCCATCAAATTTCTCGAGTATTAATTTGATTTAAGCTATTTTTTGCATTGTTGTCCTCCATGGTTATATAGTCTTAAGATTGTTGTAACCTGCTTTGTAGTATTATATAGAACAACAATATTACCGTCTGAATCGAATGGTTGGCCACTTTTTCCTTAAGACTATATTCGTCCCTTATTTTTACTACATAGAGTTACTGCGAATTAGTCTCCTACAATAAGATAGGCCCAAAATTTACTTTGTACTATAATTTGTTGTGTAGAAAAAAAAATAGTGCAAACTATAACTGAGAGAAAAGAAAATATAACAAGAAAATTATTTAGAATAATTTTCTATGAACTTGAAAAGAATTTAGAATGACTTGAAAATTTAAGAACTTGAGAATGATTGAAGTTGTTGATCTCAGTTTTGGTTAGATTGACAACATATTTATAAGTTTCCAAACACCCATTTGAAGAGTTATGTACTCAATTATTTGGTCGTATCCCAATTCCGATGTCGGCATCCCAATTGAGAGTTGCCGTTGAATATTAACGTTGACCTTTTCTTTGTAATATATATATATATATATATATATATATATATATATATATATATATATATATATTAATAAATAATTTATTTAAAAAATATTATAAGAATGTTGTTGCCATAACTTGAACTCAAGTCCTTAATATCAACACATCTCTCTTATCCAACTGAATTGTTGGTTACATGGATAACATATAATATATTTATTATATAATTTTAGATAATGTAAATATCCAACACTATTTTATCCAATTAATAATATAATTTTAATTAAACTTGAATATATATTTTAGTAAATGTAGCAAATATAATATTATATGAAATGATCTTATTTTAATTATTTTCTTATAAATTGAATTATTAATTTTGTTTTATTATAAAAATTATATTATTAATTCTAGTTTCTGATTTGGATATGTTAATGATATAAGTTGACTTATTAAACAGAGAAGAGAAGATGTAAGAATTATGTTATATTCATGTAACTATACTGATATACACCAATGATGCTCAAAAATCCTTTGAACTTGGAAAGATTACAAACAAATATGAATAGAATATTTGAACAGATCTGTTGCACTAATTAAGGTACTCAAATTGATTTGTTGCACTAATTAAGGAACTCAAATATTTCTTCTGATTCAGTCGGTCGTTATTCACGGCTTTGAATGTCTTTGGTATTTCTATCATGCCCCCGCAAGATGGACGGCCGACGGGTAAGTCCAATCTTGGTTTGGAGAAAGTTTCAAAAGCTGATTGGCGAGAGTGGCTCTGCGAGGACATCGATAAGTTGGTCACCGAGAAACATAGCAACTTCTGAAGCAAATCGTTTTGAACATGTTCGCGAATGAAGTGATAATCAAGAGCCACATGCTTCATACAAGAGTGAAAGACAGGGTTTGCGCAGAGGATGGTGGCACCAACATTGTCACAATAAACCATCAATGGATGTGGAATGGTGACACTCAAATCTGTAAGTAGGGAACATATCCAACGAAGTTCAGCGGCTATAGCAGCTAGCCACACAGCTTCGGTGAAGGAGCGGGCAACAGTGCGTTATTTCTTCGAGCTCCAAGAAGCGAGACTTAGACCAATGTAGATGAGATAAGCACTTGTGGATGTATAATCATCTTTATCACCAGCCTAGTCTACATCTAAGAACGTGTGAAGCGCTGGGGTTGTTTGGCGATACAGAATAATACCATGATCAAGTGTTCCACATAGATAGCGTAGAAGATGTTTGGTCGCTTGCCAATGATCCGTTGTCGATTGGTGCATGAAAAATATCTGATCACCCACTTAGTTGCTTGTAGGTGCAAATTTGTTGGGCATTTCATGTACCTACTAAGCAAGCTGACAACAAACATGAGATCAAGTCTGGTTGCTATTAGATACATGAGACTCCCAATCATATGTTTGAAAAATGTGTTGTCTACGGATTCTCCATTGCTATTTTTCCTAAGTTTAGCTCTAAGAACTATGGAATTGAGCACTAAGTTGGACTCTGTCATTCCAAACCTGTTCAGAATTTTTTGGAGATATTTTTTTGGTGAATGAAGATTCCATCGTCTTGCTGCAATACTTCTATACCCAAAAAATATCTCATCTTTCCCAAATCAGTCATATCAAATTCTCTTTTCATTGACTGTTTGAAAGCCATGAACATCTCTTCATTATTGCCAGTAAAAATTAAATCACATAGAGGCATACAATTAGAAATTTACCTCCTGGCCGGTAAGGTCTTGGTGAATAGGGTATGCTCATAGGGACATTTAGTAAATTCTTTCTTCTCAAAATTGGACTCTATTTTGCTATATTTTGTTGTACCATAACCAAATGACCAAGTCAAAGTCATAACAAACTTTAAAAGTTAATTCTTTAATTAGTTTTTGGGTCTCAAAAGGCATGTAATGATTTGAAAGAAAGAAAGAAGGTTTCTTTATTTTGTTGCAATATAGGAGTACTTATTAGTTGTGGTTATTGGCATTGCAGTGCAATTAAGGTCACCTCTTCCCATAAAACCCGAACTTTTTAATATAGATTATTAATAAAAAGAGATCTCTTTTTGAGAGGTAAATTTTTATTTTTTTTGACAAATGAGACTCTTTTTTTTTATGAAATATAGAAAGTTATTAAAAATGGGCGCCGATAGGGTATACATTTGAAGAATGAATCGAAAAGTTAAAGCAATCATCGGAAATTCATATCCGATGAAGCCTTTGGCTTAAAATGATTTGGGCTATCCCCGAAGCATAAGCCGGAGAGAAACACTGGGTACAAGTTCACAGATACTCAAGCCTTCATCGCACATATACATGTTTCCGAAGCATGCTTCAATTTAACACAACTTCAACTGAACAATATTACCCTTGTTCATAAACTAACTAGGAAAACAGAAGAGAAAACCAGACTCGGAAATTTCTGAAAGGAACTGCATAACAAAGATATTTCAATATATAGTCCAACAAAATTGAAGATCCAACTACTTATATTTTATATGCAAGTAGTGTAAAGTTAGTAATATAATGCATTTTTGATAAAATTAATTACTGAGCAATAAAATTGATTTAAAATCATCCATGTAACGTTGATCTCCAACCGAGGTTTTCCTCGGGATAATCCTTTTGCATATCCTCAGGAGGAATAAAGCAATCCATGGACAACCCAGGGACATTAAACGCAAGATCGTCGATCATCCACGTCTCTTCCATTTGAGTTATTGCGGGGTCCGCCCTCAAATTGTCTCCGAAACGTGTGATGATCGCGCTCGATTGACCCGAATGTGCGATCATCACGCCCTCGAGGGTCCGATAGTCCTCGATTTTGGTGCCCATTGTGGTTTCCCAATATATAGGGTGGGAACCAGGGGACTGAATTCTGGTTAAGTAAGAGTCCTCTAAATAAATCAGCAATCCATTTCTTTGGCTAAAATAGCCAAACATAACATGTTTGATCATCTCGGCCGTGGGATCACTTCGTGCAGCAAGGTCCGTATGATCGGCGGATAGTTTTAACACGAAGCAATCCACGCCCTTGATTTGCTTTTCTCCCATGTATTGAGCTAGGGAAAATGCATCTGATACAGCCAGTGGATCTAGTCCCTGCATAAATGATCAATTGATGTTATTTTCAAACAAAATAAATTTGATAGCTTTTTTAAAAAAAACATCAAAAATATATTCATTAGAGAAAGGAATTGTATACATACATCTGCCTAAACACAAAAGCTAGGTCACTAGGGGTGAAAACAGTCCGGTAACTCAGTACCCGATTCGGATTCGGCCCGAAAAAATAAAGCGGCACTCGAATTCAAGCCGAATCTGGGCCATAGTCATTTTTGGGTTTATAAGACAGAGCACGAATCACTGTTGGCTCGTTTTAGGGTTCGAGTTTGCCTCCTTCATGTGACACATACTCGATCCTTACTTGATGAACCCTACTCGTTTAGGAGTTCGACACATAATCGATTCTTAGTCTTTGATTCTTATTTTTATATAAAAATGGAAAGGTTTTCTAATTCATCTCTTTGTCAGCCTCACCTCTTCGTTTATTGCTGAGAAATTGAGTTGTTTGTAAGCTCGAGATTTGTTGGGGTTGTTGAGAACTTATGACTGAATCGTTTCACAAAAGAGACTAAATAAAGAATTTAGTGATTCAAACTCAGAATCATATGTAACCCCACAACATGTGTCATTGGCTAGGCACGCATAACTGGAAAACATGACACAAATTCCACTCAACTCCACGTGAAGGCCATACAAAAAAGAAAGAACATGCAAAAAGTAACAATGTCACAAAAATCCTTATTTTTCAAGGCACATTAAAAAAAAAGAGAAAAAGGAACATCTCTATTTAGAAAAATGCCACCCTCTAGTGGTGGTATAATTAGTGTGATATGAAGAAAAAAAATATAAATGGAATTTTTAAAAAAATTGAAATTAAAAAATTAAAAAAAAAAAATATAAATGATTTATATTTTTAAAAGACTAAATTGTCTTTTCATTTTGAGTTGTAATTTATTCTAGTAAAAAAAATACTAAGTTTAGTGACCAGAAAATTTTATTTACAAAAATTCAGAGATATTAAAGTTTAAATCGTATTTAAGCCTAATAACAGTGATTACTTGCCTGAAGAGAACGCCTCAGAGGACGAACACCACCTTTAGCCGTGTGAGAGCCGAGCCAAGGGGTGCGGCGCCAAGCCACATTGCCGTCACTGCCGGCTACAACTTTGTGGCCACCCACAACAAGTTCAATTAGCCACTTGTTAGGTACCATTTGCCACATTACAAAGCATCCCCTTGTTGGAATCCCGTTGGTAGCTCCGCTAGCCGAGCCGTTTGAGCTGAGCTCATCCACCATAGCCATGCTCACTTTTACGGTTGCATACATGTTCTTTACATTCCCTTCTAGCTTCCGGCAACCGGTGGCCGCCTTAAAGTGTTGTATTATGTATTGTGCCGATGATGAGACCTGAAAAATATATAAATTAACATATACTATTTTAAGAGATTTTATTAGTGATACTTTTGACATTTCATCATATTTATCAATGACTATTCGAAACATACATATTAACTATTAAGTGCTCTGCAAACGAAAATTATGTATTTAAGACAAATACCTTTTTTATATATATATATATATATATATATATATATATATATATATATATATATATATATTAACATGCATGAACATGCCCATTATGACATATTAGTAGTTTAGTACTCCTCCCGTCCCTTATATAAGTAGTTTTAGAATTTCAAGTAAGTATTAATTGTTTAGTTTTTAATATTATCACAAGTATTAAATATAACTTTGATTCTCTCATTATTTTTTGTCCAATAAATAACATTCTCTTTTTCCAACAAGGACAATATAGATAATTGATATTATATTTAAGGGCAAAGGTGCAAAAATGTCCCTGATGTTTATCCCGAAATCCCACTTCGACCCTGAACTTCTTTTTTTTTCAAAAGTACAACCAACTCATCAAAGCTTGTTTTATTTTATTAGTTATTTTGATTAATTAACAAAATAATTTAGATTTTAGTATTTTGATTAAATGATATAAATATGTTATGCTTTTTTTTATTTTGAATTTAAGTTTTTTTTTTGTTTTGATTAAATGATATATATTGTTTTGTTTAGAGTATGTTTTATATCTAAGCCTTAAGTAATTTCTGTATTAATTAATTTCAGTAAATATTCTTGCCACGTGTCAGCCACGTCATAGAGGTTCTATCCGTTTGTCTATTTGGCATGTTTGTCAACAAGAGGGGCTTTGGTGAACTGGTTTTTGTAACGTTAGGGGTACATTAGTGGGATTTCAGAGTAAATATCAGGGGCATTTTTGCACCTTTACCCTTATATTTAATGTTATATAATTATTTCTTTAATACTCGTGCACAATTTTAAAACGACTTATATTAAAGAACGAAGGGAATAGTCTACTACACCCAACATAAATTAAAACTACATTTTATTTCTTTTTGACGAGTAAAAAAAATTCCTTAGGTAGAAACTTTGCATATTTGTAGATTTATCAAGTATATATTCATTAATTGCTGCTAAAAGAAGTCTAATCTGAGATGTCATTTTCTTTTCTATTAAAATCCTATCACCTTTCACTTAACAATAAAGTTTTATTATGTCATAAATATGGAGGGCTAATTTCTGGCCGAAAGGTACATTTATAATCAAAGAGAACAAAATTAGGAGAAATGGGAGTGGGAGTCGGAGGGGGAGGGGGGTAATGGTCTTTATTGAAATTAATTGATTATTAAAGAAGAGTCAAAGTGCTCCACCTTTTCTTCCTAGGGAAGTAAAAACAAAGACATCCTGGAAATGTAAGAGGTAACTAATGGTTATGTAAATTTGGTCATGGGGTTCATAATTAATTATTTTGACAGAAGAACTGAAAAGCATCAAAAAAATACTCCATTTCATATATATATATATATATATATATATATATATATATATATATATATATATATATATCCATCTGTTTCTTTTTCCATTTGTTATTTTTAGTTGAAGTTTTAAGAAAAAATAGAAAAACTAAGAAATGTAATTAATTTTTTGTTTGATTAATCAAAATAATTACAAAATCTCAATATTATCCTTTTAAAAATTATTGAAAAGGATAAAATAAAAATAAGTTAGTACTATTCCATCCGTCCCTTAATATAAGACGTTTTAGAGTTATTCACGTGTACTAATAAAATGATTGTATAACATTAAATATAATATCAATTATCTATATTGCCCTTATATTGGAAAAAGAGTGTTATTTATTGGGTAAAAAATAGTGAGAGAACCAAAGTTATATTTAATATTTGGGGTAATATTGAAAACTAAGCAATTAATGTTTACTTGAAATTCTAAAACGTCTTATATTAATAGACAAAAATATTTCTCTAAAACGTCATATATTAAGGGACGGAGGGAGTTTTTAATAGAGAGATAATATGAAAAATTAAATCATTAATATTTTCTTAAAATCTACAAATTACAAATAAAAATGAACAAATTTTACTCTTTTAAAAGACAAATAAAAAGGGAGGAAGTAATCTTAGGGGGTGTTTGATAAAAATTGAATAAATCTGAATCTGAATGAAAAAAATTGTTTGATAATTGACATGTCTAAAACATCTGAATAACAAAACTTTATTATTTATCCCCTCTAAAAAAATTCAAAATTATTGTAAATTTATTTAATATTACTTAATATAATAGTTAATATTTTTTTATATTTTTTTAATTTTAAAAAAAAAAATTACTTCATTCAGACTTAGCCATTCAAATTTCGTCATCTATCTTACTGGATTCATTCGACCATTTAGACAAAAAAAACAAACGTCTTGACCGATTCAAATAATTCAGATTCAAATTCCATTCGATTCTAAACAAACACCCCCTTAGTCCATTTTGACTTTATTTTATAATCAAATTGACTATTTTTATATTAATAATTAGGCATATGTAAATATTATTTTAAAATTATAAAAATTAGGGCTAATATATATAGTAAATTATACGTATAATTCATCAACCTATTTGTTGTCAAGAATGGTAAAGTACTTTTTAACATGATAAATTTGACCCAAAAAAATAATAATAAGAAAAAAATTATATACTAGAGTTGCATAGGCACTTGGGTGTAGAAAAAATGACTGGCTAGTACAAGGACTTACTTGATGAGGAGGAGGAGGAGGAGGAGGAGGAGTAATGGTAATGGTATTGGCAGCCGTGGTGGAGTGGTGAAAAACTGAGACAGGCAAAAGAGGACAGCCCAGTACACTTAATAATATCTTAAGATCATCCTCAGATTTCTTCTTGAAGAGGAGTGAATGAGGGAAATGGGTCTTGATCCATTTTCTCCATGTTTCTCCCTTTTTTGTTGCCCACTTTGCTGCTGCACTGCTACTACTACTGTTGATTACCTCATCACCTTCGTTTATTTCCGGTTCTTCTGATAATGGAGCGAGTCGACTCATTGAGTTGCTATATATATATATATATATATATATATATATATATATATATATATATTCTTCCTTAATTTTCTCTCTTCTTTTTCTTTTGATAGAAGGATTTTGAAGGCAGAGAGAGAGAAGTTTATGAAGGCTGGTATAACAAGTCTGAGAGAGTAGTAAAAGTACTTCAAAGTAGCATCTAAAGTTAGTTGGTTACTTTGTGCACGTGCACTTCTTGCGCGTGTACCCCAACTCATATATATTCTTGAGTGTTTCGTGGACTAAAAGTTTATTTTTTAACATGTTTTTCTCATGTAATATTGTTTCTACTTCAAAATATAAGATTATTTACTTTTATTTATTATTAAGTCGAGTGATCTTTTGACTAGAGAGGTCATAAATGGGTTAACGTAAATGAATTAAGAAAGGTTACTTTTAAAATAATAATAATTAAATGTCAATTTATAACGCAATTTTAATATTGACATTTTTGAACAGTTACATATGTTTTTCTAGTGACAACGGATGCAATATAAAGTAATCAGTATATTTCGATCTCATGCAAATATATAACTTAAATTACGACAAAAATAAAATTATATAACAAATGTTCTTGATAATATTTGAGTTTTACCTCAACAAAAAATAACTGAAATTCAGAATTCTTAAATAAAAATTATATATATTCAAGTTCACCAATTTTATTTAGTCTCGTTTGTCTGATGTATTCATTAGATACCTCACACACTTTACAATAATTCACATGTCAAACAATATTTTTATAATGACTAGAAAACCCTAACTTCTGTAACATGAGCTCATTAGTCATGAAGCTCAATACATGCATTAATAAAATTCAAGACCAGACTACTAATTAATAAATCCTCAAACTTAATTACACTTTGCGCTTGGCTTTCAAGGGCACTTCCCCTTGCAACCTCCGCCAGCTCATCGACGAGCTGGGCAACCGCTCACTCACTGGAGAGCGAGACCCTCGACTACGTACCATGTCGTAGTGGTCATTCGGCCGGACACTATCCTGGTCGGAAAACCCTGATCCCCCTAGACTTTCTGAAATAAGATTCACTCACAATTCACATAATAAAGAACATAAAAATATTAATTTTTTATATGAAAATATAAGCTTCCGTACCCTAATTTTGGTCTGCCATCCTTTTCTTTCATTTCATTAAATAAATGCAAGGAATTTATATTTTGTAGTGCGCGTGGGAGAATTGAACCAAGTAACTAACTATACCACCAGATATGTAATCTAGTTGGGGATGGAAAGGAGGAGCTTTTAAGGGTGGCAAGGTAGGTGATGTGTCCCTATATGTAATGATGACCTTTCTGGTAGTTTGGTACATTTTTGGAAATTTCTGTTAAATTGCATTTGATTTTAGTTAGGAATTTCTACCACTTGTTCATTGTTTGGCTCTCTATACAATTTCACCCTTTTTAAATTTCACACAATAAAAGTAATGGTCAAGTCATTTATGTGTAAAAAAATTTAAAATTATTTTTCAAGTAAAAAGCACTATATTTTCCATCAAAAATAAATTATTTCAGAATGAAATCCGACGGGAATTTTGTCGGAATTAATTTTTCCAAACGGAAATTCTGTCTAAATTTATTATGTCGAAATTAGGTTACTTTTTTGTTGTAGTAATTTTTTTTTTAAAAAAAAAAAAACTAGTATACATATGCGTCTTTTTATTTGGTTTTTAGGGTATAACTTAATTAGTTTTACGTTTCAGAAATGGGTCTAATTCTTTTATAAATATTATTTTTTGTACAAGGTACGATTGAACATATATAATTTTAAAGATAATTAATTCCACCCTCATTGCATAAAAAATTATCACTAGGCTTTAACTATTACATTGATTTTGACGACTAGCTCGAATTCTATATCTCCTCACCTACATTGATAATAAATTTTCTTAAGCAATACTCCCACCGTTCTTAAAAGATTGTCGTTTTAGAAGAAAAAATTTGTTCTAATTTATTTGTCGTTTACAACTTTGTAAGAGAATAAATTATTAATTTCTTATATCACCCCTACCTTCTCTCATTAATAGTTTTCAAAATAAATATTGCGAAACTAAGCCCATTACCACATAACATAAAAGAATTCAAATTGGGCCAATTTATCAAATTGAAGACCATGGGTAGAAAGAGGCCCATGAACTTATTCATATTCATCTTTACAGTTGTTAACCTTCCCCTCTTTCCCCGTTAACAAAAAGGATCAAATCATGGTCGATTTTAATGAATGAGATTAATTTTCCAGACGAAGGCGATGGTATAGTTACATGCATTAACCAATGGAGGTTTTCTTTTTTAACTCTCTTTTATACGGCTGGTATTTTTCTTTTCTATATATTCTTCTTTAATTTGTTTTACTAATGATTTTTTCTTTTTTTTCAAGTTAATATGTAGTCGAATTTTAATACTTTTGTGTATTGGATATTGTCTTAAAACTTTTGATTGAGTGGAATTAGTTAAAATTTAGAAAAGCAGAAAGCTTTGCATTGGGTATGGACTATGGACACAAATAAGTTAAAATTAAGTCAGCAAGGTGATTGAAAAATCTAACAGTAAAGGAGGAATGACGGCGCCTCTATGAGCAAAACAATTGCCATATGTGTTGACTTAACAAGAAAGGATTGTTGATTCTCTACTTTTTAAGTAATTTTAACAAGCAATCACCATTGCTGCCCCTGGTCATATAAGAACCTGTAGAAACACTTAAACTAACAATTCAAATTCACATATTTTAGATGTCTATAAATTCTAACTTGCCCTAATGGTCACAAAATTCACTTTTTCCTTTCTTGGAGAGGATGAAATTGAAAATACAAGCGGCTACTTCACAGGAAGGGAACAGCTCATCTAAGATGCTGACATTGATGTAAACAAAGAAGCCTAAATTTGTTCGTCCCCTAATTTACTCTTGGTCACAAAGAAATGCAGCAAACAAGGAGCTCAATTGATGCATTATACGAAACACAATTGCATAAGCACCAGAAAATCAAGGGACGGAATCGAGGTATACAACCTCAAACATTGGTGCTGCTGTAGGACTGCAATCTACATATAGAGAAACCTTTCCCTTGTCAGGTTGCGAAGCACTTGGCCTTCCAAGTTCAGCCTGCAATCATATGCAATTAATAGGCAACAGTAAATACACTTTTATCTGACAACTCTATAGTAGAGTTATTAAGCTCAGAAAAATAAACATGACTCATCATCTGGAAAGTAGATGAAAAACTAGTGTCAAATGCTTAGACGACAAAGTACCTTCACACTAGCTATAACTTCTGTTGCACCCATCTTCACTTTTGCCGAACCACTTGCCTGTCATGAATCCCTGCTATGTAAACATGACATCTTGAAAAATGTTGGAACAGAAAGAGGGATCATTAAAAGTAAATGTTAAACCTGAGGAATGACATAAATGGGCCGATAAGTTAATTTTTTTCGACCATCAGTCCGAAGGTCTTGCGCAATTCCACCCTGTATGAAATGCTGCTCTCCAACAGATAGCCCCACCATTCCTGCAAATGCACGAAAGAACAATAATAAATCAAATAATACTACCTCCGTTTCAAATTATTGACTTTTGAAAATTAATTTGAGATATTTTCAAACTTAAAATTGAGATGGTAAAAATTATGAAATAATAAAACTTATATTGTCTTCACTAATTGACAAATAGGGTAACTGGGAATACTCATACGGACATAATTACACACAGTTGGTTGGCAATAACTACGGACACAAATGTGTTGGCCACAAAACCCTAAAGAAAAATAGCAAAATAAAGCCTAAACAGTAATATCAATGCCTAAGCAACTTCATAGGATTTGTAAGACGATAAAAAATGCTTGAAATTAGAAAGATAGAAAAGAAAATGGTGTTGAAACAATGGCCTTACCTTATAGGACAAGAAACTCAAGAGAAAACCCAGCGCAGCCGATAATTAAACCAAAAATGGTTGCCGAAGAAAGGCGGTAGCGGCTAGAGATGCTTGCCGGTGCAGGTTGTATGCTCATTCGCGAAGCTGCCTTTTAAACCCTATTCTTTTAAGCAGCGGTAATATTTACTACTTACTAGAAATATTTACGATCGAAACTTTCCTGAAAATCATAATGGACCAATGGGTAATGATGTAACCAATACAATTATTTGGCTAATCTAATGTAATGATATTTATATTATTTGAGATATTTTTTAATACAAAATTTAATATTTATAACATTATCTTTTTATAAATTAAATAATATAAATTACTATACTTATATTACATAATGTTAAAAATAATATCAAGGGTCTCAAGTAACATAATATCAAATATAAGGGTGAGCATGTGGTGGACTAAGTTAACCCAAAAAAGATATTATTGGGCTAGTGATTTAAAGTCTTGTGTGATTTACTATACTATATTATTGATTTCTTTTTTGTCCAAATTATTTTTGATACATGAATATTATTCTTGAATTTTACTCCACAAAGCAGTTATCATGTTGACAATTTGGACATTTTTGAACTCTGGATAAATTAAATTATAAATCTTTAAAATTTATCCTTGCTTTCACTTAATTGAATTCTTATATCATTGTTGTCATCCTCATGCTTATATTGTGATGAAAGTCATATTTGGCCCGTAGTGCATAGATGGACTGTTGATTGGTATGATTATGACCAAGAAATCATGACCTATAATCTTACAAATGATGTGGTAAAAGTCTTCATTGGCCCGTAGTGCATTGATGGACAGTTGTTGGCATGATCATGACTACTGGTGATAATAACGAATACCCTTTGGCCCGTACTACATGGATAATTCGTGGATGTGATACTAATGAATATCATTGGCCCGTAGTGCATGGATAATTCAGTGATGTGGATTATTTATTGAGTTGTGTTACAACGATAAAATATTGATGATGAACTTTTAAATCATAGAAGATAGTAGATATCATGCTCTAATTGACTCTTCTAATGGATTGCTTGTTCCGCTGCAGTTAAACTTGTTGTTTATTGTATTCTATCAGTTTTACACTGTTGAATATTAAAGATAATTTATTCTGCATTATCTTAGTCATAATATTATTTACTGGGCTAGTTGAACTCACTTTTTAGTTTTATTATTATCTTCAAAAAATGAGAACATAGATGAGACTAGCCGAGGAATTGAGTGGCGGACCGAGATGGTGGTTATAGTAGTCCTCACTATTTTATAAAATAGTGTGATAATAATTATAATGAGGACTCTATTTGAGTTTGGATATTGTCTACGAGACAATATTCGTGTTAAAACTCTCAACTAATGTTTTGTCGTATTTTACATGATAGTTGTATAATTAAGTTTGTATTTGAATTTTGTACCATGTATTTGGTGACTCAGAATGGGTTGTGTATACCTATTTTGGGAGCGTCACATAAAATTTGTTTGTATATAAAGAATTAAATTATTAACAACAGTACATTCAGTTATGCCCTTTTGGGTTTCATCACTTACTATCTAATCATTTAATAAATCAATAATTCTCTTAGTGCAAATCTTAATCCAACAAATTCCAATATCTCTTCTTATTATCACAAAGAAGCTTCATATAACATAACTCTAATATCCTACTGGAAAATAGCCGCAGAATTGATCATTAGCCTCGAATGATTAATTTAATTACTAAGAATGATTAATCTAATTACCAAGAATATCTATTTACAAGAGATCTTTTATACTTAATAGTTTCACTTTATCATATTATCCCATCAATACACATACCTCAAGTTATCCACAAGCTTAACAAAAAATAAAACATAACCCAAATCAAATCATCAATTTTAGGATCATAATAGATTGTTACCAAAAAGCACTCTTAACAAATAATTGTCCAAAATCAAATACTTGCTAATACAAATACTCATATCATAATCTCATTACATATATGATCATTTCTTAATAGTATAAATATATCTCTATTCTCCTTGATGATCCAATCACAATTCTTAACTAATAACTTAAAATACGTAAGAACTTGCAAATTATAAAATTAAAGAAAATTAAAATAATAGGTATAAAACCCACTTAACAAATGGCTCAACAGATAGGAGGGAAAGAAACTTGTTGAATTTCCTTACGATTGACAGGGCGATAGTTACTCCCATTTCTTGTGCACTCAGAGGGTGAAGTTTGAAATATCAAACCTTGGCAATGGTTGAAGGTTGCGTGTGTGCTTAAATTTTCTCATTAAGGTCATATTTACAAAAAATAATTTATAATTGCAACTCAAAGATACTAAAAATATTTTTTTCATTATTTCAAACTAATAAATAATTTATATATATATATATATATTGATATTTAACTTATTAATTAATAATCCATTTGACTCAAAACACAAAAACAAAAATAAAAAGCACGCAAGACCATTATTATTTTTTTCTTTTTGCCACATATCTTTTTTTAAAGTAATGTATCATAAATACCCTAGTAAATTTTTTTTATTGTCCAACAATATGCATTCTTACAACAAAAGTTTGACTAATAATAAAACCCTGTAAGATAACTGTTAATCCGCGTATTGATCTACGGTCAAAAATAAAAATAATCTTGCTACGTGTAAGGTGTAAATCAAGCAGCAATCTAGCTGCCTTAAACCCAAGTCAAACGGACAAACGGTACAATATTTCCTTGAAAACTCTCTTTAAATTTAACCGACCGCACTATGCACTAATGTGACAGAAAACGATTATTTCCTTGAACCCTCCTCTCTCTCTCATCTTTCCCATTCAAAGTCAGATTCCGCCCAACGGTTCTTCTTCCTTAAATGTTCAAAAACGATCATCAATTTAGGGTTACATCTTTCTAATTGCGTTAAACCCAAGCCAAACGGTACAGTATTTCCTTGAACCCTCTCTCTCTCATTTTTTCCGTTCAAAGTCGGATTCCGCACAACGGTTCTTCATCCTTGAATACTCAGAAACGATCATTAAATTTAGGGTTAGGGTACATTAATCTTTCTAAACTTTCGAGAGATCGATTAGGGATAGGCTACATTAATCTTACTAAACAGTCACCGAATACGATGTCGTCGGGGGCACAAGTAGTGATTCAGTCTCTGATGCCGATGACGCCAATCTCCTCTCTATCCAGGTCAGATTTACAAACTCATCTTTTGTGCTACTTTTTTTGGTTTATGCGCACACAGTTTTATTGTAATTTGCTTCAAGGTTGGATCAAGCATATATCTTATTCATTACCCATATTTTGCCCTTTTGATGCTTGAAATTAGTTGGGAATGAGAAGATAAAAAGAATCTCCTTGTTATTCGTAAAATTTTGAAATGTGTAAAAGTGTAATATTAGAATTGTTTTTTTAAATTAATTTTTCTTGAATCACTTTCTGTGGACATAGAAAAGTGATTCTTCCTCCTTTCAAAAGCTTAGAGAAAGATAGATAATATGGTAATGTCAATTCCCTCTCCTGAAGTTCGTTATTGTTCCTGGTTTGGCGTGTGAATATGACTATCCTACTTTCGTTTTCCAATAGACTAAACCACTTAGAATGGGTTAAATTTGTTTGTTTATAGGGCCTCTGTTTTTCTTTTTCTTGGTAAGTTGTGTTGTCAAAACTGTTTTGACAGGACAATTGTCAAGTTCAAATCCTGAATATTAGGCATGATGCATTTGTTTTCTAAGAAAATTAAATTTGATACATTAGTTAGGTAGTTTATCAGGTTGGCAGAGAAGTAGTTTTCTAGTATTGTGGTCTTAGTAACCGTTGGAGTAGTTTTCTGCTTTTCCATCCTACTTGTAATTTGCATAAGTTTATGCATCACTTGTTTTGCTAAATCATTATAATGGCTTCGTACGACTGCCTGATTTTGTTTGTTTTGTTCAACCTGTATTCATTTTATCTACTGCACATATGAGATTGTAATACACCCTGCGTTTCACCACCATTTACAAAATTTATAAATATTAAGGTTATATTTTTTGTTCCATGTTTAGACCTAAAAGAATATTAAGTTGTTAGTTGAGTAGCAGTGGCATGATAATTAATTACGATACCAACCTTGAGGATACTGTGCAATTTTATACTATTATGGATTCTTTTTGTGGAGGCAAAAAGTTGGCAAATGAGACTCTTTTTGTGCAGCTAAGGGTCTTTTTTTTAAATATTTAAAGAAACAATTACTTATCCCCAAGTTCCAAGTGTTACAAATTTGCCTATCACATTTCAGAGAAATGCATGAAGGAATGTTGTACCTTAGCTAAATTTGAATTCTAGATGTAGCTTTAAGCAAGTGGTTCTCCATAAAATTTCAAATTCCTGCATTTATATGGTAAAAAGAGAAAGAAACTTGTTCATGTAAAAAAAAAGGGGTTAAAAAAGAACTAATAAAAGAAGTACTCAAGTCTTTTTTTTGAAGATTTCTTGGAGATGTAGCGAGTGCAGGTGGTGAATGTAATCGTTAAAGTGGTTATATGCCAAGACTATCAGATACATGGCTTTTGTCACTCGGCATATATAGAAAATTGGTAAGATGCAATTTGAGTACAATCAACTCCCTCCAGTTTGAAGTGTTTAAGTATATTGCTTCCACTCACTAGTGCCTTGAATTAGGGTTACGAGGCTACCTTGAAAAGTGGAAAACTAATTTAATTTTGAGTCAACAAGTTATATGAACTTTTGTTTTTGTATTAGACTGTCGACTAGAGTCAATTTTCTATTTAAACACTTTTGAGGGCAATTCCTGTATACCTTTATTGGGCTTTCTCACATCCTTAACAATTTCTAAGTGTATCATGTACATAAGACTTGATGAAAGTCACAATGGATAAGGGGAAAATTTCATTGTTTATTGTTGCAACTAGTCTAAAATGGTCATATTATTCTATTCAGGTTTTCCAATGTAGTGATGATGTCCTTTCACTTATTTGCTCATATTATGAATTGAAACAAATAATGAATACACATGCTTGTCCTTTTATTGTTGCTTCTGAACTTTGATGAGGACCACGAGGCATGTTAATTAGGATTTGGGATATATAACAGTACAACAGTTTTTTCCACGTATTATGATTTGTACTTTTTTTATACAGGTCGTGCTATTACTGTTATGATGTAGTACATTCGATATCCGATCAATACAACATGCATCTGCATCAATGGGTTCTCTCCTCTTAGCTGTTGGTGCAAAGGGTGAGTGGCGGTCTCTCACTAATGCAACAATTATGGTTAATCAGCCTTTGAGTGGGTAGAGTGGACAGGCTAAAGATATGAATGACCACTGATGCCCAAGCATATTATTCGTATTTGGGTGTGCATTGTATTCAAAGCATGGCAGACAGTCTGTAGATTGGAATTCAGAAGAACATGGATCGGGATAATTTTATGACCCCAAAGAGGCAAAGGAATTTGGGTTCATTGGTGAAGTAATAGATTAGAGGCCGATGTCTGTAGTCACATACGGTGTTCGAAATGAAGGCACAGATAAATGCTCAAATTAGGATATGAAGGTAAGAAATATTTCTCTCTCTCTCTCTCTTGATTTTTGATGCAATATACTCCCTCTGTTCTAAAATATAAGATCACTTTCCTTTCGTGAATTCACAAAATGCAAGTGATCTTATATTTTGGAACGGAAGTAGTACATTCTGTGCCTTATTTTTTGTGCACCACATTGAAATCTGCATTTCTGATATTTTTTCAATCATGTATTGAATATTGTATTACAGTAATTGTGGTGTGTTGCATTTGAGATAAATTTTGTATATGATTGTGCCTCCAATTGGTGGTCCTACTTTAGGACTCATTATAGAAAATCCTCTCTATCAAAAAGTTTTTACTTATATGAATAAATTTTGAACTTTTGTCTATCGAATTTCTTAAAGTTTAGTCTCTAAAATTATCACTTTTTCCTTCCTCAAAAGTTTTTACCTCCTATACCTCAAAATTTCAAACTTCTCTCTTAAAAGTTTTTACCTTAACTTCCTATCTCTCAAATATTTCTCTCTCTCTCCCCCTTCAAAGTTTTTAACTTTCACTCTGTAAAAAGTTTTAAACTTTCTCTCCGTCAAAATATTTCACTCCTTCCCAAGTTTTTAATTTGTGCCCCTCAAAAGTTGTTAACTTTTTTCTCCCTCAAAAGTTTTTAATTCTAAACTCTCAAAATTTATAATTTTCTCTTTCAAAGTTTATACTTTGTATCTTCCGAAAATTTTAAATTTATGCCCCAAAATTTTATCATTTTCTCTCCCTTAAAAGTTTTCCACTCTACCTCCCTTAACAGGTTTTAACTTTCTTTCCCTCAAAAGTTTTTAGCTCTCCCCCTCAAAAGTTCTTGGAGTTTTTAACTCTACGTCAAATGTTTTTACTTAACTCTCAAACTTTTTAATTTTATCTATTGAAAAATTTATACTTTGTATCTTCCAAATTTTTTAAAATTCCCTCAATAAAAGTTTGTCACTCTCTCTCCCTCAAAGTTTTTACCTTTCTCTCCCTCAAAAGTTTTTAACTTTCTCTCGCTCAAAATATTTTACTTCTTTATTCTCAAAATATTAACTCTCTTTCAAATTTTTTGCTTTGTATTTTTCGAAAATTTTCCCAAGATTTTTTTAATTTCTCTCCCTCAAATTTATAATCTTCTCTCTTTCAAAATTTATACTTTGTATCTTCCGAAATTTCTAAATTTCAGTCCCTAAAATTTTCAATTTCACTCCTTTAAAAGTTTTCCACACTTTCTCCCTTAAAAGGTTTTAAGTTTCTATCACTCTAAAGTTTTTCTTTCACTCCCTGAAAATTTTTAACATTCTCCGCTTTAAAAGTTTTGACATTCTCTCCCTCCAAAGTTTGAAACTTTCTCTTGGTCAAAAGTTTTATTTCGTTACTCTCAAAATTTTAAACACTCTTTCAAAATGTAAACTTTGTATCTTCGGGAAGTTTTAAATTTCAGTCCCAAATTTTTTTCAATTTCTTTTCCTTGAATGTTTTCCATTCTCTCTCCCTTAAATGATTTTAACTTCCTCCCCCTAAAATGCTTTTATCTCTCTATCCCTCGAAAGTTTTTAACTCTCACACAAACTTTTTAACTCCCCAAAGAGTTTTTTAACTCTCCAGCTCAAAAGTTTTTACTTCTTCTCTCTCAAACCTTTTAATGTCTTTCTTCAATAATATATACTTTGTATCTTCCAAAATTTTTAAATTTCAAATTTCTGACCCTTAAAAAGTTTTTCAATTTATCTAAGTAAAAGGTTTTAAGTTTCTCTACCTCATAAGTTTTTAACTCTCTCCATATTAAATAGTTACTCTTTCTTTCCCTCAAAAGTTCTTAACTTTCACTCCCACAAAGTTTTGCACTTTCTTTCCTTCTAAAGATTTTGACTCTTTCAAAATTTCTACTTTGGTATCTTTTGATTTTTTTTTTCTCCCGTAAAAGTTTTTCACCTTTTCTCCCTTAAAAAGTATTAACTCTCTCTTGAAAGTTTTAGATGTCTACCTCAAAAGTTTGTAACGTCTCTCTGACACAAGTTTTAAACTTTTTCTCTCTCAAAATTATTCACTCTCCCTCAAAAGATTTTAACTTTCTCTGCCTCCCAAGTTTTTAACTTTCACTCTCACAATTTCTCTAAAAACATTTTAATATTCTCTCTTTAACAATTTATACTTTGTAGCTTCCAAAATTTTTAGAATTCTCCCTTAAAAGTTATTCACTTTCTCTCCCTTGAAAGGTTTTAACTTTCTCCCCCTTAAAAAGGTTTTAACTTTCTCTTCTTTAAAAGTTTTTAACTTCCACTTCATTAAAATTTCCACTTTCTGCCTTCAAAAGATTCACTCTCCCCCTCAAAATATCTTCTCTGTCTCCCTCCAAAGTTTTTAACTTTTCCTGTATCACAATTTCTTTGAAAACTCTGAAACTTTTAATTTTATATCTTTCAAAATTTATACTATGATCTTCCGAAAATTTTAAAATTCTCTCCTTTAGAAGTTTTTCTCTCTCCCATAAAAGGTTTAACTTTTTCTACCTCAAAAGTTTTTAACTTTCATTCCCGCAATTATTCATTCTCTCGTTCTAAAGTTTTTTACTCTCTTGCTCAAAAGTTTTTACTTCTTTATTCTCAAAACTATTAACTTTCTCTCTTATAAAATTTTTACTTTGTATCTTTCGAAAATTTAAATTTCAGTCCCAAAACTTTTAACTTTCACTCCCTAAAAAGTTTTTGAACTTTCTCTCTCTCAAACTTTTCACTCTCTGACAAAAGTTTTTAAGTTCTGTCCCTTAAAAGTTTTATAACTTTTTCTCCCTTAAAGTTTTTACTTCTTAACTTTCCAAAATTTATAATCTTCTCTTTCAAAATGTGTACTTTTTATGTTCCGAAATTTTAAAATTTTTGTCCCTAAATTTTTCAATCTCTCCCTTAAAAGTTTTCCAGACTCTCTCCCGTACAAGGTTATAACTTTCTATCCCTTAAATGTTTTAAAGTCTCCCCCTAAAAAGTTTTAACTTCGACTACCTAAAAAGTTGTTACTTCTAAGCTATCTCGAACATTTTAGTCTTCTCTCTTTCAAAATTTGTAGTTTGTATGTTCTGAACTTTTTTAAATCTCTGTCGCTAAATTTTTCTATTTCTTTCCCTCAAAAGTTGTTCACTCTCTCCTTTAAATGGTTTTAACTTCCTCTACCTTAAATGTTTTTATCTTTCTCACCCTGAAAAGTTTTTAACTTTTACTTCCTAAAAGCTTTCATTTCTCAACTCTGAAATCTTTTCACTTTTTCCTTCCTCAAAAGTTTTTACCTCCTATCGCTCGAAATTTCAAACTTCTCTTAAAAGTTTTTACCTTAACTTCCTCTCTCTCAAATATTTCTCTCTCTCTCTCTCTCCCCCTTTAAAGTTTTTAACTTTCACTCTGTAAAAAGTTTTAAACTTTCTCTCCGTCAAAATATTTCGCTCCTTCAAAAGTTTTTAATTTGTGCCCCTCAAAAGTTGTTAACTTTTTTCTCCCTCAAAAGTTTTTAATTCTAAACTCTCAAAATTTATAATTTTCTCTTTCAAAGTTTATACTTTGTATCTTCCGAAAATTTTAAATTTATGTCCCAAAATTTTATCATTTTCTCTCCCTTAAAAGTTTTCCACTCTACCTCCCTTAACAGGTTTTAACTTTCTTTCCCTCAAAAGTTTTTAGATCTCTCCCTCGAAAGTTCTTAACTTGGAGTTTTTAACTCTACGTCAAATGTTTTTACTTAACTCTCAAACCTTTTAATTTTATCTATTGAAAAATTTATACTTTGTATCTTCCAATTTTTTTAAAATTCCCTCAATAAAAGTTTGTCACTCTCTCTCCCTCAAAGTTTTTAACTTTCTCTCCCTCAAAAGTTTTTAACTTTTATTCCCTCAAAATTTCTCTCATTCAAAAGTTTTTAACTTTCTCTCGCTCAAAATATTTTACTTCTTTATTCTCAAAATATTAACTTTCTCTCTTTCAATTTTTTTGCTTTGTATTTTCGAAAATTTTAAATTTCATTCCCAAGATTTTTTTAATTTCTCTCCCTCAAATTTATAATCTTCTCTCTTTCAAAATTTATACTTTGCATCTTCCGAAATTTCTAAATTTCAGTCCCTAAAATTTTCAATTTCACTCCTTTAAAAGTTTTCCGCACTTTCTCCCTTAAAAGGTTTTAAGTTTCTATCACTCTAAAGTTTTTCTTTCACTCCCTCAAAATTTTTAACATTCTCCGCTTCAAAAGTTTTGACATTCTCTCCCTCCAAAGTTTGAAACTTTCTCTTGGTCAAAAGTTTTATTTCGTTACTCTCAAAATTTTATACTCTTTCAAAATGTAAACTTTGTATCTTCGGGAAGTTTTAAATTTCAGTCCCAATTTTTTTTCAATTTCTTTTCCTTGAATGTTTTCCATTCTCTCCCTTAAATAATTTTAACTTCCTCCCCCTAAAATGCTTTTATCTCTCTATCCCTCGAAAGTTTTTAACTCTCACACAAACTTTTTAACTCCCCAAAGAGTTTTTAACTCACCAGCTCAAAAGTTTTTACTTCTTCTCTCTCAAACTTTTTAATGTCTTTCTTCAATAATATATACTTTGTATCTTCCAAAATTTTTAAATTTCAAATTTCTGTCCCTTAAAAAGTTTTTCAATTTATCTAAGTAAAATGTTTTAACTTTCTCTACCTCACAAGTTTTTAACTCTCTCCATTAAATAGTTTCTCTTTCTTTCCCTCAAAAGTTCTTTTCACTCCCACAAAATTTTGCACTTTCTTTCCTTCTAAAGATTTTGACTCTTTCAAAATTTCTACTTTGGTATCTTTTGAATTTTTTTTTCTCCCGTAAAAGTTTTTCACCATCTCTCCCTTAAAAAGTATTAACTCTCTCTTGAAAGTTTTAGACGTCTACCTCAAATGTTTGTAACTTCTCTCTGACACAAGTTTTAAACTTTTTCTCTTTCAAAATTATTCACTCTCCCTCAAAAGATTTTAACTTTCTCTGCCTCCCAAGTTTTTAACTTTCACTCTCACAATTTCTCTAAAAACATTTTAATATTCTCTCTTTAACAATTTATACTTTGTAGCTTACAAAATTTTTAGAATTCTCCCTTAAAAGTTTTTCACTTTCTCTCCCTTAAAAGGTTTTAACTTTATCTTTAATAGTTTTTAACTTCCACTTCATTAAAATTTCCACTTTCTGCCTTCAAAAGATTTTCACTCTCCCCCTCAAAATATCTTCTGTCTCCCTCCAAAGTTTTTAACTTTTCCTCTATCACAATTTCTCTGAAAACTCTGAAACTTTTAATTTTATATCTTTCAAAATTTATACTATGATCTTCCGAAAAATTTAAAATTCTCTCCTTTAAAAGTTTTTCTCTCTCCCATAAAAGGTTTTAACTTTTTCTCCCTCAAAAGTTTTTAGCTTTCATTCCCGCAATTATTCATTCTCTCGTTCTAAAGTTTTTTACTCTCTCGCTCAAAAGTTTTTACTTCTTTATTCTCAAAACTATTAACTTTCTCTCTTATAAAATTTTTACTTTGTATCTTTCGAAAATTTAGCTTTCAGTCCCAAAATGTTTTTAACTCCCTCAAAAGTTTTTTTTAACTTTTAACTTTCACTCCCTAAAAAGTTTTTGAACTCCCTCAAACTTTTCACTCTCCTACAAAAGTTTTTAAGTAAAAACTTTTTCTCCCTTAAAGTTTTTACTTCTTAACTTTCCAAAATTGGGTGCTATCAACGCATTAAATATTTGCGTAAACCATTAGGTTCTTGAGCAAATCCCACGTTAGCCCCAAGGCGTTGGTCTCTAACTAGAAAAGTAAATGCTTGAGCTTGTGAAGCTTCTGGTCCAATGGGTCCGTAAAACTCGCTAGGATAGGCCGTATTATTGAACCAGACAAAACAAGCAATGAAACCAAAGATTGATAAAGCCGCTAAACTATAAGATAAGTAAGTCTCTCCAATAGAAGTGAGTTGTGGCTTATAAACAGGAAGGTGAGGAGATAACGGAGATTCATGATCAACAATTTGATTCTAGATTCCAGAGAGAATGCCGCTTTCAAAAGTAAAAGAAATCAAAGCGACCATGGAACTGACTCTATAGGGCCCCACAAACTTAACAAAGAAGGGATAGGGAAGGGAGTCCTTGAGCTGGTTCGAGTCCAGCTCGTGACAAAGGGCTACTTTAGAAAATCTCGATATACTCACGAAACACTAATTAAAAAAGTAAAATGCGGACATCACAAGGTTCTTAGCCACCGGTGACCGGCTCAATGAGCACCTTTGGGCGATGGTTTCTCGATCCTCTCTGACTTTAGATAGCCATTGTGATTCTCTAAGCAATTATGAGAGAGTGATTTTATTAGGTGGCGACTCCCTTTCTTTTAGTCGTGCAAACGAAACCCTCGCGAAGGGTATTTGGTTCAATCCTATACCTCCTATCGAATGGATTTCCCCACAAATTGTCGTCTCCTTTTGGTTGCGATAATTTATTTTGTTCAAAGTGAGGCAAGCGGTGCTATTGTCCCCTTCCTTCTAGCGCTCATTGACATCGTATGCGGGTCATCGGGATCGGGAACATCATATATGAAATGACTTGATCCATGAACGCGCTTACCCAAATATTGGCCAGGGAAATACATATTGATTGAGAATCTGTGCAAGAGATCGGCCTCCTCCTCTCAGGTCTAGAGGGTGCATGCTCCTCTTGGGATTGAGTTTGATCTTACTTTTTCTTCCACTTGTCCATACGAGCTTGGATCTCAGTCATCAGTCTCTTGGATTTCAAAGCAGTCATCCTAGCACTGCTTGTTAGCAAGGATCTCTGGCTTGACTGATCTTGCCTCGCATTCCAATTGCTCTCTGACTGAGACGTTGTGTTGCTGATTGCCCTCTCAGCATTAGAGCTGAACTCGAGCTCTCATCTGACTTACTTCCCAATTTCACGGAGGAAGGAGCTTTCATGGTCTCAGGTGCAGACGACAAAAATGTTTTGTTTGCAAAGTTTGAATGACTAGTTTGCATGCTATCATTTCTAACCAACTTAGTGAGTGAGAGAGGGTGACGAAGGTTGAGTGCTAACGATCCTGTTACATGAATGGTTTTGAGCACATGCGAAGTGAGGCAGCTTTGACCCACCGATCCATTCCAACTGCAGCTTTTGCAGCGAGTCACTGAGAAAGAGGGATTTAATGATCTTGGAGTGGGCAAATGATTCGCCATACTACTTTTATTTGAATTAAAAGCAATATTCATTAGATTTCCAGCTAACTGTTGCTTTCTTCGCTCCTTCGATTAGCTACAGGGCAGGCAGGGATTCTTTATCTTCCCTCTGTTCGTCCTCTATGGTATGTTATTGTCAGATCCGAACATAGGGCTACTTTATTTGTTTGCTACATCTTCGCTAGGTGTTTTTGGATTTGACCACTTGCCAACACCACCAATACAATAGATAGGCCCTTTAACCCTACAATAACCAGTCAATGATTGGGTGCTTAAACGGCAGTGACCCCGCGATCGCCCTCTGAACGATCAGAATAAGGTAAAGCTTAAAGATAAGTTTTGTACTCTATTAATTTCTCAGTCACTCTAGTCGGGTGGGCGCCTGTCGGTCTTTCGACCAGATCTCCCTAAAAACCATACGTAAGGGTCTCCCCGCATGCGGCTCACGCCATTCGATGGTATATCCCTCTTCTATTGTTCTTAAGTGGATCTCTCACTCTTGATGAACATGAAGAATTCGGCTTACTACTTTATATTATTATAAGTAGACTGGTTCTTTCTCATTCCTATTCGTTATTATGATGTTCCATATTCAAATAAGCGGAGATTCACGAGGAAGTATTATTTATTTACCGGTGAGTGGTATTATTAGGCGATCTTTTGGTGGAAAATGTTCTTCATTTCGGATGAGGACGAGACGTTATAATCGACAAACAAAAGTGAATCAATTTCACGAGAATAAAGGAGTCCGCCAAGCGTTGCTAGGAGATAGCTTATTCTACCCCACCCACTTCCCGATAAATGAATCTAAGTGAGTATGAGTAGTGGACCAAATGGAACCATGTGCGGTCGGGACTCCTAGTTGAGGAAGGATTCAAGGGTGGAGAAGCGACCATTGCCTCTTTTGCTCTCTTCTTATATTCCTATTTTATCGTTCGTATCCTTTACAGAAGAGTTCCCCTCTAACTCTGTTTTGAAGAGCGAGACCATGTAGGAAATATCAATGCGGATGAAACGATGAGTAACGACTCTGTTAGCTAAAGAAAGGGAGTCGCAGACCTACCAAGGCACTCAATGTTTGCTCAACCATGTCATTTTGGATTCGGCCAGGAATATAGATATGGGTTCTCGCCCACAAAACAAAGCCAAAGGGCAAGCTCAAGAGCATGAGCGGGAATGAGCAATGACTTGAGTTTCGTTTTGGAGTTCGAGTGGCGGTAGCAAAATATTAAATTACATAAGAAAAGAAAACAAAACAAAAGGTTGAGAAGTACTACATCTGGTTCACCAGGTTCTACCATTGCAGGGCCCAATCATCAATTGCCATTCTCCCATTACTAAAGTCGTCGGGATCCCAGGCTTTGGAAATGGGGATTTGATATACGCCTGGATCCTATTTGTGCAGTGCCATGCCACAGAGTCTCTTCAGAGTGAGTTCAACTAGGTTATTCATTTTAATTTTTTTGATTCAAATTCAAGAACATGAAGTGCGGCCCTCAATTTTTTGTTCTTTATTTGCATTTTGCGGACTTATATTGAATTTTGTTGTGTCTCACAAACTTTTTCTTAACTTCCTTTCCCTCGAATGTTTTTATCTTTCTCGACTTGAAAAGTTTTAAACTTGCTTCCTAAAAGTTTTCGTTTCTTAACTCTCAAATTCACTCTTTTCCTCAAAAGTTTTTACTTCTTAACTCAACTTTATAATTTTCTCTCTTTCAAAATTTATACTTCGTAATCTTCCGAAAAATTTAAATTCCAACCCCTAAAGTTTTAAATTCCACTGCTTGAAAAGTTTTCCACCCTCTTAAAAGGTTTAAACTTTCTCTCCCTCAAAAGTTTTTAAGTTTCACTCCCGCAAAATTTGTATCCTTCTCTGCTTGAAAAGTTTTTGACATTCTCTCCCTCAAAAGCTTTTAACTTTCTCTCGCTCAAAAGGTATTTACTTCTTTACTCTCAAAAGGTCTTTGCTTCTTTACTCTCAAAATTTTAAACACTCTTTCAAAATTTCTCTCCTTTAAAGGTTTTCCATTCTATCTCCCTTAAAAGGTTTTAACTTCCTCTCCTCTCTCCCTCAAATGTGTTCTCTCTCAAAAGTTTTTCACTCAATAAAAAGTTTTGACCTTTCACTTCCTAAAAAATTCACTCTCCTTTGAAAGTTATCAATTTTTGTTCCTAAAAAGTTGTTAACTTTTTCTTAACTTCCCCTCCCTCAAATGTTTTTATCTTCCTCGCCCTGAAAAGTTTTGAACTTTTACTTCCTAAAAGTTTTTACTTAACTTTCAAATTTTTTCACTCTCTCCCTGTAAGGTTTTTACTTAAATTTAAATTTTTCTCATTCAAAATGTTTCGCTCGCTCAAATGTTTTTACTTTACTCTCTAAATTTAAATGCACTTTCTTTCAAAATTTATATTTTGGATCTTCCGAAATTCTTAAATTTCAGTCCCAAAAATTATCATTTTCTTTCCTTTAAAAGTTTTCCATTCTCTCTCCCGTAAAAGGTTTTAACTTCCTCTCCCTCAAACGTGTTTTCTCTCTATCCCTCAAGTGTTTAACTTTGACTCCCTAAAAAGTTTTGAACATTCTCTTCCTCAAGAATTTTCACTCTCCTTAAAATGTTTTTAATTTTTGTCCCTCAAAAGTTGTTAACTTTTTCTCCCTTGAAAGTTTTTACTTCTCAATCTCAAAATTTATAATTTTCTCGCTTTCAAAATTTATACTTTGTATCTTCCGAAAGTTTTGAATTTATGTCACTAAAATTTGTCAATTTCTCTCCCTTGAAAGTTTTCCACTTTCTCTTCCTTAAATTCTTTTTCACTTTGTCTCCCTCTAAACTTTTTAATTTTTCCTAAAAAATTTTTAACTCTACCTCAAAGGTTTTTACTTCTCAACTCTCAAACTATTTAATTTTCTATCTTTAAAAATTATACTTTGTTTCTTTCTGAAATTTTTAAATTTCAAATTTCTCTCCCTTAAAAAGTTATTCAATTTATCTCCCTAAAAGATTTTAACTTTGTCTGCTTCAAAAGTTTTTTTCATTCTCTTCAAATGTTTTTTAACTTCAAATGATTGGACAAAAGCCGAATTCACATAGGAACAAAACAGAAGCAGCAGGACTAGTTAAAAAAAATAACAACCAATCATCAGACCGAGAATAACAAAAGAGAACCACACAGACAATACAAGACAACTAATACAACCAGTTGTGATAGCTACTACATTTCTGGGCTGCCTTGTGGAACTTCAGGGAAGAGGAAAGCCGAGCCTTAACCAACTGCACAATTTCCTTTGCTAGCACTAGAGGGGGGAGTTTGATTTTGTCATGCAGCATAGATTTCCTAGCACCCCATAATTTGTACACCGAAGTAGCAAATGCCAACTTCAAGATCTCAGACATCATTCATGTACCTCCCATTAAACTGAAGGATATAATCAACCAAATTATCCCAGACAAGAGTTTGATTTTGTCATGCAGCATAGATTTCCTAGCACCCCATAATTTGTACACCGAAGTAGCAAATGCCAACTTCAAGATCTCAGACATCATTCATGTACCTCCCATTAAACTGAAGGATATAATCAACCAAATTATCCCAGACAAGTGGAACATTAATCCAATTCCCAGCAGCCAAAACAAATGAAATAACAGTTTTAGAGTAGGGGCAGTTGAAGAAAAGATGGGGGAAGGTTTCAGCAGTTAAATTACATAAAGGACAGACCAAGGAATGGAAATTAGAGTAGGAGTAAAAAACATCATTCGTAGGCAATCTCCCACGCAAAGCCAGCCATAAAGTAAAGGAGTACCGGGGCACATGGAGTTTATGCCATAACAGATTTGCCCAGTTTACCTGCGGAGCTCTTTCCCGAATGGATTCCCAAATAGATTTGGCCTTCAAAGTAGTGATTACAATACCATCCCATAGAATAATATCCTCAACAGATGCTGGCACAGGCACATCATTAAATAGACTTCGAAACTGCATCACATCATGGTGATTACGGTGATTACTCAGGGGCAGAGACCAAGAATCATGAGAAATCATACTAGATACCCGAGCCGAGGAAGAAAGCCTAGAATTAGATATAAGTGCCACAGAAGGAGAAATGGCCCGGCCATTAAGCTACGGATCAAACCACAAACTGAAACTGCTATCATTGCCCACACGGTAAATAATGAAGTTCAGTGTAGTAGGCCTTAAATGAAGGATTTTACGCCAAATCCAAGAACAATCTGAGGGAATATCAATATTCCAGAAATTCCTTTCCTTGAGAACAGTGCCTTGAACCCAAGAAGCCCACAAGGAGGAAGGAGAGGGAGAAATAACCTTAAGGAGGTGCTGTAGAATGAGAGCCAAGTTCCAGTCGATTAAACTCTTGATAGCAAGACCACCCTCAGAGTAAGGCATGGATAAATCTTTCCAAGAGACTTTGGCTCCATATTTCAGAAGAGATGTCCCTTTCCATAGAAATCTGCACAGAATTGATTGGATTGATCTCTCATAACTGACTTGGGTAGAATAAAGTGGGCTGACCAGAAAGATTGAATGGCAAACAAGACAGATTTGATCAACTGAAGCCGTCCCGAGTATGAGAGGAATCTAGCAGTCCAGGAAGAAACTCTAGCCGTGATTATCTGAAATATAGAGGCATGCCATCTGAGTGAGAAAGCTTAGAGGAGATGAGAGGAACCCCAAGAAACCGGATAGGCAGCACACCATAGGGAAACCCAGCATAGAACAAATGCTTTCCTTCTCATCTTCATCAACATTTGATAAGAAGCATTGACTCTTCTGAGCATTTGGGATCAGTCCAGAAAACAGTGAGAATGACTGAATACAAGAATGAATAACAGACACAGAAGGCAGGTTACCATGGCAAAAGATTAATAGATCGTCAGCAAAACAAAGATGACTGAGTTTACATGGTTCTGTGTCTCCAATGAAATTTAAAGTCGGGCAAAATAGCATCCTTATTCAAAATCATTGATAAAGCTTCCATTGCAAGCACAAACAAATAGGCGGGGAGAGGATCCCCTTGCCTTAGATCTGCTGCCCCTTTAAAGTAACCTGCAAGAGCCCCATTGACCTTAATAGAAAACATGGCTGTGTATACAAGCTTTAATCCAATTTATGAAAGTGGGACGGAATTTAAGCAGACTCAACAAGTCCAAGATAAAAGACCAATTGACAGTGCTGATGATGTCTATCTTAACTCTCAAAATTTATAAGTTTCCCTATTTCAAAATTTGTACTTTGTATGTTCTGAAGTTTTTAGATTTTTGTTCCTAAATTTTTAAATCTATCTCTGTTAAAAGTTTTCTACTCTCTTCCGTAAAAGTTTTGAACTTTCTATCCCTCGTATGTTTTTAACTCTCTCCCTCAAAAGTTTTTACATTGGCTCCCTAAAAAGTTTTTAACTCTCTAGATCAAAAGTTTTTACTTCGTAACTCTTGAACTTTTTAATTTTCTCTCATTCAAAATTTGTACTTTGTATGTTCCGAAATTTTCAAGTTTCTGTCCCTAAATTTTTTGATTTCGATCCCTTTACAATTTTTTCACTCTCTGTTAAAAGGTTTTTATTTCTATCTCTCGAAGGTTTTGAAGTTTCACTTCCTATTTTTTTTAAAAGTTTCACTCCCTAAATTTTTTGCATCATTTCTCCGTATATTATTTTAAACTTCTCTTCGTCAAAAGTTTTTATTTCTCAACTCTCAAAACTGTTCACTACTCTCTCCTGCAAAAGTTTTTTCTTCCCAACTCAAATTAATAATTTTGTCTCTTTCAAAATTTATACTTTGTATCATCTGAAATTTCTTAATTTCAGTCCCTAAAATTTTCATTTTCACTCCTTTAAAAGTTTTCCACTCTCTTTCGCTTAAAAGGTTTTAACTTTCTCTCACTCCCTCAAAAATTTTAACTTTCTCTACTTCAAAAGTTTTTGACATTCTCTCCCTCAAAAGTTTTTACTCTCTTTCAAAATTTATACGTTGCATCTTTTGAAAGTTTTAAATTTCAAGCCCCAAAATTTTTCAATTAAAATTGTTCCATTCTCTCTCTTAAAAGATTTAACTTCCTCCTAAAATGCTTTTATCTCTCTCTCTTCCTCAAAAGTTTTAAACTTTCAATCCCGGAAAAGTTCTGAACTTTCTCTATCTCAAAAAATTTCAGTCTCTCCAAAAGTTTTTAATTTCTGTCCCTCAAAAGTTTTTACTTTTAACTCAAAATTTGTAATTTTCTCGCTTTCAAAATTTATACTTTGTATCTTCCGAAAATTTTAAATTTCTATTCCGAAAATTTATCAATTTGTCTCCCTTAAAATGTTTTTAACTTTTTCTCCCTCAAAAGTTTTTTAACTTTAACTCCCTGAAAAGTTTTTACTTCTCAACTCTGGAACTTTTTAATTTTCTCTGTTTCAAAATTTGAAGTTTGTAGGTTCTGAAAATTTTTATATTTTTATCCATAATTTTTTTCGTTTTCTTTCCCTTAAAAGTTTTTCATTCTCTCTCCCTCAAAAGTTTTTTGCTCCTTTCAAAAGTTTTTCGCTCTCTTTAGAAAGTTTTTCACTCTCTCTTCCTATAAAGTTTCACTTTCTCTCCCTCACAAGCTTTTATTTACTAACTCGAAATTTTAACTTGCTCTATTTCAAAAATAATTACATTTTTTCTCTGAATTTTTTTTCTTTTTAGTCTCTAAATTTTGCACTCTCTTCTTCAAAAGCTTCACTTTCTCCATCAAAAGTTCTTACTTTCCCAAATCTCGAAATTTTTAACACTCTCTCAAAGGTTTTACTTTTTGCCTCTCCAAGCCTTTTAATTTCAGTTCTAAATTTTCCACTCTCCTTTAAAAGTTTTAAACTCTCTTCCCCAAAAACTTTTTACTTCCTATGTTTCGAAATTTTCAACTTTCTCTCTTACAAAAGTTTATACTTCTTATCTACTTCCTATCTTTCGAAATTTTCAATTTTCTCTCTAACAAAAGTTCATACTTCTTATCTCCCTAAATTTTCTAATTTCACTCTCTAAATTTTTCAGTTTCTCTCTAAAGTTACTTTTTATCTCTCCAATTTTTTTTATTTCATTTACTTTCCTTTTGTACTTCACTGACATAAGGTCTATCTTTATTCATTTACTTTTTAAAATTGATATGTATTACAATCAAGAACTTTTCAGCATATCTTTTTGTTTTTCTAGTTGTATGACTAGATGATTCGTATACTCTATTTGCTGTATGTAACTTGTTTTCATTTTTGTATATTCCACTCTTAGAAATTAGCCTTTCTTCAGTTCAAGTTATCAGGTATTCTTTTCTTTTTTTCCGTATTTACCCCTCTTACACGTATTTAGTATATCATAAATATTCTCAAATATGTTCGATTCGAATTTCTATATGAAACCTTTCACGATTCTTTGCGCATAGGTACTCTTCTCCATTTTTTTCCACTATCCTACAACGAATGGCAAATGAGAAAACTACTTTGTGGTGTCTTTGAAATTTATTCTGAATGAATTTGTTCTGAAATTTCATTTGTTCTTTTTTGTTTTCTTCTTTTAAATATGTGATTACCTGATCATTTATCCTTTGTTTTTCTTTATACTACTGTTCGTTTACATTCAACTAATGGTTGTCTACTGTTCATTCTTGACCTATGAATTAGATTTTTTTTTCCCGTTTAAAGTTATTCTATTATATAGTTTCTGAAGTTCCATCTTTGTAACTACTTCTGTTTAAAATGTTTTGGCATATATTTGACCATGAACTCTTTTTTCTTGCCGCTAGTATTGATTTTTGTTATCTTCCTCATTGTGTTTTATTCCAAGTTACTTTTGGGTTTTTTTTTTCCTTTTGACACAAAAATACTGAATACAAAATTATGTGTCAAAATTGTAAATAGCTGATGCTTCACCATTCATGGTAGGCCCATTGGTGTTATAAAACAACCATAATCATACACATCATTTTGTATACTATTTTAGTATCTATTCTTTGTAGCCAAAGTAATATTATCATGTATATGATGATGATGGGATTCATTCTCTCTTAACTTTTAAGTTGAAGAACACTTGCAAGGTTTATTATTTATGCTAGGGCTCCATTTGTTTCAAGGAAAACATTTTCTGGAAAAGATTTTTCCGATATTTTATGGTATTCAATGGAAAAACATCCCTTAAATCAAGACAACAACTTACCAATTTCAAGTCGGCAAGTCATTTTCCTTCTCTTCGTATCCCTCTTCTCTCTCATCCTATAGCAATATTTCTTCATCAAATTAACATTATTTTAGGGAATCATCATAAAAATAATCTTTTCTAAATAGATCTTGTAGCATAAAATTTGGGGAAACGGAGAAGAAGAGTGCATATCTCTCTCTCTCTATATATATATATATATATGTGTGTGTGTGTGTGTGTGTGTGTGTGTGTGTGTGTGTGGATACTAGTAAGTAATCATCTCATATTGTTGTTGGACTTATTTGATTTTGATTCCTTTATATTTTCTTTTGATTGTGGGATACAATTTCTCCATGGGTGAAGATATGGGTATGATTATAACAATGACAGGGAAGATGGGGATAGTAAACATCTCATATTGTTGCTGGACTTCTTTGATTTTATTCCTTTATATTTTCTTTTGATTGTGGGATACAATTTTTCCATGGTTGAAGATATGGGTCAATATAACAATAACAGGGAAGATAGGGATATAACCTGAACTTGGGGAAGAGAGGAAGTGAACAAATTTGCTACTTTCACATGCTTCACAAACGATGGAAAATAATGAAAATTGGATCATTTTCATGGAAAATGATTTCTTCTGAAAATATTTTCCGGAAAAGGTTTTCCTTGAAGCAAACGGAGTTTTAGTTGCTTTTGTTTTTGTTTTTTTTGATTTTTCCTCATAATCTGGATTCATGGATAGGCTCAATGTGACGATAAATCTATTACGCCCCCAAAATAGGTCCAATCCACCCAACCCATTCTGAGTCGTCAAATACATGGTACAGAAAATAACTACAACTTTATTATTACAATTGTCGTGCAAAATACAACACATATGCTGTGAGTTTTGATACAAATATATATCAACTGTGACTTTCATCCCAACCTTGGATAGCACATCACAATGGCACCTTACATAAAGGTACAGTCAATAACTGTATTAGAAATTAAAATATTTGGAAAATGCTCAAGGAAACCTTCGTACATGGGAGGCCATGCATCTAAGTTATAATAAATATCATATGACTGGAGAATTATCCTTGGTTGACACAATAGACTCCAAAGAAAAATGAGAAAATTGCTATCATGTTCTTTCTAATGGTGAGTCTTCTCTTGACATATAATTATTTCCATTGTCTCTAATTGAGAATTATATTTCATCCAAACTCTAAGATTATATAGGTAGTGCTCGTAGATATACTCAGCAAGTGGATGTGCACAACTATGTCTTATGATAACACGAAGTCGACATCTTGTATGATAGTGGCAAAACACCTTTCTAAAGTTGGGTTCACCTCACCCTCAATAGCTATAAACCACCCTTCTATTCCCCTGTTACCCCCGCTCGACCCAACTACACTCTTATTACCTCAAAAGAATAGTACTTGCTGGAATTTAGGAATTTCGGATATAGTGTTGAAAAAAACTTGCACTGAATAACAACTCTCAAAGTATCTAAATACTCGCAAAATACGCTCGATAATATAGAGAGAGAGTTTATGATTCTGGTGTGTATAGGAAAATGTTAGAACGCCAAAGGAGACTAAATTAATAAATATTAATAAAAGTTTTTTTTTCTACGCACATCTCTTTGAATAAAACTCAGCCACCACAAGTGGGGCCCACCAAAAATCAGCCAACTTCCACAACAACCAAAAGTGGGGCTCATCCATATTTTTAATAAAAATATTTATTTTCGAAACTTCAATAATTCATAATAAGTAGCCCTTTTATCAGAAAAATTTGAATCCCATGTCTATTTCATAGGAAATTTAGTTCTCTACAACTTTGTAGAAGAAAGTTTTTCCAAATTCCGCCTCTAGCATAGAGAGAAAGGCTTACCGAAATATCTGCTACAACGATTTCTGAATCAATCACCTCTAAAAATTCATAACAAATCATTAATCTTTTAACGTTCAAAATTTGTGAACATATACTCTCAACTTATATATGTATAACATATCCGAAAATTCCAACGGTTGGATTATAACGCACGCAATATAGCTTAAGAACACTGATTTTTCGGACTACGAATCCTTTGGACCAGTTTCATTCAAACAATCACCACGAAAAACTCCACAAAATTTTTTGGGTGATTCAAATTTCTGCGTTTAGCTTACTTCCAGGGCTTTCTTTTGATATATGGCTCATCTCCTAACTCATTATACACAAAGAGTTATGGATTTTACAAAATCGAGTAATAAACTAATTATTGAAACAACAATAATATAAAATATCCACGTAGCAATTATTGAATTAATAAAATAAAATATTGAACAGTAATTACTGTAACAATTATTGAGTAGTGCCTTTTTACGTAAGAATCAATAATCCAAAAATATTGTGCAATGCCGTGTGCTACTGTACAACAACGCTTATTAATTACTTTACCCACCGGGTATTCCAACAGTTTTAATGGTAACTACGCCGTTATTTATAAAAAAAACTCATACTTGTCGTTTTCTTCATCCAACAGTTATTCTGTTATGGGGCCTACAAATGGTTGCGCCGTCGTACGAATATTCTCCTACAGTAAGAATATTCCACGACCAAATGAATATTCCCCGACCACAATGAGTATTTTATAACCACTTGCTTATTTAAAATATTTACATATATCACCCTTAACTTTAACCTTTTATCAATTTAACCATTTACTGAATAGTAATTATAAGAAAAATTGAATACTTTTATTTCATAAAATTCGAGGTCTTACAATATCATACACATCATTATGCAAAATCAAGTGCTGCTTTTAGTTTAGACTGATAACTAAGTTATAAGACTCTAGAAGGATCCAGACCGGTCATTGAACCCAAAAAAGTTACTAGATGGGTCATTAATGTCTACCGTTATTGAACTTGTGACATTATAAATATCATGGTTATCAAGTCGTAGCCTAGACTATGATTAGTCGTTGATAGTTCAAGCAAGTCGTAGCGACACTTTACTAGCAGGCTTCCAAGTCGCGAACAAAGCTCGGCAGCTCGTCGCCTAATTGGCGACTTGGGAACGACAAGGAGAACTTGGGCCCAAGTCGATCGACTTTGTACCGGTCGGTTACTAACTACCCAAGTCGACTCAAACAACAATTTGATATTTTTTTCTAAAAAAAAAAAAAGAAAAGAAGAAGGCTAAAGTCGCAACCAAATTCCCAATTTGGGAAACCTAAAGTCTAGAGAGAGAGAGAGGAGTATATAAGATGGCAACTTTGGCGAGAAGCATTTGCGACTAGCAAGAACCCGCGACATCTACATCGGCACAAATCACAAGTAAGTTCTGTTTCTTTTTCTTCCTTCGAGTCTCATGTGGTGGTTGACTTGCTGTATACTTTTTCTTTCTTTTTTTCGTTTATCTTCACCAACGTGTATCAGATTGTGTGGTTGTTTTTTAGCCTTTTTTTACCAGTTCCTTTCTAATTTCCATGCATGCATTTTGTTTAATGTATAGTATCGTGTGGTTGTTGTTTACTGTTTGTTTTTTTTAATTCCATCTGCAAGTATCAGTTTGTGTGGTTTTTTGTTTTTGGCCCTTTTTTTGGCCAATTCTTTTTCTAATTTCTATGCATGTATTTTGTTTGTGATGCATGTATTATGCTTTGGATAGAGATAATATATTAAGTAGAAGGGAATTGTTAAATCCACAACACTTTTTTGTTATTTCCACAACAAAAGTGTCGTTGTAGATGTATAGCGACGATGAAAACTGTAGCTATAGGATCTATAACGACACTTTTGTTGTGGAAATAACATTTTTTGTTGTGAATTTAACAGTTTCCTAAGCAGAAATGTATAATAATTAATATTGTATATTTGTACATTTAATGACTTGCTTTAGTAGTTTTTTTTCTTTTCTTTTTTTAATATCAAACAATGGTCAACTGTTCTATCTGGGTTTTGACCAAACCAGTTCAACCGGTTGGGCCGAGTCGGGTTTCAAAACATTGGCTAGAAGTGCCTAAAGATCTCCTGTTAGATACTTCATTGAATTTAAACAAATGTTATTTCTATGTTAGTAATTGATCTCGTCGATTATGTGAAAACAAATGTTTACGTGGGTCTAGTAACAATTTGTGATATTGTGACACAACAATCTCATATTTTTCCTAAAAATTGAAGCATTTTTAGAACTTCATTGTTCGAATTGAACTTTGGAAGGGTAGTCTTTTTGCACCATTAGCATAGTCGTTGAATATATGCAATGTAAGCAATATTTTTAGATTCGGACAGATCATCAAACTGGAAAAGTCACTCGATGGATGGGTCACTATGTCAACCGGTGGTTAAACAATAATTATTATTAATAATTAAATATATTAATAATTATTATAAATTGTATATATGATATATATCACTTCTGTTTTAAAACATAAGAGTACTAGATCTCTTCCTCAAATTGCATTTTTAAATTACAAGCACAATGGTTGAGATGGGATAAATCTAGCAAAGTTCTTTGGTTGTGGAATTTGAAGTTCCGATGGGCTTCTTGGCTTTTGATAATTTTTTATATTTTTTTTTGTGATGCTTTCTACTGATGGTTGAGAACACCTGCCGATTCTACGGTTCCGACAATTTAACTCTAAGTTTATTGGTTCGTAACAGTTTTTGTGATTTCCGGTTTAACGAACCCAATTGGATCATTTTCTTGATTGGTTCACGGTTCAACCGGTTGATCCAGTCTTCATCTAGTTTCTGAATGTATTTAACTGAATAACTCAATCCGCTTTCTTTTATTGAATTGAAATCCCCTGAAAGATGGATTCACTCCGCATAAGCTGTTTTTTTATTGTCAAATGGTCAATAACACATGTTATTTTTACAAATGCTGATGGTTTTGTTGCATGCAACGGGACTTGCTTCCGATAAATGTGGGTGGTAAGATAATACGTTTGCTAACATTTATAGCCCGTCTTCCCTTTGTTAACACTAACAAAAATATTGTTAGAAGCCCAAAAAAGTCTTTCCCACCTTTAATGAGTGAATGGCCCTTCCCTTCTCTTCCCTTCCCTTCCCCATCACGATGTTGAATTATTCTGCCCATCACGATGTTGAATTATTCTGTATGCATATATAATACTAATACTCTCTCATAGAGACTGTGTTTCTTGACAGGAGGATTGGTGTGGTGAGAAAATGTTAGGACGAAAATCCCTGTATAAAATGCATTGGTTGGAATATCAGTTTGTCTGTTGGCAACCGAAGCTGCTTCACATGAATGTAATATGTTTCCAACAAACGATCTCGCGCTTGTTTGTCAATGAACTCATAATTCAGTTGTATCTTCATGAGAACCAAATATGTAAAGATGTGCATACATTACATAGCTCTTTTTCCCTTCAGCAGGTAATATAGTTAGCCCATCCTATGGAAGGAAGGATTGTATTTTCGATGTTGGGATTGCAGCATAATCAAGTGCCACCTGTTGGAATGAGTGTATATGGGTAAGTAAATAAACATAAGGTTTAATTACCTCCAATTGTTTCAAATTCTGCAGACCAAACTCGCATTTAATTACATCATGCCAATCTTCTGTTGGTTGGTTTAAATTATTATAATTTGAGGAAACAAATTCTATAAAAAAAAAACACCTATAATACCTTATACAAGCACTATTTAAACATAAACTCATTGTTTAAGCAGCATCTTAGCATCTACACTAAATACAAACTCGTGCGTCGCGGTGGAATTATTCATCTTGTTAATAATAATTTTTTATGTGTAATTAATAAATTAAAATATAATAAGAACATGGTAGATTGTTGTGCGATGATCAAATTTTTGTAGCATATGTTACAAATAGTTGGGTAAAAGTTTTGTGTGTCGTATCCAAGTATATAATAATTTGATCACTAAATTTCAGGACATTTATTTTAACCTGAACTTTAAATCTACAATTAAAAGTTACATTTACGAAGTTAGATACTATTAATAGAGTGCACAAAGTATGAACATAAGTTAGATATAACGTATAACAAAATATTGTATCACAATACCTTGGTGTAACAGAATTAACATTGTCAGAACATTTATCACACTAATATTTTTTGTTGTCAGGTTTTACTTTTTTGCGGCATTTTTTACAGGAATTGTAGAACCAATTGTATTTGGTTTCTATACACAGAAAAGTAGCAAGTATCACATATGTTGACTCCTGGAGTGTTAAATAGAAAATGAGCAACAGAATATAAGATAAATACATTATGACTGTAAGAAAAATACAATGTAATATTAATTTAAATGATCATAGTTATTATTAATAAAAGTAGTGTTAATACGGTTTAAAAAGTTACCAGTTATCAGTTAATTCAATATTAACTCTCTTGCTTTGTTTATCATTGTTTGTGCTAACGTCTAAACTCCCCATCGCACTTAGTTTTCCAATAACATCTGGCAACATAATTATGTAGGTAAATAAAAAACTCAGTATGTAAAAACTTGAAGGAGTAATTATTGTTAAACATACCAACTAAGTATGAATCATCAACATGTATTGATAGTATTTGATCGTATGGAGTGAATTGAAATTCATATGTATGAATGGGAACCTCATCTAACTCTCGCAGTGAGGTGGAATACATAAAATTAATCTTGTATGGATGTTGAGTAGCTCTGAAAGAACCACCGTTTTGACTGACAACGAATTTAGTGATTATAAAAACTTTTTGTTCCTTGACTGTTGTTTGAAATTTTGTAAGTAGAGACCTTCAGATACTCGCTTGTATTTTGGTGTCCTATAAAAGTATAATATGCATATGGTAAGATGTAATTTAGAGTTGCGTATGAATGTGTTATATATATATATATATATATATATATATATATATATATACCTTTTCGTCCAACAATATCATCTCAATGTTGTTTATGTAGTCTGATTTGTTGAAGTTTGACATATTCCAGAGTCGAGTTATCCTTACTTTAATCTTTTGACAGGGCTGATGTCATCAACAAAATCGTACATAGTCGTCATCTAAATATTGGGATATGTAAAATAATAAGGAGGAGTTGACTGCTTGTAGCATGAACTGTTGTGTATTGAGTTGGTATTTATAGCCATAATATCATAAAGTAATAATTTTTTTAGGATATAATTAAGTAGTGATTTAGGGAATTAAGAGATAACAATGAAATTACAAAGGATAATATTAAAATAGTTGATATAAATCTAAAATCTGTTTAGATTTATAGTAGTGATTTAGGGGATTATAATCAATAAATTAAGAGATAATTAAAAAATTACAAAGGATAATATCATAATTAAATTACAAAGGATAATATCATAATTATATTACAAAGGGTAATATCATAATTAAATTACAAAGGATAATATTATAATTAAATTACAAAGGATAATATTATAATTAAATTACAAAGAATAATATCAAAATAGTTGATATAAATCTATAATCTGTTTAGATTTATAATAGTGATTTAGGGGATTATTGTAATACCCGGAAAAAAAAAATTAAATAATAAAAAATTACTTTGTTTTAAAACATATTTATTTGGGCTTTGTCATTTATTTTGGGTCAAACTAGTTATTTAATTTGTGTGGGCTAATAAATATTAATAAGAGATGGATAAATTAATTTAGTATAATTTGGGCCTTAAAATTTATTTGGGTTTAATTTAATTAAATGTGGGTAATATTAAACCCTGTTATAATTAGGAAAAATTAATAAAAATTTGTTAATAAATAAACAAAACCTAAGTGCTTCATCATATTTTATACCAACTGACCGAAGGAAAAGAAAAGGGGAGTAAGCCGCCGCCATTACAGAGAGAAGAAAAAGGAGAAATTAGATGGTACTTTGTATTTGGTAAAAGAAGAAGAAACTTTTTGGATACAGGTAAGCTATATGTATATATGTCTTTTACAATCTTTAAGTTGGTGATAGCTGTGAAGGAGTATTGGTTTGAATATTAAATGTTCATAAAATGTGTTTTGTTACCTGCTAAGGTGTATGTTCATAAATTTATATGATATAAATCAAAAGAATTGAATGTAGAATTAGTATTAGTATACTGTAGTAATAATATTATATCTATATATACTAGTTAGTGATCAGAATGTTATTATATGGTTGGCTATGCAAATAAAAGACAAAATAAGCTTTTAATAAAGTATTGTACGATTTTGCTAATTGTTGTAGTACTTTTTTTCAAATGAATTGATTTATGGAATGAAACTTGGATAAATGTTTATGTCCAACATAAGTGCCCTGCATGTATTTTTTAAAAATAAATTATGTATATTATCGGCAATAAAATTTGGTAATTAACATAGGTTATACTAACAGAGGTATAAGATATGAACTATTGAATTTAATAAGTATTATTAAATTTATAAGTTAATTATTTTTTTATTTTATTTTATTTTTCTTTTTATATTTTTTTAGCTCGAATGGGGAGAATTTAACGAGACATATTTGGAATATAAATTTTGGAGTATTAATAATTGATATAAGGCGATGATTAAAGGCATATTAAATAGATTATGAATTATTTTGGAATTATTAGCTTGGATTATTTTTAATTTGAGGTGAATATGTTTAGGTTGTGAATAACGTTTTGTATTTGATATCGTTGGCATTTGAGGGTAAAATTTTGTGGAGTGTGCTATAAATGGTTTGGAAGTATCAGGTACGGATTCCGTACTCCACTCCTTTGACTATTGTTGTATTCTTTATATCTTGTGATATCTTGTCTTTCGTTTCATTTTCTTATAATTCTATTGACACTCTTAAATAGAAATTTGATCTTTGATACTTTGGCTTTATTCAGTAATTTGAATTCCTTTCTTTCTATTACAATTTGTCTGATTTAGACTACTTTCAAATGATACTCTTGTTAAATTTGATTTGTTCGTTTTGTCGCTTGTTCGAATTTCGTTATTATTTCACATAATTGATCCTGTGAAATAAATATATTAGTTTCATTTTGGAGTTGATACATATGACTCGTATTTGTACTCTTTGAATTAGGTTATCATGTTTAGTCTTATTTATTTTGATAATTGTAGAAGCGGTACATACGTATTCTTTACCTTCTTTTGAAACCTTGTGACTATAATTTGATTTGGTTCAACATGTACATATAGAACCCTTATGTTGGTATTATGTCGCATGTGTTGTGACAAGATATTTTTGTTAGAATATACCGTAGGGTATACTTGAGCTATAACCACCTGTGGGGGTACCACAGGCATGTCATCTTGGCACGAGAGACATGACACTTTCCGTGGCGGTGTGATTAGTTCACAGCGTCTCTGTTTGGGCTCGGGAGGAAGTGGGCCATTTGGTGTTTTATTGTGGGAGGCGTATGGGTTAACCCTAGTTTTTTGTTCTGCGGATTTATGTTGTTGTGCCAAACACACATATCCGATTTGCATACATTTGGATTCGCGATCCAATGTGTGATTTGCCTGTGTGGCATTATTTTGGTTGCCTGTGTGGCATCATTTGACTTGCCTGTGTGGCATTATTTTGGCAATTGCCTGTGTGGCATTGTTTTGACTTGCCTGTGTGGCAATGTATATTTCTAAGCTTACTCGGCATGAAATAAAACTCAACCATTTGATTCAAATTTATTATTATTTCATTGTATTAGTTTTGTTTTTTTTACATTCATTCAATTCATTGAGTTAGTTACTTGATTCGTTATTTCTTTATTCTTCTATTGGTTTTCGTCAATTTTGTTTATTCAGATATATTCCATTCAGATCTTTGGAGATTATATTTTCTTCAGTATTTACACTTGAGGCTTTGTTCAATATTTTGTCTCAATTATTTTCGTATATCAGTTGTATATCTTTTGTATATATGTATGTCTTTGGGCAATTGGCTCATCTGTGTGTTTTCTTCCCAAGCGAGTTCAGGGGGTGATTAAGGGCTAGTGTGATGAGAATGTTGTCTTGACCATCTAGGTTGATTCAATTTTTTTAGTTTTGATTATTTTGACTCTAGTTGGAGAATTGTATTTAGTACTTCATTGATGGATATCACTATTAATATTTTGAAATGGTTAGTGCTCTGTTTACTTATTTTGAGGTTTGTTGTGTTTCGCACGTGACCTCCCATTCTTTATCGGGAAGGGGGTGTTACAATTATAATCAATAAATTAAGAGATAACAAATAAATTACAAAGGATAATATCATAATTAAATTACTAAGGATAATATCATAATTAAATTACAAAGTATAATATCATAATTAAATTACTAAGGATAATATCATATTAAATTGCATAAGAGTTTCTGACTGATACCATAAAAGGAATATGATCTTTTATCGGAGATATGTTTTATATCATCCTGAAAGTATTCTAATAATCATAATTCTAATAAAATAGATTATAAATTATATTTTTTTAGCTACCACCCCGGCTTATTTTGTGACAACCCCAAAACAGGTCCATTCCATCCAACCTATTCTGAGTCGCCAAATATATGGTACAGAAAACAACTACAATTTTATTACAACAATTGTCGTGTAAAATACAACAACACATATGTTGTGAGTTTGGATACAAATATATACCAAGCTGTGACTCTCATCCCAACCTTGGATAGACGTCACAATGACACCTTTACATAAAGGTATAGTCAAAAGCTGCTTTTTAGAAATTAGAATATTTGGGAAGTGATCAAGAAACCTTCGTCATACATGGGAGGTCATGCTTCTAGGTTATGATAGATATCATATGGCCACAGAATTATCCTTGGTTGACCCAATAGACCCCAAAGAAAAACGAGAAGATTACTATTATATTCTTCCCAATGGTGAGTCTTCTCTTGACATATCATTATCTTCATTGTCTCTAAATGAGAATTATACTTCAAACAAACACCAAGATTATATAGGTAGTGCTCGTAAATATACTCAGCAAGTGGATGAGCACAATCCTGTCTTATGATGACACGAGGTTGTATGTCATTAGACATCTTGTATGATAGTGGCAAAACACCCTTCCAACGTTGGGTTCGCTTTCACCCTAGTTGATTCACCAAATATAACTACTAAATGATGACCATCGTTACTATTCCTATGTTACCCCGCTCACGACCCAAATACATACTCTTTATTACACGAAAGGAATTGTGAAGCAAAAGGGTGAAAGCACAACTAACTTCGATAAGAACAATATCATGACTAAAGACAATTAAATTATCAATAGTCTTCATCAATAATAAATCAGAGATTTAGAACATATGGTAGATGATAAAAAAATTCAACCATAGTTGCAGCGGAACGAGCAATCCATTAGAAGAGTCAAATAGACTATTGAGTCTATTATCTTCTCCACATTAAAAATCCACCAACAATGTTTTATCCCTGCAACATCAATCAACAGTTCCTTTCCACAATAATATGAATAACTCATAATCATAATTGTAGTTCTAAATTCCTTTTCTCATCCAGGACAAAGATAATTTTCATCACTTGTCTTTACCTGAAACATCAAAGATCATGGTTATACCAAATCACAGTTCCTGTTCATAATAATACTAATAAATTCATCTTTGCACTACGGGCCAAAGATATTCATTAACGATCATCTTTGCACTTTCTTGGCCAAAGATATTCAACAACAAGTCATCTTTGCACTACGTGGCCAAAGATATTCATCAATAATTCATCTTTTGCACTACGGGCCAAAGATATCCTCAACAGATTCATATTTGCACTACTGTGCCAAATATATTAATATCTCAAAGAAATATATAATCATTTCGTAATTTATATAAACAATAATTATAACCATGTTGATCAATTCACCTTTGCACTTAAGCTAAAAATATTCAATTATAAATTCAATGGTCATGATCATACCGGTCAATAATTCAACTTTTACCACTCTTGGCAAAAGAGAACCCATAGTAGTCATGATCATACCAAAAATTTACCCATCTTTACACTCAAGTCAAAGAGAAATATCATCGTTAGGGTTATAAAAATGTTATATATAATAGTAAAATCAATATAATCAAAACATCTAGATTTAATCTCAAGAGTAATATTCATAAATCAACTATAATTTGGTTAGAAAAAGAAACCAATTTTGTCATGAATAGTAACTCGTGAATAGTAACCCATGAATAGTAACTCGTGAATAGTAACTCATGAATAGTAAATCCGACACAAAAAGGTAGAAAATTCACAATAAAATCCATACCAATATTTCGGTATAATGATATTGAAATAACATTTCTTAAACTTATAAACAATTTATTTTAATTGTTTACACTTTACTAAATAATGTATTTAATCATCTTAAAATGCCAAACTCATAAGATTTAATCACCAAATAACCAAAACCCTCATCAAAAATCTGCATATACCTCATATAGGATTCTCAAGCCATAAAATCATATTTTTCATTTTTCTTACTTCACATAACATATTTAATTCATTTACTCATAACTAGTCAATTTTCATGAAAAATACCAAATCAGTTCCAAAAATATTTCTTTTCTGGGATTTAGCAGAATATAGTCCCATATTGAACATATATTTTTCTCAGAATTTTTAAAATTCATTTACTATTTTTCATATGGCCAAAATCGTCGAATATTTAGACATTTATCATAAATTGTACTTTTATCCAAAAATTCCGAAATTCACAGAGTACACTGATATTATATAGATATACTTCCAATAAAAATTTTATCAATTTTGGAGTTAACCACAAGGAGTTATAAGCGGTTACTTTTAAAATAGTCTTTTCCCGTAAAATTCATAACTCTTAATCTATACATCCAAAAATTGCCATTTTTGGACACAATCAATAAAACTCAACAAAATATCATTTCAAAATTTTCTAGAATTTTCTGAAGGTCGAAAGAAGTACGAACTGAAAAACATAATAACCCTTAAAATCCTTTACTATCCCTTACCTCAAAAGAGCAGCACTTCTGACTGGATATTGAATATGACGCTGAAGGAAACTTGCACTGATAAATAGCAACTCACCAAGTATTTAAATACTCACAAAATACACTCGATAATCTAGAGAAAAAAAGAGAGAAAACTTATGTTTCTGGTGTGATTTTCAATTATAACTTAGCCCTCTATTTATAGGAAAATGTTAGCACGCCGAAGCAGACTTGACCTGCTACCTGATGGCTTTACCTGCTACTATTCCACCCACCAAAAAATCAGTCATCTTCCCCAACAACCAAAAGTGGGGCCCACCCATTTCTAAAATTTTCTACCAAAATCATTTATAAACCTAATTTTCGAATCAGTCACCTCTTAAAATTCATAACAAATCATTCGTTCATTTTTAACAGTTCAAAATTTGTGAACATATACTCAACTTATATATGTATAACATATCCAAAAATCACAACGATCCAACGGTCGGATCAAAATTATAACTCACACAATAAAGCTGTAAAAACACTGATTTGATCTTTTAATACCTCCAATCCGACAAAATACAGATAAAATACCTCAATATTAATTCCTTCATTTATAACCACATAAATAAATATATCCATCATTTATATCCACATAAAATAAATATTTCCTTATCATATAAATCAATAATTAATTATTCACAAATAATATTACAGAATCACAATAATGACAACCAGACAGTTCCCAGGAAAGAGGGGGCTTTCCGATAAGGATTTCTCCTTACTGGCGCGTAATTAGGTGACCAAACCTCTCCTTGTGAACTTTCTAGACATTGCCAATAATCTTTATCTAATAATATTATTCCAAATAATATGAATTATTGATCCGATAATGGAGATGATGTGCGGTGACAATTATTGAGCAACAATAATAATATAAAATATCAACGCAGCAATTATTGAATCAATAAAATAAAATATTGAGCAAATAATTCTTTGTAACAATTATTGAGTAGTGTCTTCTTACGTAAGGATCGATAATTCAAAAATCATGTAAAAGCAGGTAATGTCTTCTTCATGCGAAACACGCGTATTCACGTATTTTAACCACCGGATATTCCAACGGTGTTAGCAGTAACAACTTCTGCCAGTTATTTATAAAAACTCAATTTTATCGTTTTCTTCATCCGACGGTTATTCGTTATGGGGCCCACAATTGGTACTACTGTGCGTAAATGCGAATATTCCCCAACAACAAGAATATTCCACGACCAAACGAATATTCCCCGACAATAATAAGTATTTTATAGCCACTTGCTTATTTTGAAAAAATTTCACATATCACCCTTAACTTTAAACTTTTATCAATTTAACTATTTACTAAATAGAAAAATGGAATACTTTTATTTCATAAAATTCGGGGTCTTATATATTTTATCACAATATTTTTAATATGCGTGTGCAATTCAAAAAAGCCAAAAAAATGACGTACTAAACAGTTTGGAGAGATGTTGGTAGTTATTATCAATTGAGTCAAAAAATAAGCCATTGAATCATCTGCCTCTACATTCTGCATGTTCAACAATCCTTTAGGAATTAAAATTTTCCAAAATCATACCCCGTAATGCAAAACACACAAATTGTATCCCCACCCCAACCCCAACCCCAACCCTAACCCCAACCCCAAATTTCAAATATGTAGAAGAATTATTTACAAAAATTTATGTTGAACATCATCCCAAATAGTTAGGACAAAGGTCTTCTGCAAAAGATATAAAATTGTCCTTTTGTCATCGATTATCAATTTTCCTTTTAAACATAAAGTCAAAATTATGTCATATTTAACTAAACCGTTAAATTATGTAACATATAAATAAACCTACTGACATTTTAATTTGTAAAAAAAAATGATGTTTTCACAGTTAAATTTAGTATTTTTATAAGAATATTTTTAGATGAATAATAAATTGAACTTACATTTATGTGAGCTAAAAATTTTAAAATACCAATTTTATCTTGTGAAAATAATAAATTAAACTTACATTTATGTGAGCTAAAATTTATAAAAACTAAATTTATCTTGTGAAAATAACAATTACAATTACTATGTCAAACACTCTGCATCTACTGTTAGTAACATCTTTGGGCCATTCTATTCATTTTTTTAAGGTTCGTAGGCTTCCTACAGGAGGCTTGTCATTTGTTTGTCTATTCCCCACAAGGCCAGAACCCATTTCTTCTTTTGGTACGCAAGGTGGTCCTTGCCCCTGCCCAAGTTTGTGCAGCACTGTATTTAGTATAAGAAATAGTATGGCTGGCTGTCTTGATTTCACTACAATTTTTTAACCATTATATGAATGCACGGACGGATTGAAATGGCAAGTCACCTCCATGCCCCTTTCCCATCCTTCCAAAATAGTATAATATTATTGTTGACTATTTAAAAATAAATTTAAGACATTTTTAAATTCAAAATTGACATAAATTAAATTATTTTAACTTTAGTCAATCCAATAATAAATATTACTATAAACTCTATATAAATAATTACATATTATAATTCGGAACTAAGGGAGAATGATATTGTTCTCCTTACCAGAAGGAATCGGTTTTAATTCTTCAATACGTGTTTGGAAGCCATAAGTTATGGTACAATCAACAATATATGGGCTCAAACTTTAATCCTATTTCAAAGAACTACAACTTCTCATTGAATCATATTGTATCCGCTAATATACATAATTGTTTTATCAAGGAAAACGACCCATAAAAGGGTCACAGACACTTGTGTTTTTCACTCGAGGTGAAAAAAAAAAAAGAGGAGAAGAAGATTGCAAGAATTGAGGCATAAATATCCAACTAAATCAGAGTTTAAGAAAGATGCCTACTTCTTTTCCAGAATTCGCTAAACAACCTCTTAGGAGTATTGGGATTGTTTGGCGTGAAGCTATCACAGTAGAAAAAATCATATTGCAGGCGAACAGGCTCATGGACGTTCCAAAAAACATACGTCTCGATTGCATTGAGTTCGTCTTCTTTAGCCTTTCTAATCAAATCCGGCCACATCTAGCAAATAATAACAACAACAAAACAATTATATAATTATGTTTCGAAAAAAATTAAATACACATGCAGGCAATACATTAACACAAATAAAAATAATTTTTGTTACTCCACGTAAACACACACACACACACACACACACACACACACACACACACACACACATATATATATATATATATATAGTTTGGTACATACTTCAGTCGTACTTCTCGGGTAATGAATTGAACCAGACAATATTGGTTTCCGTTCACCGTCAATGGTGATGGCTCTTTCATCGTGCGAAACGTAAATGACATAAGTAGAAGAAAGACAGAGAGACAAAACGGAAAAGAAGAGGAAAATTGACAGTGAAGAAGAAGCCATGGTTGCTCTTCACTTATGAAAATAATTAAGTAGCCTGATTAATATACCTATATATATATATATATATATATATGTGTGTGTGTGTGTATTTATATGCATGGAGGATTAGGTCAGGTGATCATTAATATTATTTCAAACTCTAATTCAGTTAAGAAGTTTTTTCAATATAAAATTTTGCTGATTGGTTGTTGAAGAGATTAAATTATAGTACTTGATTTGTTATTATTTATCCATAATTTAAAAAAGGAACCTTAGTTGTTTGTCAATGATATTTTTGTCAAGGGCTATAAGGAGCATTAAATATGATGGACAAATGTTAAATTTGTAGAAGGACAGATGTCACAATATTGTGTCATGTGTGATTTAGTATATAGAATAGATAGATAGATTTTATAAAATAAATAAATGCTAAACAAATAAATAAAACAATTTCTCAACTAACGAAAATCTATTAACTATTCACCATTTCCGTAATATTTATCAAATCAACAAACATAGCAAAATCTCCTGTAATTTTATTTGTTAATTTTTTTTATTGTGAATTATAATGTATTTGATATAGTGACTAAATTTTATAATGATTTTAAAAAATATAATTCCTTCTGCAAAATAAAACATTAAAATCAGAAAAATATAATTACTGAAAATTCTGAATTCGTAGTTCTGTGTTGCTACTTGCTAAGGCCACCTCCTACTCAAAAAGTTGACAAACAGATTCATGAATTAGGAAATTCTAGGGTTTCGTGTTCTAAGCTTCACCGATTTCAATCGGTTTTTCTTTGCGGAATTGAGCCCTAATGGGTCGCTCTCGTGCAATTCCCAACGTTGCCGATGATGATCCCAGCCAAAGGTCTGTGTATATTTTTCTGTATCGTTTCGGTTATGTAAATATGTGTTTACCTTTTCTGATGTTTTTGTTATCAATTATCTGGCTTTTAGCTACACTAGTTTTGAATTTTGAGTATAATCTAATTAGCTAAATTAAGGTAGCGTTTGATAAGTATAGAGCTGAGTGTCAAAGTTATTTGTATGTTTAACTGCTAGCTCTGTTATTTTGTTCTGAAATGGGATTTAATTTTACATTTCTAGCTGTGATTTTGTCATATCAGAAGCTCGGATGCAAGTGACTGTTAATTTACATGAGAGTTTGTCTTTTGCTAGATTGTCTTGATTATCTATACTATGCCTGGTGTTTAGTAAAGCTCTGGAATTCTAGCTAAAGAAATCAGAATGTGTGTGCGCTCTTTTTAGAAGATTTTGCAGTTGCTAATATACTTGTCTTTAACATTCTGTTTTATGAGTTGGCTTTGTGTTACTCATTTACTCGTGAACTTGTTATTAAAGACGTGCATTGTTGCCCACGTGTATAATTGTCCGTGTTTTATTTTGTTAGCTTCTTACTCTCAAATGATCTTTCCTAATGCTTGTGATTTGTATTGATGACTTTATAGCCTTCTGTTTAACTTTCATTTTCTAGGATCACTATTTTTAATTTTTATTGGCTGGTAATTTGCAAAATGTATTTGTAGTTTCCAGTTTCCGACTGTGTTCCTCACTTCCTTGAGATCATTTACGTAGAATCGGTAATTTTTTTGGTTTAACTTTATTTAACTTATTTAACCTAAATCAGTAGGTCTCCATTTTCTGTTTTGTTTTTACTTTTCGATTTAGCATTATTGCTCCCCTCGGTCCCAAATTAGTTCTCCATCTTTTCTTTCCAGCACTATGTCGATCTAGATTTTTTACTTATGTGAAAATTACCAATTTGTCCTTTGCTTTGAACACTACCAACTGGGTCATATTCAACAAGGAAAGGTAATTTTGAAATTTTGACAAAACTTTTATACCTTTTCAAAAAAATTCTTATAGTGCACGAATGTCAAATGGAACAAATTAATTTTGAACACAAATAATAATATTTTATTGCAAGTTGTCACTAGCATGGTTACTCTAATATCCTCTTAAATGTATTTTATTTCACGTGTGACGTGTTATAATATATCCCTTTTGTCCCATATGAGGTTTCGCTTGTTTTTATACGTCGAGTAGCTGTTTATTTTACCCTAATTATGCTCGTCCTCTGCTCTCTGTTTTGCCATAAAATGTCCAGTCGATCGAAGAGAAAGCGGACTGCTTCAAATGTGGAGAATTTAGAGTCTGTGACTGCAGGTATGATGTCAACGGAATTTGGAAGAAAATAATATTTATTTCCTCTTCCTGGTTCAATAATGTATATTGTTTTGAATTGGGGTGACAGGTATGCGTTGGAAATTTCTTTGTTTTTCTTCTTTATTACTCCATTATGAAGGCCAAAAAGGAATAATCTATTGTTTAACTGATATGGCACAGAAAAGTTCTGGAATTCACGTTGCTCATTTATTTCTTTTGTCTTCAAGTAGTATATTTTTTTGTCTCTGATGACTAATGCCCTCTTTTTATTATAGATTTACCTAATAAATCAAAAGTTCCATGTACTGTAATCGTCACTAAATGAAGTTATGTATTGTTTTTTATCCCTACCATCTTCTGCAATAACATCATTTTTTCCCCATTTTGGAAGGTCCAGGGACAAATGAAGGGAAAAAGGCATTATACCACTGTAACTATTGCAACAAAGATATCTCAGGAAAGATTCGCATTAAATGTGCGGTTTGTTCTGATTTTGATCTTTGCGTGGAGTGCTTTTCAGTGGGAGCTGAGGTTTATCCTCACAAAAGCAATCATCCATATAGGGTTATGGTTAGTGGCCTTAATTAACATGCTTTCTGATTTATTACATGACCTATTTAGCTGTACACCTTATCTTTAGTGGTTTCTGTAATAAAAGTATTTCAATTCAGATCTTTTAGCTATAGAGGTGCTCAAAGTAACCTCTTTCCTTATACAGTGAGTTCTATTGGTTAGTCTTTAGATTTTATTATCCGAAGCACCTGAATTTGTGATCCTTTGATGTAGGGTATGGACACTAAGATTACATTTTGAGGAAAATAAACTTATATCGCATCCATGACTTTCTTTTTAAGAGTTTTGTTTGTCTTTTGTTTTGTTAACATGGTTTTTCTTTTTCTTGATTGTTGAATTCCTTACAATTCACCGTTAATTTTTTTAGTGAAGAAACAAGTTTACTTACCAAATTAAAGTATTCATGATTAGTCTTTGAGTATTGGTATTCTCGCATCTATCTTTCTCTCTTCTTTAGTCATGCCCTAGTGATAAAGGTAGGAAGTTTAGAGGATTAGCGGCAAGATGGGAGACCATAAATTAGAATGAGTGCATTCATTAAAATTAGTTAGCACCACTCGAGCATGAAAGAAGAAGGAGCCCGAAAAAGAATTCAGTCACATGAAATTTAATTCTTTTTATCTTTGGTCGAATCTGGTAGTATGGTTTTCTTGATGAATCCTACAAGGAAAAGTCAAATAAAAGGGTTGAAGTTTCAAAAGAAGAGTAAAACCATACGCAGAATGATATATTTTCTCCCTGGTTAGGCTCCTCTGTAGTTCAAACTACTTTTTATACAAAGAAGAGAGTTACCCGTTTGGGTGACTCTATTTCTCCCCTAGTTTGATGCCTGTGTCATGTACTAAGTTAATGATAAAGCCCTGTACATAGCACAACATCCATTTGTGTTACCCCTGTTGGCTACTAGTTAGAATTGTCTTTATTGATTGCTTCTTGAGTTTCGCTCATGCTTATGGCATTCATACGGGCGATTACTTTGACTCCTATAAAGAGTAAATGGTTATATCTTTACTTGTCATGTATGTGATCTTCATTCTTTGAGCTTCACAATTTCTTTTAGTAGCTTTTATATTTGGCTATGTCTCCCAAAGATTATTGTGAAGTAAATTATTATTGAGTATCACTTTTTTATTATCTATTGTTGAGATATTCTTCAAGGCTTCTTTTTTTTTTTTTCCCCACAGGATAATTTGTCATTTCCTCTCATATGTCCATTTGGAATGCGAGATGAAGAAATATTACTACTAGAGGTATTCTATATACTGATAATATTTCCTACTTAGATTTTGTGCAAGTTATCTAATGATGGTTCTGATGGTGTCCTTGTTTATATGCTTATTGTTACGATTTTGAAGATACTTGCTCTCCTTTTTCCTCGGTGGCTACAAGTGTTCATTCCTAATTCTAACTTTTAAGGGTTCTAGCTTTGGTTAAGACAAAATAAAATAAAATGGAAATTGAACTTGAACTTGAACTTGGAATATTGACCTAAAAACTTGTACATCCTTTCATGCAGGGGTATTGAAATGTATGGGTTGGGGAACTGGAATGAAGTTGCCGAGCATGTTGGAACAAAAAGTAGATCTCTGTGTGTCGACCACTACAACACTATATATATGAACTCGTTGTGCTTCCCTCTTAAGTATGACGTTATAATGTATTAATTTTCTTTTAATAGATATGAATCTGTTAGAATAAATTGCTAATATGCTATATATATGCTTGTAGGACATGTCTCATGTAATGGGAAAGAACAGAGAGGAACTCCTTGCTATGGCCAGAGGACTTGGTGAAGTCAAGAAAGGTTAGCTTGTCAGTTACTCAATTAAATTTTTGTGTACGTATTTGAACTTCCCAACCTAAATTTAAATAGTTTGCCTATGATGCCTTGGGTAAGTAATGAATAGTAATTAATAATCATAGCATACTTTACAATTCCATTATCTTCTAGTCACCAGGAAGATGAGGCTACAATTATACTATGTCTTTTTTCTAACCTTATATCTATGGTGGCATGCTTTTACTTTCAAATTTAGAACTCTATCTGGTGACATAGTCCCAAACATTTCCATCACATCAATACTCATTTCAATGATACTGAAATTGGATAATTATTTTGAAAAGTATTTTGGCAACTTCTTTCAAATGGAGAACAGCTCTGCGTAATGCCCGCAATGTTTAATAATCGGTAGGCGGACCTAGGTGGCGGAGATGGCACCTAGCACCTAGGTCATGTTTTCTTATTATTTATTGTATATTTGTTTATAATACATAAACATATATATTTGATGTAAATGTTCTAAATTTTTGATGAAAAATTACCAAAAAAAATTAAATATCTTAAAAGACCTAACAAATTCATTTTCAACATTGTAGGGCTTCAAAGCCTTCATTAAATATCAATATTATTCATTGTTTTAAATTCATATTAGTCATTTTGACAATTCTTTTGACTTTAATTTCATCTCTATTATTTTTGGTAAAGTTCATTTAGCACTTAAGAATTTAGCAGTTAAGAAAAACTAAGTGGTCTAGATTTCAGAGTTATAGATTAAAATGTGATGTATTATATAAATTAATGAATAAAAATTAGGATTCAAGGTGGTAGGTACACGGAATTACGGATTCCGATAGACACCCAACCAAATCGAGGTGGTAGAAGACCGATTCCACCAGCCTAGGCGCAGTATTTACAGCCGTCAAATAAATCATTCATTGACAATAGGCTTTTACACATTAACAGATAATGCTCAGGTCCAGATTAGAACCTAAAACATATAGGGTCTGTTTTGTAGAGATCATTTGTTTGAACAACTGTGCCAATGATCAGGAGGAAATTCTTCTGATCAAATAAAAAATATGTAACTGTCAGCAAAACAATTCTTGAGCCTTTCATTCTTCTTTAAATAGACCCTACAGTTCTCATTTTCATTTCCTGAAGTGGAAAGATCTGTATAAATTTACATACTTGTTTCTATTTATTGTCGTGAATTCTCATACTTACTGAATTGCTGCAGGATTTCCGATGCTTGGGGAACATATAGTGAAAGAAGAGTCTCCGTTCTCTGCAAAAATCAAGTATAGCTGACTTCTCCATCCTATTTGTTTTTCTATTATAGCTATTTATCCTTTTCACCACACTCCTTCAAAATCCTTGGTCAGGGTAGAAGATCAAAGCAGAGATGGTCCAGGTCGATCCTTATCTGGATTAATTTCTGGTATGTGTCTCTGTGAGTCGGTATATTGAACTCATGCTTGTATTATTGGTCTCTCTGTCTCTGTCTCTCTCTGTGTGTATGTGTGTGTATTTGAAATAGCATGCATTAATATATTCTCTTCTACATCAGAGGTAGGCACTGGTGCAGGTTCCAGCAGTGGTAACACATCCACAGGGGGGATTAAAGGGCATCTAGCATAGTCCAGAGTAAGGATGGTCATGATGGCACTAAAGTCGAAGGTAGAGGCTGCTTACTTATTCATCTGTAATCTGAATGTAAGCAACTATACACAAATTTTCTGGTTGCCATCTATTTGCATTGGGGGACGTGATGCTTCATAATAGTCCTCTTGGAGAGTCTAAGGTTGAGGGAGCAAAGTAAATAAATTCTGAGAGAGAGAGTGGAGAAATTAGGGTCAAGTGTCGCCGAGTTAAGCTAGAGCTCGCTAGTCTTAATGTTAATTCTTCTTTAATTTGAAGGAGACAGATTTTGGGATCTTGACACCACTTGCACTCAAAAGAATATTGATGGAGTTGCATCTAAAACTCAGAGAACAACAAACTTCTATTAAATAATTATTCATCATGAAAACTGAAGTGACAATCCCCTTAAATATATGTGGTCTGTGTGGGAGAAGTTCAGGTGCTCACCATCTGGTACGGATATCTGAGTGGAAGATCAGATGTGCTTATGGTCACGACGCTAAGTCTCGAGGGGATTACACCATTCCCTAGTCCGGCTAGCATGGCTAAAGCCTGAAGGGTTCCAAGCCTGTGAGGGGGTTATAGGTCATAGAGCATTGGACAGAGGATCCTCTGCAAGGTTGCAAATTTGTTGCCTCCAGTCCCTAGTGGGAGTCTTGAGGACTTTAAAATTTTGCACACCTGGCATGAGGGTTTATACCTTACCACCATGATATAGTGTCAATTTCTGTTTTTATATTATGTTTTGACTTTGTTTTGGTTTTCACATACTAAATTTGCATTGCCATTTTCCTTCGTTGTATACAGGCCATAAATTCTCTTTTTTATATTTGTAAAATCGTATTTATCAGTTCTAAAGACAAATGCTTGTGTATTTTCTGTAAATGTCAGATTCTCAAGCAGATAGGAGTGTTGAAGAGAAAAAGCTTAGGATTCCAGGGGATGAGGGGCTTTCTTTGACGGAGTTTAGCGGCTACAATACTAAGAGGCAGGAATTTGAGATTGAGTATGATAATGATGCTGAGCAATTACTGGCAGACATGGAATTCAAGGATACTGATTCTGATGTTGAACGTGAACTCAAACTGCGAATATTGCGTATTTACTTAAAAAGGTAAACCATCACTTGTTTCTCTCCTTCAGTGTTTTCTCAATGATTGTCATACTTAAATGAATGCATATTGTTTGCAAAAAATAAGGAAAATTTCTTACCATAAGAGTCCACTTATTACAGTTAAGAGCTTGTTAGCCTTACGGTTGAGGATTGGTCCTTCAAGGAATAAACCAGGAACCCAATACTCCTTTAGTATTCCGCCCCACAAATATTGCAACACATTCCTTTTAAGAAAGTTCTACAAAAATTGCAACAATTCTTTATTGGGCATCTTTTATGAAGTTAAATGATTAATTTACCCATAGTCATGTCACTTTTATCACTTGAATATATAGTGGGTCCCTCCACCAACTAAAACTTTTGTGGTTCATATTCTTGGAGCAGTCTGAGCCACACATTTTATAGGGATCAATTAGGAAATCATATAAGAATAACAAATTTCTTAAAATTTGAGCAAAAGGTATGTTGCAATATTTATGGGACAGATGGAGTATGTCTTAAAAGTTATTATGCAATGATTATTGAATCTAGTAAATATCTCTCTCCCGCCATCTTTCTTTCTCTTCACTTTTCTTTTTACTATTTACTGCATGAGAGTGGTGGTGGCTGGTTTGGAGGAGGTATTTTGCGCCCTATTGACACAATTTCAAAGTTTACATGCCTTTAAGTCCTTGTGGTTAGTTTCTGCTATTGCTTGTCTAGAATTGTTCACCAATAATTTTTTGAGCTATTTTTCATTTATATATTCAAGAAAAGCTGCTTCTTTTGGTGCACGGCAGTAGGGTGTATATACTTCTAGCAAACCATAAGATATTCTCTAAGCAGTGTACAGGAATATTTATTACTGTTCATTTAACCTGTATATTCCTAAAATTTACCCATCTGACATAGATACACTCGACTTTTGTCTCCAGAACCCTTAAATTTCCAACGGCTTTTCATGATGAAATTTCGTAAATATGTTAAATAAACTCTCTTTTGTTGATATATATTCAGTCAAAAGATGCTTCTTCTGGTGCATGTATTTACTTATTCACTATTTATTCACTTTCAAACCATTGACAGTAGTGGATATATGTGATACTTCATACTCTTGGTAACATGTAAGATATTCTTGAAGTACTGTCTGAAACTTTTTTCTGTTTTTCTGACATATACGTTTTATTTATTTTGTTGTTATTGGGAACCTTTGACAGGCTTGATGAGAGGAAACGCAGGAAGGATTTCATATTGGATAGAAATTTACTATACCCTGATCCTTTTGAGAAGGATCTCTCACTTGAAGAGAGGGAAATATGTCAGCGTTTCAGAGTGTTCATGCGATTCCATTCAAAAGAGGAACATGCAGAATTGCTGAAAACTCTTATTGAAGAACACCGGATTCGGACAAGAATACAAGATCTTCAGGTTTGATGCATGCCTGGGACTTTGGCTCAATATACTTTATTTGTCCAACCATTATCCATTCTAATATATTTAATTACCTTACCAATTCAGGAACTTCATTAACTCATAGAATTCTGGAAAGTAAGGCCTAGCACAAGCTTTTTAAGCTAGCAAACTATACTAAATGCCAAAAAATTGATTATCTGAATTATGTATAGGCTCTGCAAGCTAGTCTACCCAGAATTTTTTCCTTCCTTTGTTCTTGACTATTTGCTCATGTGCCTGTCTTATTTATAAGTTAAATGCAGTTTGTGCTTGGTGCTGTTTAATCTTTTAATACTTGTTTAAAAATAACAAGTACTCCGGGAAATGTTCCTCTTTTTATACATGATTGGACAAGTAGGTTATGTTATTCTTACAAAGTATGAGTCAGATTTTATCAAATCATAACCCTAATAGTAAATGAAACATTCAATTTTCGGAAAGGACTGGGGTAAGCCCTTTACACTGGAACCACTTGATCACAATCTACTTGCTCATTATAATCAGCTCAGATCGAGTAATGAGCAATAACCGGTTCATAATGCCAATTGATAGATTTATTGTGATTTACTATTTGAAATTTTCCAAGAAAAATATCATTAACAATTTGTTTAGCCTTTCAGCGGCTTAAGCTGTGATTCATTATAAATCTGTGCGGTGAATTTAAGAACATTTCTTACAGCTGATATATGTTTTGTTTCTCAAACCTGTAATTTATTCTTCACAGTTGTAGTATTTAGATAGGAATTGTTCTTGCAGGAAGCTCGGGCTGCTGGCTGCCACACATCTGTTGAGGCTCAAAGGTATATTGAACAGAAGAAAAAGAGAGAAGCTGAGGAAAATGCCCGTAAGGCCAAGGACAGTTCTCAAACTGGTCCAAGTGGTAAATTCTTGCAGAGGGCGAGTCATCTTAAAGGTGAACTAGACAGCAGCCCCAGGGGAGGTGTTATGGGGGCAGGTTTAGATGATTGGAATATCAAAGAACTTCCAGGGGCTGATTTACTCTCTGAAGCTGTAAGTATTTAGTACACAGTTTCCACTTGTTGAACTTAAGATCACTCTTTGTTGGGGGAACTTTTTACGCTCCTTTCCTATGTAGTAATAGAATTGTCTTTTATAAAGGTTACTTTACTTGAATTCACATAATTGACCTTTTAAGTTTACTTTACATGATTACTGTCGGAGTTTGATTATCCATATTGTCAGACCAAAATGCAAATAGAAAAACGGATACAGTAAATAAACGTTCAGTGTTTCTTTTAAAGCTTGATTGCCTGTCCTTAAAATCTACTGTGATATCTACATGCAGGAGAAACGGTTGTGCTGCGAAATCAGGATCCTCCCTGCACATTATCTGAAGATGCTGGAGACCATGTCAATAGAGGTTATGAAAGGTAGGATTTCTCAAAAATCAGATGCACATGGCCTGTTCAATGCTGATCCAAACAAGGTGGACAGGGTGTATGACATGCTTGTGAGAAAGGGAATCGTCCAACCATGATGGACATCCCATCAACCTTGGTGTGAAATCTCATGAACTTTTCCTATGTGCCCATACCTGCAAGATTATTAAGCATAAATAGTTCCAAACTACCTAGGAAGCAGGATTCTTTGAACTGCCGTATCCCCGCAGCACTGGATACTCCGATCTCTCCACCTTTATAACTTGTGTGTTTTTAGTTATCTATGATTAAATTGTTTATGACTTATATATTTATAGAAACATGAAATTTATATTGTTTGTTGAATATTTGTTGTTTTTGTATTACAGTATCTATTTTGTTGGATGTGTTATATATATATAGTCTTACACCATACTGATCAACAGTTGCAAGCTTGGTTATTCAAATAGTGCTCAAGGCAATCTGTTGTCATGGATTAATTTATATATATATATATATATATATATATATATATATTCTCCTTCGGTCCTTAAAAGACTAAAGGTATAAATTTTTTTGTTTTTAAAAAGATGAGCTAAGGTACATAAAATAAAGAGCAAGTATCTTAGGGATAAAATTACTTGTCACTTTATGTATTCTTGTGGGCTACTAAGGATAAATTTAGAATTTTTTTAATTCATTTTTCTTTACTTTTTTAATATATTTGAAAAATATATTTTGTTCATCCTTTTAAGAACGGGAGAAAGTATATATATTTAATAATAAAATATGTGTCAAATTTCTCCATCTAAATTCCTCAAATATTAAGATTTGACGAATCGTGGTAGTATGACATTAGCAAATTACTATTACTAATGTTATAGATTTTGTAACCAGTTTCGGATTATAAAATATGAATCACCCATCGAGCATGTTAGTTTAGAAACATACATAACAGTCTTTGTTCCATGCTACAACCTCTAGCTCTAGTGTTATATTTGTTAGTAAGCAAAGGAGATTGAAAATATGCTCAAGGATGAACACGAGGAATGCTTTTAGTATTTTTAAATGAGGCCTATTTCCCAAATTATGTGCAAAATATACTTGAGAACGAATACGATGAATGTATTTGATATTTTTTTTAGGGAATGACTATTTTACTAGTTATTATTATGTTAATTCTACAAGTTTTCTTTCTTTTAAGGCTTCTTTTTAATAGAACTCTTGCCCATAATAGGAATGAATCATTTCAATACTAATAAGTTTGTTTCCAAACAAGGCTCTAGGATAAGTTAGTTTCCAAAAATAATAGGTGGGATAAAAATATATACCACTAATTTTATTTCATAAGTAGTCTATTATTTAATCAGAAAGAAAGAGCTAAAAGAAAACAAAGGTTAAAAGTGGAAAATTGACACCAAGATAATAAGAGCTGCTGGTGTAAACAAGAGTGGGCATACTTTTACTAAAAGAAAGAACAATCTGAATAACATAAATAAATATAAGAATAATGCACCAGAATAAGATAAAACAAGCAGGTGCTACCTAGTCAGCCTAGGAACCTTCCTTAAAATGCCTGAGGTACCCCCATTAGTATAAAATTATAACAATGGTACAGACAGCATGAGACCATAGAGAGGGACCACTATCTGTCTTTATCAAACTAAACAACACTAGTGGTGAAAGATGCTAAAAAGTCAAAAGGTCCCCAAAACATCAAAAAAACTAAACTAATAAAAATGATAAAAGCCTAAGTCAATAACAAGTACACTTGCTTGAGGTCAGCCATTTTAGTCCCAAAACCCATCTCTGGTCCCCTACTTCAACCCAACTTCAAAATGTGGTACTAATAATCTCAAATTATCCCCCAATGATGGAAAAGCATAATAACTCCCCTCCAATGCCAATGCCAATGCCAATGCCAAATAAAAAACAGCTTTTCCTTTTTAACGACTACCAATCAATATGGACTAAAAATCTATAGCTAGCTATTGTTGGGGTCCAAAGTCCCATAGGTGAATAGTGTTGTCACTAGAACAAGCTGCTAAATATCTTTCATCTGCAACCACAGCATTTGTTACCCCTATTCTCTCTCTCAAAGTATACAAAAACTCCCCATGCTCAACCTCCCACGCTCTAATAACTCCGCCTACACACATTAACGCGTACCCGCCGTTCATGCACCCCAAAACGCCCCTCTGTGATACTCCCGGTACGTTAAATCTACACACCTCCTCCAAAGTCCCCACCCTTCGCACGGATCCACGACGGTCCACTACAACCAACTCCTCGTGCCTAGCATCCAAAGAGCCCACCATGACCCCTCTGGGGAACTCTTCCTCTCCCAATACTATCACTTGGTTTCCCAAATCGAATACGATAACCCTATCACTCGTACATGCCACCGCCAATTCTTGACTTGTCACTCTCACTTGGCCTATCAGCTCAGTCAACTCCGTCAGTAAATGCCAACCCCTTACGGCTTCGGGGTCTGTTAATGTGCCACCGATGAAAACTAGCTCTTCACTATTCCACACATGAAAAGCACGACCCGGAACACCTGAACAAGAATAATTAGTAGAAAATGTTAATTCAATCATTAGGATTATAAATTAAAACTTGCAACATTTACTTGTTTACACAACTATTAGCATTACTTGAGCAAGAAGCAACTAAAAGTCGTCGAAAACTTTGATAATAGTACGTTTAACTCAAACTCATGCATGGTATATAACTAATACTTGTGTTCAAGCACCTGCATAGAGACCGACCCACCACCGGTTACAACCATTAAAGTCCACCAAAGCTCCGTCGTTGACTACATCACCCAAGTGGGCTCTACGGGGTGGGGAGGCATTGTCGATCATTGCCACGTGGATGTCACCGTCGAGGGAGGCAAAGACAACCAGGGACTCGGATAGAATGATCCCTGACACTGCAGGTGAAAAGGGGCCTAGACGATCGCGATGTTGGGGATGGATAGTGGAAATGTGTAGCCTATTGGGGAGGTGGAATAGGCGAACTGAGCCATCAGAAAAGCCAGCTGCAAGGTGGTAGTTAAATACCGCAAGGCGGCGGCATGATACGTTATCATTGTTGTTATTATCATCTGTTGGGACAAAGTCATGAAGGGTGGTGTATACATATCTTGCAACACGGAAGTTATGGGATGCACGGTGGTGGTATATATATTCCTCGTACCAAGAATCATGGCGGAGGCTGTTACAGTGCCAGATGCGACGACTGAGGTTTTGCCATAGAAGATCTGACTGCGACACTGCTCGCCAAGTAGAACATACCTGCATGCAAACAGGAACATAAGTTTAGTATACTGAATTAATAGCAGTTAGATGCATTGTCAATATCAAAATCCATATCATCCCAGGTTGGCTACTGCAACCTAATAAAACCTGCAAATTTTTTTAGTAAATACAAAAATGAATACACACTTTTGCATCATTTATTCACTTCAATGGTACGTTGGTTGACATTTTTTATAGTACATTTATAAATTTTCTGAATGGTTGTTAAAATTTTAATAGGACTATCTTAAATCACTAATGTGTATTTATGTTATAAGTTCTCAAGAAATTGTTTAAATGCGCTTTAATTTATGTTCAAAATGAAGGTCTTCAAAAGTAACATGCATAAGTACTTCCGTACATTATTAACTTGTCAACTAATTTTGATATCATTCAACATAATCATTTGTTTTACATCAGTCCCTTCTAAAATAAGAATGATGCATGTTCAATTAAGTTTACTTCCGCAATGTTCAAAAGACCAATCAAGGCATTGAGCAGTACGTAGTTGATCCTGGCGAATCCAGAGTTTGTGAGAATGATTTGTTACTGTTATGTTGTTGGCAGTGATGGTGTCTGGAGGACATGGTGTAGATCCATTGATATACCCAATGAGGTCATATCTTTGAAATTGAAGTTTCCACGAGATGTAGGTGGTCGTGTTGTGGTTGGATGGAAAAAAAAAGGAATAAAAATGGAAGAGAATTTTGAGATGCTCTGATAGCATATAGAGAATTCTACAAAACGTAATGAAACCCTGCTCTTTTCATTGATCAAGTGAGCTGTACATATAGGGTTAAGAAAACTTAACCAATTGCTGAATACAAGGAAGTTTGAATTACAATAACAGAATGAATCTATATTCTGATTAACAGAATGAATCAATATTCTGATAACAGATACCAGGGAGTCATAAATCTAAGGTATTTATGCAACACTAGATCAGATTTTCAGTTCGTAAGACTTTATTCTAAAATTTTCAAGGGTTGGGGGTCCCCTTAGAATGATAACAGAACAACTTAAAAGAAAGGAACGTATTTCAAGGAAAGAAAACATAACAAACAAACAACTAGTGGGCATTAATATGTTTGAAAAGAAATTTCAGGAGTACACGGGTTCTAGTCAAAATACTATCATCATCTGTAGCCCTACTCCAAAAATATGCAAATGAGCTAACAAACACTTGATTCAAGGTCATTTTTATTCTAAAAACCTCTTCAATAATCACAAGAGTTTAAATTAAGCATAACTCGGTGTAAAGCAACAAGGCTGTGCATCTACACTAGTTCAACTGCAAGCAACAAAATAGCAATTAGCTTAGATTTTTCATCATTTTTTACCTTCTATTTCACAATGATGAACTCCTAAATAACAGGATACCTCAATATAATGCTAGAAAACAATATTACTCGATTTTTAAAAGAAAACAACTTTACTGCAAGAATTCTTGTCTCTATTCCTACAAAAACTAATGAGTAAAACCCTATTGGGTGCAATACCCAAGAGACTAATGCAGGCTTCACATTAAAGACCGTTAAAGAAGAACCATGCACGCGCATTATACATTATTTAAAACACAAAAAATTAATGCGTTTTGAGGCTGAAGTCATGTCAGCAGGCCTTCAGGAGAGAGTAGAGAGCCCACAAAAGTGGAGAAAATGAAAGAGGAGAGAGAGAGATGTAATGAGTCAGTGAGGAATCAGGTCTAGTAAACAAATAGGGGTATAGGGGAGTGAGATATAGGTACCAGTAGGCCAGTAGGAGGTTATGGCATGGATTAGACCGTCTTACTGCACAGTCTTTTTAATGCTACTTGTTGGTTGTGGCATAAAACATATATATCCAGGGAGAGAGAAAAAAGACTTACATCTCCTTTTAAAGTTCCAATTTAGGTCAGAAGAAGATAAGGTAAAGTGCAAGTACTAACAATACTACCCTATAATTTGCATATTCTAATGTGTTCCTTTGATTATTAGTACTAATATTATAAAGTAGAATTAACAAAAATTTAAATTAATTAGATGGTCTCTCTTTATATTTGGGTGTGGGTGTAGCTACAATATAAAGATAAAGACAAGATAAAAGGAGCTGATATTTTCATTTGCACTTTTTTATTTCCGAGTGTAAATATTGAAATACTTAATTCTACCGTGTATTAGCGATAGTAAGTATACTAATTTTGAAATAGGAAAGATTACGCTAGGAATAGCATTTTTGTAAGACAAAGATCTGGAGGATATGGAAGTAGCAAGAACTAGTGAACGGGCTCGTTTAACGAGATGTTGCCCTTAGTCACTTCTCTCCATTTCCCTATTATGGCCTTAAAGATGAAATGAATTTCTAAAATTGAATCCTAATAATATAGGTTTTCAAAAAAATATTAAAAAAATAAATACTCGCTAGTTCATATACATACATACAAATATATATATATATATATGTGAAAAAGGAAATATGTTTCTCAGACACAGTTTATCAGCTGCTGAAATGATGCCCTACACACTATTGCCCTCTAACTAACCAAGGGGGATAGTAGTAAATTGTACCATGTGTATATATTAAGTGCTTTATATTTGTGTCTGAATTAGAAATACTTATTACTATTTTCTTTTTGGTCCACTAAACATTACATTCATAACGGAAGGAAATATATAGAATTTGAACCCCACACCAGGAGTGTGGGGTAGACTTGCATTCCAGTTACTACTAACTTTTAAGGATCCTATACTTGATACTCATATATACTCCTCCTAAGAGGACCATGTATTTGTGGAAGTAAGATGTGTTTTTAATAGGGAGACCAAATAAGACAAATACCTTCTACCCCAACCTAGTTGTGGTCCATATCATATTCCTACCACTGTTATATGAGTATATACTTTCTTCAAAAGCTTATAAAATACTAACATCTCCACACACTTTCATTTCCAAGAAAGGATCTCTTTAAAAGCAGTGAGGAATCTTCACCCTCTCCCAACTTCTTCTGGGCTGCTCTCTCTTTTGACTCCAGTCTTCCTTACTCCAGATATAAAAGTATATTGTAAAGAGTGTGTATGGGATATATTTATATTTACTTAACACCATATATAAGTCAAAATAAAAGTGAAATGATATTTACGAAAACATTTGGATAATAATAACTTGTAAAATAAAACAACTAGTATACAACTCAAATGGAATGATTTGGAAGATGAAATCACTCGTAAAAACCCAAATTCACAAATGATTTATAAGTTAGTTTGGACCAATTTATGAGTTGCTCTCATAAACCTCCAAGAGACTGAGACCCTGAAATCATATCCATAACAATTCCCTGTTTCCTCTTTCCCTTTATCTGGGTTTCTACTTTCCAAGAGACTTGTAACAAACAAATTTAATTATACACTAATCAAGGGAAAATGTAGAGTACTAGTTAAAAGTTAAAACAAAAGCCACATACAAGGGGGAAGAAAAGGAGAACAAAATAGTAGATTCTTTCTTTTAACTAAATAATGATTTTTGTAAAAAGCCAAAAATAGGAAAGAAAAAAAATTCGAAGTTCTTTAATAATAGAGGACCTTTTCTTCTGAAGTGACAAGAAGAAGGCATGGGGTTTTGAAAAGCAGCAGCCAGTATTGGGGAGGGGGCTCCATGTGCTTTACTGTCACTACACAACACATGCTGGATTTGATCCCCATTTTTTCCACTGCCATTTCAATGATTATTAGGAACCCCCAAGCCAGTCCCCTGATTTTGCAAGTACAATGAACAACATTTCCTACCATGATACGACTCTCCTATTTACTAATCTTTTATGTGTGACCCTAAATACTTGCCCCATAATCTGTAATTTGGTTTGGCCCAAAAAAGAATGATATGTGTCCCAAATGGAGCATAAACTTGCCACAACTTTAAGTTAATAAACTAGTATTTTAAAACCAAAATTAGATAAATCTAGGTGAAATTTAAAAAACAAATATACTTATTGAAACTAAGAGATTTTAAAATTACTCCAAGGGTCCCACTATAGGTGGCCTCCCCCCACAAACTAAAGAATAGTACTAAAATAAGGCATTTGTAAAAGAGCTTTTATGGTTTTGAGTAGAGTAGTAGTGTTGGATATCTAGCTAGAAGTTGGCTAGTTTATTTATGTTTTACAAATACTTTATCTACATAAATTAGACAGTTTATATCTAGTTATTTACAAGTTTCTTTCTGAGCAAGTGCCAGAATATACTATTCTGAAATTTTGATCAAGTGCATTATGAAACTAGATAAAGATCAATTTAACGTTGTACATCTACTTCTTTCAAGCATGAGGGCATTAAAAATGACCCAAAAGGCCGATTGTAATGGTGTATATTAATTCAACAGGAAAAATATTAAAGCACAAAACTAACTGATAATAGATAATAATCACCATAAATTTGAATGAATCTATAAAGTCAAGTATTGTATATGTTAAAATTTTTCAAATCCCATTGTTTACCTTCAATTAGTATAGAAAAAACAAAGATGAAGTGAAGGAAGGAAAGAGAAAAAATAAATAATTATTATATGACTAGAAAACTGAACAGAACAAGTTTTTCCACTAGAAGTTTGACTATTGACTCAAACATGAGGTAGGGTGCCTATGGTTGCAGTAACTTTTTCTGCCAATTTTTATGGTCTAATCAGAGAAGTATAAAAATGTAGCAAGACCTGTTGTTGTTGTTGACAGACTGGAGCAAGTAAGCTAGCTTTATAGCTTGGAGAGCAGTGCAACTGAACCTACACAAGTATTAGCCAGCTTCTTCTCTTTACAACAACACTCCCAAGTAAAAAGGTGTCAAAAGTCTCTTTCCACATTTTCAAACTCTCTACTACTACCAACTACAACTATAATTTTAATTTTATTTGACTAAAATATAAATTTGTATTATGCTTATCACTTTATAAAAATATGATACCTGATTTTATAATCGTCATACAATTAATAGTGAAAAATTATACTTTTTGGGTAAATTTTGCTAATTTATCTTTAAAAGTAAGATTTTACACTTATAATTGTACCAAGTAGTTATTTATTATGTTATAAAATCAGATATTATATCTCTATAAAATGATAAACTCAAGATACAATTTTGTATTTTAATATTATTTTTTGCACATTAAAGTAATATTTGTTTACATCTTAATACTTCTTAACAGTTTTATATTTATGTAATTCAGTAAAAGGTACATTCGATAAAAGGTACAGTTGTTTGGTAAATTAATTGTATTTGCCTCTTATCGTCTTTTAATCGGTAAGAGAAAGATATAGATTCTAACCAAAAATTTAAATCTATGAAACTTCTATAAATATTGTACTCCCACCATTCCAAATTTTAAGATGATTATTAAATTTTGAAAAGTCAATTTAAAATTGAAAATTTTAAATTTAAAAATTATTTAGATTTTTTATAATTTTTAATTATCATATAGATGTTATTTCACTCAAATAATTTAATTTATTAAAATATACTAATCGTTCAATTTTATCGTACACCAACTAAGTTACTTTGATCAATGCAGAGAGAAAAAATGGAGAAAAGTGTAGTCAAAATTATTTGTAGAGAGGAGAGAGAGGTGTCCTAAAGAAGAAGCAAAGAAAGGGAAAGGAATTCAAAAAACCAAAAGAACCCTTTTCATGCTAACAAATACTCTTTCTTCTCTTCTCTTCTTGTCTAGTAAGTATTTACCCAAAAGAGAAGAGGGCCCAGAAGTAGGATACTGCTTATCTGATAACGACAGGAGGCCCCTGCCCCTACTGCATTTTTGCCAAACAAAGCAAAAACCTAAGGGAAAGGATTTGAAAAGGACATTGATTTTTTCCCCCACATATTCATATTCTTTTTGAAGATGAGCCAAATAAAAGGACTCCTTGAGAAGACATCCCTCCCTTTTTCCTTCCTGTCTTTCTCCTTATTAGATTGCTCAAAGTACAATTTACTCCCAACTAGTATGTCAAATAGTACCCTCTAACCAAATTATATTATAATAATAATAATAAATGGGATGTGAATAGTGATTTGGTCAAAGATTTGGAAGATCATACCGCATCATTTACTGGGATACTTAAACCTGCTATACAAACTGGAACCTCTAAATTTGTCCTATTATTCATTCATTTATCATGTCCAAGTTTTTACTAATCCGTATATTCTGACAAACAAAATTTTCATCTCCATCAAAATCACATGTAATAATACAAAAATTATATGAATTCGTGGTTTATATGAAGAAAAATGAACCTGAAAGAGATTGGATAGAGCAGGAGCAGCGGCGAGGCGGCCATCGGATTGAGAAGCGTCAATGGCGACTTGAGTAGCCAGAGCTTCGACGAATGGCTCCGGCCAAACTCCGTTGCTGATACGCCGACGAGTGGTGGACGGGCCGCCGTAGTCACCCCTAACGCCATTTCCACCGCCATCTTCCGACGAAGAAGATGACGACGACGACGACATTTTGTGTATGTGTATATAAGTGAGCTAGTAACTGAAGACCGATAAGATACAAAACAGAGAGAGATAGAGAATGAGAATTGAAACAGAAAAAGGGGGCCACAAAGGAGATTGTATTGTATTTACCTATTTATACCGAGGACAAATATAGTATAGCAAAAGTACTCCCGTATATACTATATATATATAATAATGGAGTAATATTTTTAAAAGTACTCCCGTATTATTTTTAAATTTGTTTTTTGCAGTGCAGGTTTCCCACTCTGCAACTACGGCGGGGAAGGGCGGGGCTAGGGCCTGGGCCCTGGCTTTGGATCCAGGCTTTAAGTGGTAACATGACACTTGAAAGACTACTGCTGGACACATACACTGATTCAGTTTTCGGTTTCAATCTCAAAAAATAATGATACTTATGGCTCTCATAATCCTCGTGATACACACACGCCAGTATATTTACGTACTACATATTGTTACTGATATATATAAGTATATATATATGATATTATGAATCTCAAAGTATTTTTTATGAAAGAAATTATAGTTGCGGTTTTGAATCTCAAATAGATGTATGTATTCGTATACATGAAATAAATTATAGTTACGGTTTACTCACATTTCAATTTTGAAAAGTTATTTTGAAATTTTACCAATAATTTATTTGTGTAGGCGAGGATCCGATATTTTTTTTTAAACGACTTATTTCGATTCAAGTTTAACTCAAAGTGGAATATATTAGTTTGTTCGTTGATTTGAATTTGACTTGATTAAGAATTCTTAATTAGTTAATTATAATTTTTATATTAAAAAATATAAATAGCTCAAACTTAAATTTAACTAAACTCTACATATTACATATTTCTAGTTCGAGTGGAGTTCATACATGAAATATAAAACTCATTTGAAACTCAACTTGACTACTCTTTTCAACTTTGAAATGTGCTTGAGCGTGGGCAAAAATATAATTACTGGGGTCCAATTCGTTTAGAGCTCTAATAACAGTAATATGATAAAATTAGGAGAGCATTTATCATTAAGCGAATGTAAGTGACAAAAAACTTATGATACTTAATTTATCTACGCATAATTGATTAGTATATAAATTTTAAAGTTAAAAGAATAGTCTAACAAAATACTGCAAAAATGAATTTAAAATAATGATTGGTAAGGATATTTTAAACAAAAATTAAAGTTTTACAATGCTTAAAATGAATGTTATACAGTATAAGAATAGTTTTTAGAAATATATGTAAATATACAATAATAAATATATAAAATTTTGTACAAAAACACTTGGATATTGTCAACAAATAGGGTTGAACAATAAATTAAATTGGAACCGAAAAAATTTACGATTTCGGTGTATGTGACGGTTTTAAGTGGGTTGAAAAATTAAATTTACGATTTCGATTTAGTTACTAGCCAAAATCGCACGCATTAAACAAAAAGCGCACCAAATAATCATCTTGTTTTCTCAATTTTGCTACAAGTATATATAATTTCTCTACTGTAACATATTCTACTCATTTTTTTTAGAAACCATATATTGCAGGGTTGAATGAAAAATCAATAGTATCAGTTATGTTTGCAAATCAAGAATGGCTTGTTATTTCCTAAATCAAATGTGATAACATATTATTAATCAACCATATAATTGTTGATGAATGAAACTATTTTGCTAAGTTAGCTCCATAATTGTGTTCACTACGTAATACATTTGCAGATTCTTAGATTCATCAAAGGTCCATGAGTTGTTGCTACCACATTGAACAGATTTTGCATAAAATTTTGGTAGTTTAAAGCCCAGAGGTGATTGTGAGATTTAAAGAAGCATTGAAAAGTTTACAAATTTATTGCCGAGATTAAACTGTGGCCACAAGAGGGGATTGTAACCAAATTTTTGATTTTGTTATTTCAATTGGTTTTGTAACCGAAACTGCATCAAATGAAACCGCACCGCATCAATCACAAACGGTTTCATGTGCGGTTTTAGATTTGTCAAACAGCACCTAAGCTGTTTCGTGTACAATTTGAGCTTCAAACCGCACCAAAACGCACCATGCTCACCCCACTACTAAAATTAGATAACACACACGCACACGACTGTAAAGGAATAACACAGAGATTTACGTGATTTTTCAATTTGGGTAGTCCATGGAAGTGGCGTTCTTCTTTTATTTACTGAGTACATAAGATTTTACAATATAAAGTATATATAACTGTTACTCATATTCCAACCATAATTCATATTATAACAGAAAAACCTATAATGCCATTTTCAACACTGTACCGTACCGTACCGTGGAGGGGCGTACCAACACCTCCAAACTTCGGTTCAACACCAAATAGGCCAATGCTCCGTTTCGCTTCGCATTTAACCTTTTTCAAAAATTTCTTAATTAAGAGTCACAAGTCCCAACACCTATCAACAAATCCTCAGAAGTAGGAACCATTTTGACACCTGGATGTTCACACGACGGGCATTGTATTCAAATAATCATGTGATTAGATTAGCATTAATATATAACTTTAGCTATGGAAAATAATGACATTTTCATGATTTTCCTATTGTCTTTTGCTTTAAAATGATGACAAAGCTAAAAAATAAAATAAAAAACAAGTCTTTTTCAAAAGATTAAGCCAAGATAATAATGTCATGTTGCACCTTTAGGCATTGTCAAGAAATATAACTGCAATGCAGTACAACAGCAATGTCTACATATTTTGGAGACGATGATATATTATTGGTTAAAGAAACCTCACTTATTTACCATTACACAATTATATCATTATGAAGTTGATGATTTTCATACTCAACTGAACTCATATTAATTAGCTTTTTCATCATCTTCAATTGTCTACGTCCCTTTATTTACTAAAACCCTTTGGAAGTGGTAAGTATGAAGTTTATTTTTGGATAAATTGGTCAATTGGCCAATAAAGTACTGATACGCAGGCAAGACTTTATGTGTGTCAGTATTTTATTGGTTAATTGACCAACTTATTCAAAAATAAACTTCATCCTAACCCGATCCAAACCCTTTTCCACTTTAATACTTGGCTTAATTAATATTATTTGAAAAAAATAATATATATTGTCAATATTTACGTTGACTTGACTACCAGTTATGCATATAAGTATTAAACATACTTAAAGAACTTCATTTCTTTAACAACTATTAAACATGATTTGTTAATTTAGTTGATTAGCAAAATATTACAAAATGATATTCACAATTATGTTTATTGTAAATACATATAAAGTTCCTTTTGTTTATTGATACTACTTAATATTCTCTCTTTAAAATAATTCCCTTAAAATTGGGAAGGTTTGGTTGAAAGTATTATCGACCACTATTTTTTTTTCCAATTTTCCTATATACTATTAAAATAATAAAAATCAAATTTTTATTTTCATTATTTCTGTTATTACCCTTAAAATAACATTAAGAATTAAAATTTTAAATTTTTTTTAGCAAAAGGTAAATGAACTTTTATTACTGAAAATTCTTAACCCAAAATTTAATTTTTTATATGTTCATTTTCTGTTCTTACCCAAACATATGACTAGAAAGTTTTTCTCTATTTTATTTTTTTAATGACTAAAATTTACATACTTTATTTTATAATTAAAATTAAGGGTCTCCAATTTTTATCTCAAATAAATGTTAAATAATATAATATTAAATATTTTAATAATAAATGCAACATAGTTAGTCACAACAAATATATAACAACACATACTTTGAAATATTTTAAAGACAAAATTTAGAGTGATGCTAGGGATATTAAAATTTTGGTCTTAAATAAATTTCAAATAATGTGACATTATATATTTTATGATATAGCTTAATACAATAAATATACCTAATCAATTTAATAATAGTAAAGACCAAATGCGATAGTCTATTCGTAAAAGTTTCTCCCGAAGGTGTTAATTAAAGGAAGAAAATGAGTTTCTCCTAAATTTTTACTAGTCTTTTTTCCAAGCTCCTAAAAAGAAAATCTAATACTAACATATCATTTAGAAATTTAAGATACCTAATATTACTCAAAAAATTTAAAACACCTCGACCATATTTATTTGCAATTATAATATTTAGAATTAGATTATTAATACCAAGTTTCTTATTTTTATTTTAAAAATTGTATCACTTGAGACTATTAGTTCGTGAATAATAAAATAACTTAGAATGTGACCAAATATTATTCCTTCCGTCCCAGGATAAAAATTTTGGTGGACTTTTCACGCATATTAAGAAGAGAAATAAAATGACAAAATTGTCCATAATAATGTCATTAAATATGGAGAGAGAATTAGAATAAGAAAAGTATGAGATATTTAATGATACGGGCATAATAGGAAAAAATGTGTAAAAGTTTGGTTATTAAAAGAAAGAGGACATTTAACATGGGACAACCCAAAATAATAATAAAAACTTTTATCCTGAGACGGAGGGAGTATAATTTTACCATTTAGGACTAAAAATTTGTGGATAAAATTATCATTCACTTCTTTTTTAAAAAAATGACCGATGTACCCTATTCTGCCGATCTATACTCGCACTTATAATGTTACGTTTTGATTGGAAGAATAAATGTGAGAAAGAAATGACTTGTTCTTGTGGAATAAAAAAATTGTGTTTGATTGATATATTGAAATGAAATAAACCATTTTTATTTTTGTCAAATTTGTAGATTTCATTCCAATGATTCACTCCGGATGAAATGGAATGAATAATTTCACTTTGCATTATATTCTTTTTTTCTATTACATTATTTCACCAATTCAATTCATTCAATACAAACATAACATAAGAATACGAACTATTTATTATTAGCAATAAAAATATAATAATCAAAACGATAAATTTTTATACAATATTTAAAATAATCTTAAACAGAATAAATATTATGTAAAATTATTTTAAATTATCTCATTAATAATTTCATTTAAAATAAATATCTATTAAATATAATAAAATGCAATACATGATACCATAGCTTGACATCTGTCATTTTCATAATTCAACACGTGTCTGCCTAATTAATATTCCTTAAGACCCTTAACAAAACTGCCCAACTAACATAACAAATAAGGATGAAAATAAACCCTAATTCATTTCTCTAAATTTTAGATTTATAATCCTCTAAATGACTACAAATCTAAATTGTTTTGATAATATAAACTGTTTTGATATTATCCTTTGTAATTTAATTATTATTTAATAAAATCACTACTTTATCTCAAAATAACCCCTACAATGTATATTCATTTATTTTTTTGTGTAAAATTTGATCATCGTATAATAATTTACCATCTTCTTATTATATTTTAATTTATTAATTGTACGTACACATTTATTATTAAAACGCAGGTTTATATCTGGTGTAGTTACTTATTTAGGAGTAGAGAAATGAAAACATGTTGGAAAAGTCTTGGCAGACATGAAATTAGGACCGAAAAATTGGACCGGTCCAATTTTTATTTTTATTTTAGTGTCTCTCAAAAAATATATAGTATTTAGTCCAATAATTTTTTTTATAAAATATAATATTTTGAATGTAATTTAGATATATATACAAATACAGACTTATATAGTCTGACACACAACTGTCTAGAAGGACTCAAACATGTTCCTTGGGCCAATGCATTGCCACGCTTATGTCCCTTCACCATTTCTCTCTCTTTGTCCCTTTCATTTCATCCATCACTTGTGTCTCTAGTATCTTGATTTGATTGCATATCTTAATCCCAAAGTACAACTCTCTGACACACAACTCTCTTTTCTCTATATCTAATCTCCATCTATCTCTCTCTATACGTACAAGCTCCCAGTCTGTATCTAATCTCTATCTTTTAAATTTTTATTTAAATTTAGGTATCATTATCTACGCATAAATTTTTGATATTTTCATATAATTCTCTTTTATATTAAAATAAAAATTACTTTATTCTCATATAAAAATAGACTATATAGAAATAACAAAAATACATATAAAAATATTAATTTTCTAAATTTATACTCTTCAAGATTTATATATAAAAAATTATATGTAACTTCTTCTGTTCTAAATATAAAAGTTATTTTAATAAAAAAAAATTAACTTTACTTGAAATATGGATAAATTAATGTATATCATTCTTTTAATTTTTTAAATATTATTTACATAAATATCAAATTTTATGATCTATATTTACTTCACTTTGTTTGGTATAGCGCTCATATTTATTACTATCTAAAAAAATTTTATTCTAGTTAAAAAATATAATTATTTATAAAATTCCAACTAGATCTAGTGTCTCAAATCTCAATATTATTCATAATTTTATAATATGATAAAATAGTGTCCATAATAACGAGTTGATACGGAAGAAGGCCTATATATATATATATATAGGTCCGGTTCTGTAAGGGCTCCTTTATTTTGTTAAAATATAAACTTTTTTTTTTGGTTTTTTTTTTAAAATAACTAAAAAAAAAATTTAATATTTTATGGAACTAAATTTTTTTCATAATACAGTGTTTTGGATGTGATTTGGATACGTATAATATAACAGGTCTGTACAGTCTGTGCAGACTGTACCACCATTTTTTGGTATAGGTATTCAAACCATGCCCAAAACTATATTATAGAAAAATATCAGTTCCATAAAATATTAAAAAAAAATTTAGTTGTTTTAAAAAAAACAAAAAAAAAAATTCCGCATTTTTCGTATATTTTGTTCTTGTCGAATTTTTCGTATATTTTGCTGTATTCGAAGTTCTTGTATATTTTATTGTAGTCGAATTATTATGTTTTAAACTCTAAAAATATATATTTTTAAATACAACTTGTACTTTTTATTTATTTATTTTTTGGGTGAAAATAATATTTCGAAAAGAATCTCATTTTCATTTTTTGCCCTAGACCATCTAAGGAACGACTCTGATGACACGTGTGTAAATTATTTATTTTTATTATTAATATTTTTAATCATCTTTAATTACACGTGTCATCGTGTGATTAATATTTTTTATAATTTTAATCATCTTTTTGTGACAGAAGGAACAATTTTTATATAATTTAAAATTATAATAAAAAATAAAAATATATCTATAATTCTGAGCATTCGCCTGGTATTTTCGGGATATAATTCTGGTTTGGTGTATAAGATTGTATTCCAATGGAATAATATAAATTTTATTATCAAAATATTTAATCAATATTATTGTTAATACAAAATAATAAGCATTTTTTTTTTTGTTATCTCATCACGAACATTTATGTCTAATATCAATGAGTTCTTCTATACCGACATGAAAATTGAACATGAGTGTTTTATAATTTCACATATTTATATTTTGATGTAAAATTTTGGATATTGTTCATTTTATTTTGAATGTCATTGCTAAAAAGAATTTTTAATTTTTTTTATTTAAATATTAAGGTTGACATAAGATACAATTGGCATTTTTTTCTTTATAGTTTTAGTATGAAAAAATGATATATATTATAAATATTTAAGTCAATTTTTTTTATTATTAATTACGTGAATAAGTATTAGTGATATTTTTTAGAGGAATTAAATGTGTAATTAGTGAAAATTCTATTATAATTTCTACCAATCACATGTATTAATAAATTTTGAGATTATAATTTGACGTAAATTTATCACAATAAATTACGGGACTCTTTTCATAATTAAAGTTTAATATTAAAAAGAGAGTACGAGGAATATTATATGCAAGTGCCTATGCAAACTTTTAATATTCGAAAATTAAGGACAAAGGGAGTATTATATTTTTGTAATTATTTTAGGGTCGGGTCGGGTCAGGACAGGAGGAGTTCACTTTTTGAGTTGTACTTTTTTCGTATACAGTTTTGTTTTTTATATTTGGTACATTTGTTTAATCATGGGGTAGAAGACTAATGACACTTTTTGTCAAGAACTGCTGCTGCCTCTGATCTCTTAAAGTTTATTTATTAAATGTAAAATCAATAAATTTCTTAGTATATACGGGCCTTATTTTTTTTTGTCATTTTATATTTTTTTTTTTATAAATTAATAAGTTTTATGTATAGATAATTATTAAGATTTTGTAATTAAGTATGTCATAACAATCTAGATAACAATAAGAGTAATTTTTTAGTATACCAATTTTCGGCATTTTATATTATTAATCTAGGTAATAATAATAGTAATTTTTTATTTTGTACTCCCTCTGTCCCAAATTAATTGTTCAGTTTTGACTTTTTAAAGTCAAATTGACCATTTTTAAAACTAATCTTTTTATTATTTTTGCTAAAATATAGGTAAAGAGATTATAACCAAAAGAAAGTATATACAATTTATTACTAATCCTAAATTTTATAATTTTAGAAATATATTTATATATTCTTAATTATTAATTTAAAATAGTCAATTTGACTTAAAAAAAGTCAAAATCGAAAGCGATTAATTTGGGATTTGAAGTGAGTAGATTTTAATTGATGTAGTTTGAATTTTCCCAGCAAGCTCAGGGGGTGTTCGACAGTGACTTATAAGTCAGAACTTAAATCAACTTATATTTTAATTTATATGTCATTTAAAATAAGTAATTCCCGAACAAGCTCTCAAACAGCAAAGAATATGATTCCCATGAGTAAAATTTAGGTATTATAATGCCTAATTGAACATGATATTAAATAATCTCTATATTCAGTCATTTTATAATCTTTGGACTAATAGTCTCAAGTTTAAATTTAAAAATAAACAAGACACTTAAAATTAATCGATCGCTTATCAATGTTTAATTTATTTTCACTTATTATTGATACTTGAAAAATTAAATAATCACGGACTAATTGTGTCAATTAAATGAAGTATACATCGAGTTAACTCAGTTGAATTTTAAATATATATAGTTTTCTTCTCCAGCGAACCTTAAACAGCGAACTAAAAGCGAACCGACTATAGCGACGATTTTTTGAACTATAACGACGACTTTTAGTTTGCTGTTTAAGGGGACCGTGTGTGTGTATATATATATATATATATATATATAATGTCAATTTTCTTCTTTCTTCATTTTAATTTTGGACGACAGGAGGTCATTGAATCTGGTATTTTTGTAATGCTATTCATTTATTAATAAGAAATATTTTCTGTTTTTATTTAGACTTTGTTAAAAAAATAAAAATAAAACATCCTCTTTATTATGGTGAAGAGTTTTTTCCCTTTGAAATAGGCTAATAGCCATGTGAGGAGAGAAATAAAGATCTACATACAAATAAATTGATATTTATTATTAACTTGTGAAACTAACATTTCACAAACATTTTAACTCGCTAATGGCACGTCAATAATAAGCTAGGGCCAAAGGATAGGTTTATTCAACTACAAAATCCTTGATACTTGAATTCCCAGTTCCCTTTATTGAGCTATAACTATACTTCAACATCGTGAATTATAAACTGGCCTCACAGTTGATTTATCAGTGCATAGATTATGGAAAGCAGAGAAGCCCCCCAATTCACGATTCCCAAATCATCAAAAGAGCAATCACTCCGACCACCAAGAGTACAGCCAAGAATTTGTGATGAGGTGTATCACCTAAAACCCTTACCCTTTGGAGACTAGATGATTAATTGAGACATAAAGAAAGAAAGACGCCGCTTGAAATGCCCATAGATATCGCATAAATCCAGTCTGCTACAATCCCCTCCATAGTAGCATCTATCACTATTCCTATGACAACACCGATGGGTGTAGAGATGGCAAATACAAAAGAATAGGCAGCACATGACAAGAGAGGGTGATCAGGGATCATTCGCAGGAGTGCTATTCCCATTGCAATTGCCGCAAATACCTTATGCAGGCTGACAATACAAAGGACTCGCCAAGCTCTACTACTTGTGGCGGCAACTCCAATTGCAATGCCTTCATAAACAGAATGGAAAGACAATGCCATAATCAACAAAACGCTGTCTATGAAGGAGCTGGTAGTGAAAAATGAGGGATCCACGTAATGATCTAATCCATCATCAACAACCTGTTTAAGCAGGAAGGAAAACATTAGTCACTTAACTGCATCAAAGGTCTTTTTCTTTTAGATGATTCTACAATCATACTCCCCCTTTCTGAAGAAGGAATCCTCATTAAAAAGCAAACTTTCTAAGAACAGGCTTCAAATTTAACCCCACCAAATGATCACTAATAAATGTTGGTTAAGAATGTATAATTAAGATTGTCAACTTCACCAATCATAAGATTGGGTAGCTTAACTTTTTCATAAAAGACTCCCTCTTTTCCTTTTTAACTGCCTTTTTAGAGAGAAACTTTTATTCCTTTTTATCTGTTGTTTGTAGATTCCAAAGAATAATTACTTTGTTTCCCATATTATCCCTAAACATTAAACACAATTTTGTTTCCCTCTCGTCTTTTCAACTAATTCAGTCCAATGAGATAATCTTCCCTCTTTTATCTCTCATCTTTCCAATCAATTTTAGAAGGTGTAACATTGATAGTTTATTCCCAATTTAACCAATTAGGTAAAGCATTTACAACATTTCATAATTTGTACTTATTCCAAAAACGTCACTTTAAAGGAACAACTTATTTTGGACACCCCAAGAAAGTAGCAAGGATACTTAATTACTCTAAGCACAATTATGCACATACAAAAATGTATTTTTGTTTTAAAACCTGAATCTGCGATTGTGAGGTCCCAATGCTACTGCTAGGTTTTCTCTGCTGCACACCTCCTGTAAAAAAAGAACAGTACATGAAACCATGTAGCCTGGTAACCAGAAGGTCCTTAAGATATACATCAAAATGTAAATAGAACAGCCAAAAGTATTAACTTTGTCATGTTGATCACCTCTGTACATTTAGATTATTCTGAGCGACAATGGAAGATATTCCAATAGCTACATAACCAATTGCAATATGAATTTAGTACAATCTTCAACACTTCTAGATGACCAACCTCCCAACTATTCCAGCATGCAATTCTACAATAACCAAGCAAATTGAATCATGCTCACATGAAATTACATGTTATAGAGAATTCCCAATAAACAAAACGAAACTTATCACTGGGACTCATACAGCTTTTCATTCCTTTACACACTAGGACTCATACAACTTTTCATTCCTTTACATGAAAAGAAATAGCTTATGGTGGAATAAAAAACACTCAGATCAAAACCTCTACCAATGATTCACAAAAATGCTGTTGCTCAATTTTCTAAATCAAAGCCCAGAAACATGCTTAGGTTTCCAAACAAGCCTTTAGATTATTCATATTCATCCATTATCCAGGTGAAGCCGTGTAGAATTTGGCCCATGCAGACTCAACAAAAAGTTCAGCCCATTGATTTGTACCAGAAAACAAAAATGCTTAAAGGAAAGTGACATCTTTTTCAATTCGTGAATTGTCTCTTTCATAAAATTTTTCCAAACATTCAATTTAGCACAAGTTCTCCTATTTGAAAAAAAAATGAAAAAAAGAAAAGAAAAGCAGTTCCAAAGTCAAAACCAGGGCATCTTGAGTCTGCCTTTGGTGATTTTTATATATATATATATTTTTTTCAGGACAAACTCAAGTTTACAGTGACAACAAGCCAAAAAGGGTGTAGTTTGATATGAGACTAACTAAAGTGTTGATTTTCTACTTAACCAAATAAAATATAGACAAGTCATTCATTTTCTATAGCTATGATTAAAAAGTACTATGCTGCCTAATTATACATGCAAAATCAAAAGAAGCCATTTTGATTGCAAACATAGTTTAGCAAAAAAGAAGAGCATCATATATATATATATATATATATATATATATATATATATAGATATAGATATAGACACACACACACACTATGAGTTACATAAATAAAGCTGCATAGTTTCTAAAATCTAAATCTTGAGATAAAGTATTACCACTATCTGAACTCCTTCTCCTTCTATAAACATGGATACAAATGCAGTCAGCCAGCATGGTGAGCAAATACCCAGAACTCACCAACATGGGCGCAAAAGGATAATCTTCTGAGCTCAATTTCCCAAAATACTCATTCGAATCACTGAAAAATTGCATCAAAGCAGTTCCCAAAAAAATCCCACCAGCAAACTGCGTACCCAGTAGAATAAACCGTTCATTCCACTTCATCAGATAATGCGAAATCCCAGCTATAAAGCTAAACACTGAATACAATAATCAAGCACCATATCTTGATGAGTATTAGGGACTTGGATCTCAAGTCCGGCGGTGGTTGGGCCATTAGGGTGGTTGATAAATTGCATTTGAAAATTAGGGGTTCTGTGAAGGGGAGATGTAGTAGTAGTATAATTGTAGGAATAAATAATTAGGGTTTTTAATTTTGATGTTTGAAAAGAATTGGATTTGTATGATATCACAAGTGAACAGTGGATACAGCAGAGTAGGTTCAGGGGTTGTCTCTCTTTTGTTAATTTCCCATCCCTCTGACTATAGTTTTTTCCCTGGAATAAATTCATTTTTGATACCCATAGAATTTAGGTCCCTGGCGATTTACACCTGTGGTTTTAAGCTTAAATTGGAATTCTGGTATAGTTGCTGCATTTTGGAGGGAAAACAAGATAACAGACTAACAGTGTGGCATTCCATCTTACTTGAGAGTTCAACTTTTTTGTTGATTTCTTTAAATATTAAAGTTGATATAAAATATATGTAGGTATAAATTTTTTAGTAATAAATTATACTAATATTTAGAAGTTTGATATTCAAAAATTGTGCCAAAAACAAACCTTATGAAAAATTAATATTAATAATAAGAAAAAAAGAATCAATATACAAAAAAAATTGAGCACTCTTTTTAAGACAAAAGAGTATAAGGTTTGAGAGTGGTTAGCATGAAGTTAATTTTTGTCAATTGATCAATACAATATCGACACGCAATCGAGAGATGATCTTTTTCTTTGCATGTCAGCACTATATTGATTAATTGACCAATTTACCATGAAGTCAACTTCAATAAAATTTATAAGAATAAAAAGGGGAACAAGGACAACAACTCTCCAACTCTCACCCATGCAGCCAGGCCCTTGTCCTAAACTCTCAAATGGAATCCATCGATTGCATTTTCTTAAAGGAAAAAAAGCTATAGGGCTAAAATGTAAAAAAAAGCATTTTATAAGGGGTTAATACGGAAATCTAAACTCTCTATAAATAAAAGGCCAGAATACTGATAAAATCTCGGATTAATTACATATATTAGTACTTTTTAAAAAATAATTACAAAAACAAAACACCCATAAAATAATTACAAAAATATTACACTTTTTTAATTTTATTTACAATATTACTATAATTATGAGTCCTTAATTTAAGGAATTAATGGTACTAATGGGATATGTTTTTTAAAATGTTTGATAACCGCAAGCATGTACTCTTCGTTTTTGTATATTACCCTTTATACGCTAAAACCCTCTTTTCTCTCTCCTTCTGTGTTTCAACAATCTCCATCGTTCTCGTCAGCATCGTTCTCGTCACCATCGTTTCAGTATTCTCCATTGTTTGTTATCGAAGTTCATAGCCATTTCGTTTTGGTTTTTCGTTTTGTTCGTCACCATCGTTGTACTCTGTTTTCGTGATTACACAGTGTTGCAGTTGGTTTATTATTCTTCGGTATCGATTCTGGTCGTGTATATTTTTAGGTTAGTTATTTTGAAACAATTTAACGTATTATATATATTAATGTTGTTTATCAGTCGAATGTAGTATTGATTGTTGTGTGGGTTTGTGTTATTTTTTATGTTTTGTATAGAATGGTTGATCAAAGAAGAAGGATGGTAAGAGGAGAGAATATTGGGCGTGATTACATCGAGGAAGTGAAGAAGTTTTACGTGGATATGAAAGGGAAGGAAAAGGATGTATGTCTGAAATCGAGTAAGAATGAAAATAAGAAATTTGGTGATACGGTGATATCAAGCATTACGAAGTGCGATTAGATTACGAGCTTGGCGTTCACGTAGTTAAGGCCAAAGGTCAAGTGCTTATCCGAATATAATTCCAACACGAGAGAAATTTAAAGGTGTGTTATTTTTAATTTTTCATATGGTTACCATTATATAATTATTTGGTTACTTATTAGTATGTATTTGGAGTCTTTGTAAACTTTTAATGATTTGGTTACTTATTAGTATGTATTTGGTTCTTTGGTATACAACTATTTGGTTACTTATTATATAATCGATTTAGTTCTTATGATATATGTTTTATATATGTTTTGGTTACCAACATATAAATTGATATGTTATTATTTAAACATGTTTTGGTTCTTTATGATATAAGTGGTTGAGTTCTTTGTTATATATCTTTTTTGTTATTATTATATTATGTTTGGTTACTAGTATACAACTATTTGGTTCTTATTATATAGTTATGCAGTTCTTATGATATATGTTTTATATATGTTTTGGTTACCAACATATAAATTGATATGTTACTATTTAAACATGTTTTTGGTTCTTTATGATATAAGTGGTTAGTTCTTGTTATATATCTGTTTTTGTTACTATTATATTATGTTTGATTCTTTGGTATACAACTATTTGGTTCTTATGATATAGTTGTGCAGTTCTTATGATATATGTTTTATATTATTGTGTTACTTTTATGGGTTGGTTACTTATTAGTATGTAGTTAGTTCTTGTGAATTTTTATTTGTATGTATTTAGTTCTTTGTAAAATAATAATTATTTGGTTACTTATTTGTATGTATTTGGTTATTGTAAACTTTTAATGTTTTGGTTACTTATTAGTTTTTTTTTGGTTACTGTGATTTTATAGTTTTGATTCTTTGTTATATCGATTTTGATTCTTTGTATTTTTCTGGTTTAGTTACTATTTTGTATTGTTTATGCTTAGTTAATCCTAAATTTTTTTGCCTAGTATACATGTTTTAATAAATTGAGTTTAGTGTATAGGTTGTTTATGTATTGGTTACCATTAAAAATGGTTTGGTTACCATCATAGAATTATTTGGTTACTTGTTAGTATGTATTTGGTTATTGGATTTAGTGTATAACCAAATTTTTTGTATAAATTTTGTTATATTTGGTTATTAATAAGCTATTCGATTACGGTTTTGTGTATTTACGGTTATGGGATCTTTCTTATGAGGAATGCAACGGAAGATTCCTTTGGAAAAGTAATATATTGGTGTGACATGGAAGTCCCATAATTATTGCCAAGAAATTGAATGAAAGTCAATTTGGAGAAGTTTAGGGCAACATGTTTTGGAAATTTTTTGGAGTTTGGTGAGCATCAAATGTATTCACAGATTATTCACCATGCTCTTGTAAGGGAGGTTCACCAAAGGGATGATGGTGAGATGTGGTTTTTGTTTGGGGAGAAAAGGGTTAGGTTTGAAATTTTTTTGAGTTTTGTCGATTTACGGGTTGAGATGGCAAGACAATGATGATATAAGTGCATATATAAGTGCATGCAAAATCGATTATTGAAAAATATTTTGGGGCGAAGTTGTTCTTCGTAGTAGTATAGGTAGGGTATTAGGAGGCGGGTTTTGATGATGATGGCGAGGCTATTAGGATGTCTTGATTTTTTGGTGTTTAATTTTATTCTTTCAGCGAGTTTTAAAAATTTTGTTGATGTTGCAATGGTAAATTTTATATGTTATGGTGATGTTAGTAGTTTTCCTTGGGGGAAAGTTGCGTTTGAAATGACAAAGTATTCTTTGTCAAATGCATTGAAGGGGCATATAAAGAAAGGAAGGAGTGGTGGTTCAACATATAATTTCTACAAGGACCATTATATTAAATTGTATAAGTTGAATGGTCTTCCATATGTATTTCAAGTGTTTATGTTTGAAATAATTTCAACTTTCAAAACTCGCGGTATATGCAACGACGAGCATATGTCGGATGTCCGTTTATGTAGATGGAAGGAGCTAGTGAAGTCCCCTTCAAATGACAAGTTGAATGAGCTAGTATTACATTACGGGCGGTATGCGATTTCTTATTAAGAATGCAATTTGTTACCTTTAATTAATTATTTGGTTACTGATTATTCATGTGAAGTTTACTCTTAACATAGTAGTTGGTTACTAGAATATACACAGTTTGGTTACCTTTATGTATTTAGTTGGTTAATGATTTATATATATTTGATTAACAGTATATATGTTTTTGTTTATTTATTTTATCTTTTTGTTATTGTAATTGTATAATGTTTGTCAGATGTTATACTAAAGTGTACTTATTGTTTTTTCAGCTGAGGGTAAAAAGTTTGATTCCCACGGACGATGAGAATGAGCGTCTTGATTTGGGCGAGTTCAGGTTTTTCGATTGGGAGGGATGCTCACAAGAATGTTGAAAAGAAGTCGAAGGATGACAACATTGGAAGTGATATATCGGTCATTAAAGATCTGATTGATAAGCAGTTCTGGTAGTTGGAGAAAAAAGTTTTGAAATTAAGAAAAGGCGTTGTAAACTGCGGTGATATGAAGATTTTACATGTTCAATGTCGAGAGACTTTAGATTAATTATAAGAGATGAGTTACGGGGATAAAAGATGGTGGGGTCAAAGAAGTTGTGGTGATTACGATGAAGAGTCGATTACGATGAGGGTGGTGATCTTGATGATCTTGATGAAATAGATGATTACGATGAAGGTGATGATGTTGTTGATGAGCATGCTGGTGAGGTTGGTGATGATGGTTTGAAAGCTGATGAGGTTGGTGATGATGGTTTGAAAGATGATGAGAAGAATGATGAATTTGTAAATGAATCTGGAAATGAAGGTGATGATGTTATGCTTGAAAGACCGTCGTGTTGTTGATGATGTTAAGGATGTTATGGATGAAAACCGTCACGTTGTTGAGGATGTTGTTGAGGAGGTTGTTGAGGATGTTATGGTTGAAGCTCGTCATTTTGTTGAAGATGTTGTTAAGGATGTTGGTGATGTGTCAGATTTTGTTAAGAAGAAGGATGATAATGAATCGAGTATGGTAATGAAGTTGAACTTGATGGTATGGTTGAAGAACATCATAAAATAATAAGTAATGTTGTTCGAGAAATTGTTAAGGTTAGACTTTTTTTGTTTGTTTTGTTTTGTGTTAGATGTCTTTTTTTTTCATTTTTTAATGATCAATTGATTGTTTTGTATTTTGAGCAATTTATTAAGAATGATGTTGACATGCTGACTTTTGACATTTTAAGCCGATGTATACGGGGAAAGAAATTGTTGTTTATGTTCTTCTTGAGGTTAGTGTTATAACTACATGCCAACCTTTTTTTTTTTACATGCTTTAGATTTTTGATTCTTGTTATACCATTACATGCTTAAGGTTTTGTTTCTTGTTTTAATTTTACTCGATTATCCAACTCATAAATATATAGTAACCATTACAATTTTCATAGTAACCAAAAGCGGCATTAGTTAGTAACAAGTATAATGTTTCATAGTAACCAATAATGCATTAGGCGATAACTAATATAGCATTAGGCAAGTATAATGTTACCAATACATAATTAGTTAGTAACAAGTATAATTTTTATGGTAACCATTCTTTGCATTAGGCGATAACAATCTGACATCGATTTTTATGTGAAAATATAATTATTTTTCGTTACATTTTCTGTCATTTGTAAAAGGGGAAAAAGTTTGAGGCGGAAAGCAAATCTGTATTGGATGAGATGGTTTTGACTACCCAGGATATAGTCCAGTGTGATGAAGCTGGAGAAAAAGCGTCGATAGAGTAAGTAAGTGGCGGGACACAATGCGTGAACATTTAAAAAGTGTTGTTTCTACGGTCTCCATATCTGATAACATTTGGATCATTTGGGTTATCATCTAATGCATTGGGTCCTAGTCAAAGAGTTGCTGTTATTTCTGCATTTCCCAAGGTTTGCATGGAGATGCCATCCATATTTGAAGGGCATTGTTTGAACAGTGGTTTAAAATAGGACTTAACAACAGGAAAAGGTTTGTTTTTTTCATTAACAATGTTATAGTTTTTTTATGAAACAAATAAATTTGCTTTTGGGTAGTGTGTATATTAACATGGTGATTGTTAATGTCAGCGTGTATACTAATATGTTTTTATATTGAAGAGACGGACAAATTTCACGGGAAGAATGACATTATCGAACTGCATTTGAATTTGGGTCTATTCAATTTCATCTAAAATGTGGTTTTATAAATTAAAGACTCTGGTGATCGATGGTTGAAAGCGATGATGTGAGTTATTTTTTTTTAAAATTATGTTTGTATATTTATGGTTACATTATTTATTTGTTTAAGTAAATAGCTTTAACTTGATGTTGGTTAATGTCATATATACATTTTATTCTTGTCGTATATTTGTTTTTGTTACTATTATATTCTTGTTTGATTCTTTGGTATACAACTATTTGGTTCTTATTATATAATTATTTAGTTCTTATGATATATGTTTTATATATGTTTTGGTTACCAACATATAAATTGATATCTTTATTATTTAAACATGTTTTGGTTCTTTATGATATAAGTGGTTTATTCTTTGTTATATATCTTTTTTGTTATTATTATATTATGTTTGGTTACTAGTATACAACTATTTGGTTACTATTATATAGTTATGCAGTTCTTATGATATATGTTTTATATATGTTTTGGTTACCAACATATAAATTGATATATTCTTATTTAAACATGTTTTAGTTCTTTATGATATAAGTGGTTGGTTCTTCTTTATATATATACATGTTTGTTTTGTTACTATTATATTATGTTTAGTTCTTTGGTATACAACTATTTGGTTACTATTATATTAATTGAGTGGTTACTATGATATATGTTTTATATATGTTTTGGTTACCAACATATAAATTGATATGTTATTATTTAAACATGTTTTGGTTGTTATGATATAAGTGGTTGTTTCTTGTTATATATATACATTTTGTTATTATTATATTATGTTTGGTTACTAGTATACAACTATTTGGTTACTATTATATAGTTGTGCAGTTACTATGATATATGTTTTATATATGTTTTGGTTACCAACATATAAATTGATATATTACTTATTTAAACATGTTTTGGTTCTTTATGATATAAGTGGTTGGTTCTTATTATATATACTGTTTTGTTACTATTATATTATGTTTGGTTCTTGGTATACAACTATTTGGTTCTTATTATATAGTTGTGCAGTTCTTATGATATATGTTTTGTATATGTTTTGGTTACCAACATATAAATTGATATGTTATTATTTAAACATGTTTTGGTTCTTTATGATATAAGTGGTTGATTCTTTGTTATATATATCCTTTTGTTATTATTATATTATGTTTGGTTACTAGTATACAACTATTTGGTTCTTATTATATAGTTATGCAGTTCTTATGATATATGTTTTATATATGTTTTGGTTACCAACATATAAATTGATATGTTACTATTTAAACATGTTTTGGTTCTTTATGATATAAGTGGTTAGATTCTTTGTCATATAAGCTTTGTTTTATTATTGTCATATACTGTTTTATTCTTATCATATTCTTGTTTTGTTAATATAGTACAACTTTTTGGTTAATATTATATAATTATTTTGTTACCATCATAAATGTTGATATGTTGATATATAAACATGTTTTGGTTACTATGATATAAGTGGGTGATTCTTTGTCATATAAGCTTTGTTTTATTCTTTTGTCATATAAGCTGTTTTGTTACTATTATATTATTCTTTGTTTGGTTACTATGTTACAATTTGTTTGGTTCTTATTATATAATTGTTTAGTTTCTTATCATATATATGTTATATATATGTTTTTGTTACCATCATATAAAGCGATATGTTGATATATAAACATGTTTTAGTTCTTATGATAAAAGTGGTTGATTCTTGTCATATAACTGCTTTGTTTTATTCTTGTCATATAACTTTTATTACTATCATATTCTTGTTTGGTTATTATATTACAATTTGTTTGGTTACTATTATATAATTGTTTGGTTCTTATCATATATATATATATATGTGTGTGTGTTGGTTAGCATCATACATGTTTTATGTTTTTTTTCTTCAAATTATGTTTTTATAATTATGGTTACATTATTTAGTTGTTTAAGTAACTAGCGTTAACAGTGTTGGTTACATTGATTACATAATGTTATTTTTCAACACTATTAATATATATATATATATATATATATTTTTGTTCAGCATATCAATGTTGCATTATATTACTTCCATAAATTGGCGGACATTACGTCTTTATGCATATAAGAAGGCAGCGACTACGGATTGTTGGTTCTATGCCAAGATGACCTCTCTTTTTGAAGAGTATACAAGAAAAAATTGAGATAAGAGTGTATTATGTTTGGGGAGGTGATGTTCTTTGAGTACATTCATGGATTTGTTTATGGATGTCAACACACCATGGAAAAATGTTGACTATGTTTTGTTCCCCATACATATGTCATCAGGACCATTGGTTTTTGTTAACATTTGATGTGCATCGTAGGCGTCTACTTTATTTATAATTCTCTGCTGTGACCCAAAAGGAAATCCATGCAAACAAAAATCATGGATGTTTGTGAGCCGTATATATTTATTCTTTCCACTTTATTGTGCAAGCTTGGATTTTGGAGAGATAGGAGTGACATTGACTTTAGCAATGAACCATATCATGATAAGGAGGAAGATGACATAATTGAGTTAGAATTTGCAGTCGGTTCTGAACAAGTGGAGGGGTAAGGGTTGCATTGTTTACAATTTTGAATTATTATATTTAATTATTTTAGTTCTTTGTCATCTAAGCTGTTTTTGGTTACTATGTTGTAAATGTTTAGTTCTTGTATAAAGTGATATGTGTTATATATAGGTTGATTCTAGTATTGATTTTGGTTATCTTTTGTGCATTTATACGATTGATTGCGGGTTGTTCACAATTTATTTTTCGAAGCATGTCATTCATCGGAAGATTGATGAAATTCTATTCCATTCCCAGATTCATGATATCGAAAAAGTTATGTACAAACCTATATATGCATGCAAGGAACAAACAATTGGAGGGATATGAGGGTGACGAGAGAATTTCCGGGAAGATTTGTTCAGATTTTGATTAGTTCGAGATATTGTTGTGTTGTCAAATTATGAATTATGTTATGTATTTTTATTTTTAATATACACAACAATTTTGTATGGTTCATTAAGGATGATTCTTGAATCTTATATAGATGGGATTTCATATGTTATTATAATATCGGTTTTGGAATTAATTTTGTGTGTTGTTGGTATTTGATTCGTTTTAAGTTTGTGTTTGCTACATTATTTTGAAATGTACGAGTTGGTAACCAAATATATATAAAAGGGTAACCCGCTAATATTTTGATAGTAATGCAGAGATGTACAATATTGTTTGAGGACATATAAGCTTTGTTGTTAAATATATTTTTGAGATGTGCGATTAGTATCAAATTGTTATATAAGAGTAACCATTTGACTTTATGTTAGTAACCAAATAATTTACAATTTATATTTGGAATATTTGTCAAGTGAACGATTGTACTTTTGTGGGTTTCCATTTGATTCGTTTTAGGTTGTATTTTGCTACATTATTTTGAAATGTACGATTGGTAACCAAATATATATAAAAGGGTAACCACTAATATTTTGATAATAAATGAGAGAGATGTACAATATTGTTTGAGGACATATAAGCTGTTGTGAAATGTATCGGGACATATAATATCTTTGTTTGGGACATATAATGAGAGATGTACAATATTGTTTGGGACATATAAGCATTGTTAAATATATTTTTGAGATGTGCGATTAGTATCCAAATTGTTATATAAGAGTAACCATTTGACTTTATGTTAGTAACCAAATAATTTACAATTTATATTTGGAATATTTGTCAAGTGAGCGATTGCACTTTTGTGGGTTCCCATTTGTATTGGCAACTCATAATGAATTCAAAAATCAAATGCTTTAATCAATAAAATGTTGGTTATTGTACAAAATTAAAAATGCTACCATCTATGTGGTTTATGGTTAATGATAGTAAACAATTATATATACATGTATCTACACTCTTAATATAAATGCATTATATCGGGGTTTTTTGGTCTTAAAACAAATTGGATTATTGCGAGGTTTTCTGTTGTGTCCTTTCTCTTGCTTTTCTTTGCATTTGTTTTGAATTTTGATTTTAGATCCGTGTTTGTACCTCCTACTTTTGGTCTTTCAATTTGGTCTTCTTGTGTTTGGTGGTTTTACAACTATGTTTCTTACTTCTTACGGTACATCCAGGTTTTTTCTTTGTCATCTAATTGGCATAATTGAAATTTGAATATGTGTTGACCAAAGTTGTTTTATAGTATTTTTTGAGCAAAAATCATATGACTCAAATTTAAACTTGCTTTCATCTTATTGACTGACATGTGGACATGACATCTCATAGTAATGAAATTTTCCACATGTGCATGTCCTTTTGTCGATGTCCACAATATATTGTTTAGCGACATCGTAAGTAAGCGATAAAAATCACTAAGTTTGATGTCTCAACCTACATCACAAATTAAGCATTGTTAGAATACAGTACAACTGGAATCATTTTCATTATCTGAAAAAAGAATATGTATTAAAGTAAACAACTCAATGTTATATTACAAAACAAGTAACTAAGCAGTAACCAACTTAGCAGTAACATTATAATTATACTGAGTAACCAAATAAACATCGGTTAGTAACCGATATAATGATCTATCAATAACCAACTCAGTGATAACATTTTAATTATTAAGAGTAACCAAACAAGTATCACTTAGTAACCAATATAATGATACACGATAGAAACTTAGCGATGGTCGGTAACCATTGTAATGATATGCATTAATCAATTAAGTATTAATTGACAACCAATACATATAATATTTCATAGTAACCAAGTTACCATTAGCGATTACACAAGTTATTATTAGTTAGTAAATATTATAGTGTAGCCACGATAACCAAATCAGCATTAGACAGTAAACAATTCAACACTAATTAGTTATATTTTGCAGTAAGAAAACAGTATTAATAAGTAACCAGTACAATGATACACAGTAACAAACTCAGCAGTGTCAATTAACCATTATAATGTTTTGCAATAAGCAATTAGGTATTGGTTAGTAACCAATATAATATTACATAGTAACCAAGTTATTATTAATCGATAAACAAGTCGATTATTAGTCGATTAAACATTATAGTTTAACACAGTAACTAAGTCAGCCGTAGTCAGTAAATAATTCAACATTAATTAGTAATATTATGCAGTAATCAAGACATCATTAGTCAGTAACAAATACAATATAAAAATTAATGCAATAAATTATAATTTGTATTTGTTACCTTAAGTTTCCTTGATTTAATGATATTAGATTGCAATCTTTCTTCAGCTGTTGTGGAAAGTGTTGTGAATGTTGATAGGGCTGCTTGTTTGTTTGTGAAATACCATCTTTGAACCAGACAACGTAGGCATTTAATCATTGATGCAACTGGAAGATCTCTAATCATCTTAATTGCGTTGTTAATAGATTCGGCGGTGTTTGAAGTCATTGTTGAGTATCTGCTTACAGTCTCATGGAGCCTGGTGCACTTTTCCAACTTGACTTCTTCCTCCAAATATATCCTTATTCGAGGATCAATGGCATCAAGTTCAGCCATGTGTTTGTTGAATTGTTCAATGTTGTATGCTCTACATGCCCCGTTGTAAGACTGTTTAAGTTTTTCTCCTCTTTTTTTGAATCTATTTTTTATATTTTTCAGTATATGGTATGTGCAGGAAGCATGCATGACATCTGGAAACACATAATTTAGTCCTTGTATTATGGCTTCATATCTATCTGAAACAATGCATTGGCCTTCCCTTACTCCCAAGCGGTTCTTAAATTCATGAAAAACCATCTCCATGATAATTCATTTTATTTGTCAACCTTTGCCAAAAGCAATCGGAACAATGTTTGGTTTGCATCTTGTGCTTCTTTCTTATCGATAGTGTCCCCCGTAAGTTGATTGTATGAATGTGCCATCGATTACAATAATTGGAAAGCAATGATGCCATGCTTGAATGGATGCTCAATGGCAAAGAATAAATATTTGAAACTAGCATTTGATTCCAACTCGAGAGGCGTGAAGGAACTGTTATGAAACATCAACATTATCAATAGAATTATAAGTAGTATAATGCTATAAAGTAACCAAAACTGACATTAGATAGTAACCAAATTATTGTCATACGATAACCAAGAGCGACATTGGACAATATAATTTTATACGATAAACAAGAAAGAGTGAGTGAAGCGATAACTTGATGTACTTAATGTCGGTATCCAAGACAACATTAGTCGTGACAATTATCCAAACATTAGGCGATAACAAAAGCAGTAAGGAATATATTGTTACAAGATAACAATCAATAACCAATATATTGTTACACAATCGATAATTAATATATTGTTACCACGATAACTAATCTGACATTAGTCGATAACAATAAAACTTTAGACGGTATAATGTTACAAAGAAACCAAGATAGCATTAGGCGATAACCAACATATTTCTTTGAGAAACAATCTGACATTAGATAGTATAATGTTTCCGATAACGAAGACTGACATTATCGATAACAAAGATAATCTTATCTGATTACCAAGATATCATTTTGCGATAACAACGATTTACGTGACAGGCGATAACCAAGGTAGCATTAAGCGATAACCAACATATTGTTTTAAAGGAACAAAACTGACATTATACGATAAACAACATATTGATATCTGATAACAAAGATATCATTAGAAATTAACAAGCAGTTTTCATTAGAGCGGTAACCAATGTATTTCTTTGAGTAAACATTAATATAAAAAATCGGTAGAACTCATTTAAAATTATAAATATGAGGTAGGTAACCAATGCACATTATAGCAACCAAATCGGTTGAATTGAGTAATCAACTAATCATGAAAAATAATAATGTGTTTTAAATTGTTACTGGATTTGTTTTTCTGCGACATGTGTAACCATGATGGGATCGATGAGTAGTCGTGTGTATTTCCTCTTACCTTTTCTAACGCTTTCTCCTTGATCTCCATGCTTTTTGGTAAGAGATAGACACATTATATTACATCATCATGTCCTCGACAATATCGGTTGGTGTGTATATTTTCTTCAAATTTGTTAATTTATGCATTATGCATTCATTTACCAACTCACTATTTGCTTATGCGTGGTCTCCCGTAAATACGTTGGTGAACACGTGTGAATGTCATTGAATTCCCTCACCTTGAGCAATTTGGTTTTTTGAATACTTGATGCTCTCATCTTCCATTTGCAATTTTCATCATCTACGCTTTGCCTAGCACAAAGTCTCTATGACACATTCATTGAACTTTGTGTTGTCTGCTTTTCTTGATTGAATCTGACCTCATTGATTGTGATAGGATTTTTTTTGTCTTTGTAGGTTTGATGTAATTTTACTTCACGTTCATTCGGATCTGTTATTACATCATCATATCGTCCTACATGTATGATTTGTCATGTTTATACATCTCGTTGTTGTTCCATAATTTCCATTGCAAAAGTGATCGATATATTGCGTTCCAATTTGGCAATCTTGTGTTCTTTAGTGGAACTAGTCTTTGAATTCCCTTGTGTTGATCGATTGGCGTTACATCTTGAACAATGATTCTTCTATATTTGTCAAGTTATGCAAGATTGTTGTGCGGCCGCTTCTTTTTTCAATATCTATAATCAGTGGGAATTTTCCTTGTTCATCAGATTTTCTCGACTTTAATAAAGAATCTCAAGGTTGCTTCATCGATGCTCTGAGATCGGTGGAATGTTGAGTCTAATGTGAAATTTAATCGACAATGTTGTTTTGTTTTTGTGTCATCTGTAATGCTGATGCATATCATGTTTTGCATTTCTCGAACGAACAAGTTGATGGAACTAATATCTTAGAGTAACTTCAAAGTTGGTGTATTGGTTCTTATCGATCCATATCTTGAATTGAAATAAAGCACAACAGGAATCATCTCCATTGTCTGAAAACAGAATAAGTCTTGTAAAGTAACCAAATCAATGTTAACCAGTAACCAAATTATATAATGTTAGTAATCAGAGAATGAAACACATTAGTACATTCATTTTACAATGGAAACAATCAGTTTAATTTTATTTGTTAGCAATTAAATTATGATTGTTGTAAAAAGGTAACCAATGTAGCCAATTAGTTTCCATCGTAATAAAACAAACCAATATAAATTAATCAAATATTGCACGATAATCATAACAACATTATCTGATAACAAAATCCGATGTGAGCGATAACTTGACACATGTTTAGTTAGTAACCATAAGATAAAAACATCATCCATTTAATTGTTATAGTGAAAAACAACCCGATATATAGGGGTTTGTGGGCGGTTAAAAATAATTGTTGTAACCAATGTAGTTAACAAGTAAACATTAATATAACCAATGTAGTTAACAAGTAACCATTAATATAAAAATATAAGTATAAGTATAATTAGATTAATGCAGTTACCAGTTCAGCATTAATGAGTATCCATTATATTTTTACATAGTATCCAAATCAGTATTATTCAGTAACCAATATAATGTTAAACAGTAACCAACTCAGCATTAGTCAGTAAACATATACATATACATATACATAGGTAACTATATACATTTAATTGTTCTATAACCATATATAACCATAGGAATTTGTAGTAACCATATGTAAATATATACATATAATTTTTATACTGATACACCTCAATATTAGACAGTAACCAATACAATGTAGTCAATGAGTAACCTCAATTATAAAAGAATATAAATTTGTAATCTTACACGATGTCAATTGAAGACTATCGAGTATCAAGTTATAGTTTTATATAGTAACCAAATCGAATTAGTTAGCAACCAATATATCAAAGTCAACATTAGTGATAACTAATTCATCATTTTTCATTAACCAATTGACATTGTTCAATAATATTATCGATAAACATTATAATTTTAAGCGACAACCAAATCAAGCAATATCATTAACCACAATAAAGTTACCCGATAATCAAATCATCATGAATCGATAACCAATATATTGTTACATAGTAACTATGAAGCATTAGACAATAACTAGCTTATTATTAGATATTATAATGTTACAAAGTAACCAAAACATTCTTAAGCGATAACCAACATAGCTTAAATACGATAACCAAGACAACATTAGACATTATAATGTTACAAAGTAACTAAGATAGCATTAAGCGATAACCAACATATTGTAAATACGATAACCAATATATCATTAGAGCGATAACGAAAATGACCTTTGAACAATATAATAATATCTGATAACCAAAACAACAATGAGCGGTAACCAACGATTTGCATAAAGCGGTAACCAATGTTTATGATGAGTAACCATTAATATAAAAATTGATAAAAGGTAACTATATGCATATGAACTTTAAACTCACATACCTCAGAGTTTAGATTTGTATCGAAATTGCTCTGTGATATTGTTTTTGGTTACTGAACTTGAAGTAGATGTTGATTTTGTATACTAGTTCGTCTTCTCCGATCTTAGATGTTTGTCGCGCAGAGTTGAGTCGAAAGGCAATCGTCGACAGAAGATTTGGCTTTCTCCGATATCAAAGTTGCATGTTGATGTTCTTTGTGATTTTTTTAGTTCTTGAACTTGAAGTAGATGATGATTTTGTATACTATTTCATCTTCTCCGATCTTAGATGTTTGTCGCGATCTCGGAGGTGAGTTGAAAGGCAATCATGCAAAAGATTTGGATTTATCGGATATCAAAGTTGCATGTTGTTGATTTGCTTGAATTTAGGAAGCGGTTAGTGTTAGACAGACATATTTAGTAAGCGGCGTAATGCGTGATGTTACCAACTTTATTGTTGTGTTGTTTTATTTTGTAATTATGTTTTGTGTGTTTTATTTTTGTAATTATTTTCTAATTATTGTATATTAGTGTTAAGGACAATCTCCCTCAAAGTCCATCAAAAGTAAGTAATTGTAAGTCCAGAATACGGTGAGGAAAGATGGCATACTGTTGTATATGTGAAGTGACATCAAGTGGAGGCGGGGGTTAAAAAAATTGGGCTATAAAAACTTAGCCTGATCTTAACTGAACTTGGGCTGGTGACTTGAAAATTCTGGCCCAAACAAGACCCTCCAAAAAATTCCATATTTTTGATCAGAAACTATTAATATTGTGCTTAAATTCATTAAAAACTATTTATAATGCTAATTACTGTTTTGACATGCAATTTGTGTTTGGGAAGTAACTTTTTAGTTGTAAATATCTTTTTTTTTAATTTTAAATCCATAATTCTTTAAGACTAATTTTTTAATTCATATTTTAAAGGTTACTTAAACAGCCAAATGTCAAATCTAAATGGAGGGGTGAGTTAGGATTTTACAAGTCATTAATTAATTATATTGCATTTAAAATAAATTATACTTGACGAATAAGATTTTCATATGAGTAAGTGTTTAATTAGGCTTATTAATTTTAAACAATTGCCCAATCTATTTGAATAACAAATTAACAATACGTGGAAATGATCTATAAACAATGATTTACTTTTTAAACTCAAACTTTTTAATTTTTATTTGATTTTATCGAAGAGCCTAATAATAAAATTATAATGACAGTAAGAGTATCACTAAACAACAATAATACAATTATTTATCCAACGAAATATAATTTGTAACAAAAAGTGTAATTTTTATTGCAATATATATTCAACTAAGACAAATATACCTCTCTAATTATTTTTAAGAATCACTAACAACCACAAATTATTTATAAAAAATATATTTAAAAATAATTATTTTCAACCCAACAAACGGGCGTGGAGTGTGGAAGGCTGCATATATATATATATATATATATATCCAGAAAAGGTAATATTTCCTCACTTTCACACGAATTTTCCTCATATATTTGTCTTGTCTATCTTATGTGATTATACTTAACCATGTTTTCAAACGTATGATTCACATGCACTGATAAAATTGGAAAATAATATATATTGTAAATGTTTACGTGGATATTTTAATTATCAATTACGTTTATATGTACTAGTAATAATCTTTAGGACCTCAAAATACTCTTATAAAATATGAAAATGATATATATTACGTCGATTTTTTGATGACCAGTTACGTGAATAAGTATTAGTGACGACCTTTCTAGACCTCAGAATAGTCTTTTATAAAATTGAAAAATGATAAATATTACGTCGACTCTTTTAATTGCCAATTACATATATAAGTAATTCTTATTAATCATATGTATTCATAAATTTTTAATTATAATTCGATATAAATTTATCACAATATATATAAAATTTTGAACTTATAATTCATAATTTCATATCTCATTTACTTTATTTCTCTCCTAAACTCTCTAGTCTCTACCGACTAACATTTTGTTTTTATAACAAATTACATGTGAACTGCCTTCTTGTATATTATCATAAATAGTCAAATATGATGTCTAGTAAAATTAATTTCATTAAATTCTTACCCTAGACCCTAGTAGCTAAATATTGTTGGAAGCTTCAGAGCAGCTGCTGCCCCGTGGAGTCCGTCTCCGTTAGAAGTCAGTCAACTCCTAAAAACAATCATTACTAGCAATTTTCTATTGATATTTGGATCATATTCGTTCGAAAAGTTAAAGCTATTAGCGCCGATTCGAGATCATACTAAATACTCGATTTGGGATTCGTTTATTATACCTTAGATAAAAAGTAGACTAAAAAGACTAGAAACTTTAAAGGGTAAATTTGTCATTCACATAAAAAAAAATTAATCCAACCGCAGTCGAACTAATCTCCACGAATCCGGATGAGCCTTTTCTTTCACATAATTATGTTCAAGAGAGTAGTTGGTTGACTCAAAAGTCTTTAATTTTTAAAAAATCAAGGGTAGATTAATTTTACCTAATAAATTTCTAAGTAGCACTATTTCAAGATTTTATATAAGTAGCTATCATGTTAGAAAAAGAGCATATCACATCTTCATCCTCCCAACAACATATTACATATATACTCTCCTCATTCCATCCCATTTGATACAGAGTAGAAAACATGGATCACCACCACAAGAAGAAAAACAACCCAATTCTCAGTCCATTCAGCCAAATCTATTGTTCGAAAAAGGCCATTAAAATTCTGCTCACACTCTCTCTGTTTTCTATCCTGTTTTCCTACTCCTCTCTGTTTTCTTCCCTTTTCTCTATGCTCTCCACGAAACTCTTCAGCTACTACTACTACTACTACTACTACTACTACTCCACTGACAGAAACTACATATTCCTCCTTTGCAATGGAATCTTGATTCTTATCTTCAAAAACTCCGGCCTGTTCGAGTCTCATCAATCTACTGGCTTTAGAGAATATAATGTCAAGAAGAATGCTCAGTCAAATCAGTACGAGTCAGTTTCTAATGTATCATCATCATCACAAACAAACGCGGAAGAGATTACGAAAGCTGCAGTTGAAGTTGATAAAGCAGAATGTGCGATTATTTCATTTACGGATGAAGTTGAAGAAGAAGAAGAAGAAGAAGAAGAAGAAGAAGAAGAAGAAGAAGAAGAAGAAGAAGAAGAAGTAATTGCGTTACTGAGTAGAGAGGAATTAAACAAGAAATGTGAAGAATTCATAAGGAAGATGAAATGTGGGATCAAATTAGATGCTTGACATCATCTTTTCACTGGAAATCTTCTTAATTAAGTAGTCTGTATTTATATATATATATTAGACTTGTAGTTTTTGTAAACTTAACTCCCTTCTCTTCTCTATTCCATTATTTTGTGTTGGACCAGAAAGCTTGTCCCCATGCTCTTATTGAAGAAGAATGGCCGCTTGTGTGATCCTTTTAGCTGAATAAGTAATTGACCAATCATATATATTGCACTGCAAGTTCATCAAATTTTGAGGTTCTTGCTCAAATTTAGCTCTGTCCTTCTCCAAACGAGAGTCCCATTTTACCATTTCTGACTCCGTCAGTCTTAAAATGAGAGTCTCATTTGAATTTTTTACTCGTACCAACACTAGAATAGAATGCTTTGGGATTGGGGAGTAATTACTCCATTTAATAAAGGTTTAAGATCCAATCAGAGAGAGAAACCAAATAAAATCTGTGCTGGCACTATCTTATCCCTTGATTTTTCTTTGTAAAATTGCTTTATGCATGTGATAGTGATATCTTTGTTCTTTACTCATTCCTAATCCAAAGAAGAAGCTAGCAGGAAACAACCTACTTGACCTTGGTCTTCCATAAGATGCCAAATAAATGATTAAATTTGACCTAGGCCAGTTAACTACATTTATTAAATTCGAAACAATCCCAATACCAATGACCTTCATATTTTTTTCAAGCACATTTAAAAGCACTTCTCTTCACCTATATGTTATTGATTCCTTTCATTTAATTTGCAATTTTAGATGGAACATGGATTAATTAGTAAAACTATTTTAAGCACAATATATCATACAAATATGTCCATTGAATACCAGTCGCTGATACATTAACAGGTAAAAGCATTGTAGTTTTGAAATACCATAATGATACCCACTTGCTTAAAAGGTTCATGTGAACCAAATTGGTTTGGAGCTCCTTTGCGTGATTAAATAAAAATTAAAATAAAATAAGAAATTCAAAAATAATTGACCCAACCGCAAAAAAAAGGTAAATTTGGTTAAACATATACCCAAAAAAATCATCTGGGCCATCGCCAATTTGGGCAAGGTAGTCGACGTCATTCTCGATTTTAAAAAATTTGGCGAACTTTCGTTTAAAATAGATATCAGACAAATCTAAAACACATCTATAAAACTTATAATCATCCATACAAATCCAAACCACCAAAAGAAAACCATCATTTAATACCCAAAATCATCATACCATGCATAAATTAATACATATTCAATAATCAACACATCCAACCACCAAAATATCAAATTTAGTAGCTCTTAATTTCAAGAAATTTCTACGAGTTTCCTTTAAAATAGATATCCAAAAATCTAAAACTGTTTAAAAAGCTTACAATCATCCATACATATCAAACCACCAAAAAAAAACATCATTCCATACTCGAAATCATATAACCATGTATAATTACCCAACTTTACAAAAGGCGGAGAACAAAAATACATATATACGGAAAATAGAGAAACAAACATATTGAGAAAGCACCACCCTTTACTTTACATCTTACACCAAATATATTTTTACGACTTACACCAAATATACTTCAATATATACCGAAAATACATATAATAACATTTACCTTGTAAATCATCGAAGTTCTACCATGTCTTGATACATAAACCTTTGAAAAGAAAGGCTATCCATCTAAGAACGTCACTACCAACAAATATTGTTTGTAACAAAAATCATTATTTATAAAGAAAGCAAAATGTTAGTAGTATCGGAAGAACAAAACAATTGACACGTGATTACTTGAATACGATTTAAGAATTATAAAATACACATAACCCTGTTAACTTTTCTCCACCCTCGACTTGTTGTTGAATGAACACGTTTCCATTCAATAGCAATATCATCCCAAGACTGCAAAAATTGAAATGAATTGTTTAGTTATATCAACAAATTAAATCATCTACTTGGAAATTGATAACAAAATATAATGAAAAGGATATATGTACAAATTGATCGATTCATGTGCAAGTAAAACTAAAACATAAGTTATATATAATAAACATATTATAGCTCAGCCAACATAGACAACTTATTATGTTAACTACGATGATCCAGCTTCTCAAATTTGTGCTTTACATATACACACACACATATATATATATATATATATATATATATATATATATATATATATACTCGTATGTTATCTGAATGGTTTTCTGTAAGATATGTTATCTGATTTTCATACATTACTAAATCATATATTTAGTTGGCCAAAGCAGGAATTGTTATTCAGTGGAGGTATCATACTCTCAAAACATTATCAGATTTGCTTACACAGAAAAGAGCAAGGAAATGTAAATTAATTTTCTGCAAATTAGAAAATGAGTAACTTTTACGAAGACATCATCTGTAAAATAAGTTGACAAATGTATCACGTGGATAAGAAAACATGAGGTTGTATGTGTAATATACGGTATTGTAATTTGAGTACCTGTACTTCATGTTTTTTAAGTTTCTTTTTGATCAACTAAAAATATTGTATTACACCCTACAATAATTTATGGGGCTTGCTATTTCTATAGGGAAACTTGTTAGTCCTAGAAAGTTCAATTTCACATGATTGTAGGACTCACATATACCCATCAGGAGTCTTGCTAGCATATGCCACAACTACAACGATGCCACAACTTATTCAAGCATCAGTCTCATTTTTAGTTGTTAACAAATATTCAACTATTCAACAATTAACACATATATAAAGACAATATTTGTTGTGGACTTGTGAGTTAATTCAAAAATTTTATTAGTCAATTCAAAACATATCAAGACTTTTATCGTAAGAAGATCAATAATGCACGGAGATAAGAAATGATACCTCAAACATATAAAATTATAGCAAAACTTCAGGATAGATGATATTTGTTGTGGACTTGTCAGTTAATTCACGAAGAAGTATGCATAAGCGGGAAGAACTTGTGCATCTTGACAGAGCTACATATAGTTGACCGTGACTAAATACTGGCGCACGTAAATCTACTCCAACAAATTTGTGGTGATTACGTGATTTATTCATTGTCATCAGACACGCTTAACCTCACTGGGAATTGTCTTCTTGTCATTTTAATACTCAACTCAGACGAAGAAGGAGTCAAAGAAATTCGTGGAATGAATACCAAGTCGCCATGCTTATCACCAGTTAAAATCTTTGCTTCAAGTACTAAAGCACCACACTTGACTATGATAAGTCTAGTACCATTACAAAGGCCATCTTTCGGTGCAATGTTCCTTAGAAGCATTATTGGACAACCCTCTTTTAAATCTAATTTGAACGGTGGTAGTCTAGGGGGATTGAGTGTGTTCAAATATTCATTCGGGTACCGATGCATAATAGTCCGATCCATATCATCATCTTCAACCATTTTGTCAGCAGCAAAGTATGTATGTACTTCTCTCGGGAAAACCGCCAACGCAGCTAGGTTGATATCATTGACATCATCATTTCTAGCAGATAGAATTGTGCGCTCTTTTAAGAATTTGGGAGTGACCTTACTTGGCACTTCTAACTCTGGGTAGATGGTCGAGATAAGATTATCCACACTTTGAGTTATTTTTATTGAATCTGGAAGTTGTATAGATTCTTGAGGGTTAGACCCAATCTACACAATAATGAAGTATTAGTAAATTATCAAATATTATCGACAATATATAGATGTCAATATGAATAAAGATACAAATACTCAAACCTCATTAAGAAAAGCCGAGAAATCAAATAATAACGATTGGTCATCGTAAATGACACATGTTAACTTGTAATGTCAAGACATGTATATCTTTCCAAAGCAAAGAACGTCGTAGTGATGCCGCCACTATATATGCTCACGAAGACCTCTAGGGGTATAACAGAAGAATCGCCTAAAATCTCCCCAAGAACAACAAGTAACACCTCCAAATGGTTGGGAGTTATCACGAATGTCTTGTAAGGTCCGATTAATCGCTTCAACACTGATATGCGATGTTGCATTGGAACCTCATCCCATATAATTAGTCTAGCCTTCTGAAATAATTCCGAGTGTGATGATTGCTTCGTGAATCCACAAACTTAATTTTTTAATACGTTAAGTGGAATGCAGAATGTTGAATGTGCAGTACGTCCCCCATGTAACAACCCAGAAGCAATTCCAGAGGATGCTACTGTAATTACTATATCGCATAAGGAATGACATTTTTTGGCAATTGTATTGTAGAGAAAAGTCTTTCCAGTTCCTGCACCCCCACTCAGAAAGAAGGTTGTTCCTCTATTTTCATAAACAGATGAAATGATTGCATTATAAGCATATCTGTTGACCTTTTTCAAGAGATCAATATTTTCTTTGGACATTTATTTGATCAACTTCAAGTTGTAACTGCCTATGTTCCCATATAAGTCGATTGCCAACGATAATTCTCCAATTAGCATTTGGCAGTGGCATTGGTGGGTAATCTGATAAGCTCTTACCCGACTCTTGAAGCAAAAGATTAATAAGGTATAAACCATAATCACAAATTTGAGCATTAGTAGGAACATCATTGCCATAACATGTACTTATTTTGTGTGATAAATCATCACAAATATGCATAGAAAATTGGTTCCACAACACTTCTGGATTTAAAGGAGAGCATTGTGTCAAGATAATAGAAAATAACCTTCTTAATTGAGAGCCCATTCTCATTATTGATGCTTCTAAGACATTGAATCCACTCTTCATCGTCTTCCAAAAGGCCTTTTGCAATACATCTTGCCTTATATGTGGGGTGTACAACATTATCAATCGTTCTTAAACATTAAAAAGATTGAGGTCCTCTACAAATCAAATCAATGTAGAAGACTTAAATAAAACCGTTCACCTTCATTTGATGGCAAAATACATTCTTCCGATTGCAAAACCCTTTGTCTCTCATCTCAGAAGTTGTTCTTTCTTTTGCCAAACGAAATACTTTGGAAATTGTTGGTATGTGAGAGTTCGAGCTAAATCATTAGTAGAGAAGCAACATGCAAAAAATCTGTTAGAGTTAGTCACGATCCTCCGCTTTCATTCAATATTGCATTTATTGGTTCGGAAGGGTTATAGCAGACGTGATGTTTTCCTCTCAGGTGAACTACGGGGACGTATAAGCTGGAGGGAACTCTTGATGCATAGGATATCCAAATATCCGCCATGCCGCCTCTCAGAAGCCCAATGTACCTCGAGTCAATATATCGCTTAATCTCATCTACATTTCAATACCAAAGTTGTGCGATCGTAACCCTTGTAGATGTATTTATTGATATACTTTACGCACCTTACTCCTGCACAAACTTCCACATTTATATGGCAACTAAACAATCTAGAGAGGTATGGATTATATGGTACAACATCTCTATTATCAACTTCATGTCCAGACCTTAGAGAATGTTTTCGATCATTATCATTCGTGCCTTTGATATATCGGATACCCATCTTCGCCCATTGTAGTTTCTTCTGCCCAATATTTAGGATATCTCTTAGTGCATTTACCATCTTCTATACATGGTGATTTAAGATTTCGAACACCACATGGTCCATGTACCATGCAAGTTTTAACTGTTTCATATAGAAGTGGATCAGAAATTGGATAGGGGAATTCGGCACAAATAGCTCGATTTACCTGTTCACGTGTTCGTATTTTATCAGACCCTTGAAGAAATATTAGCAAATGCATGTGCGGCAACCCACGCTTTTGGAATTCAATCGTGAAAACATGTGCCACCTTTGCACCAAATACTTTCTTCTTATCAATTTCCATCATCAAAGCTCGTCGCTTCAATTCAAATACGCGGGCCACCAAGTCTGGGCGATCAATTGACGTTTGATGTGGTAACAGTGCATCTTTTATCTCGGGCCAATTCGGATTTGCAGTCATAGTTAAGAAAATATCAGGGTGTTGGTTATACCGAGTTATGGCCATAGAATCTTGGAAGATTTCAAACATTTTCCTTGGACTCCCAGAAAAAGAAGAAGGCAAAACTACTCGTTTACCAACTTGATTAGCCTCTAACCCATCAGGAACTACCTCGACCAGATCTTGGTATAGATCAGATTGTAATTTTTGTTGGTTGAGCCTATAATATGTTAATCGATTCTGCTCTGTTGCCGCCCATACATCTACAACAAACTCTTGAAATAATCTTCCACCCCTCAAGATAGTTGAATACTCAGTAGGTCTTTCAAACAAACGATAACCATAATATTGCAATTGCGTAAGTCTTTTTGATGAAGCTTTACCTTGATTGACATCTCACTGCTTAAAATCTGGTTCCCATCCAAGCTCACCATACGGAAACAACAATACGTAATGTAGTGGTAAATAAGCTGGATGGCATTCATTTATCTGCATCAACTGGTCACTCCCTCTTAACCGTACAATAATATCCCTCATCGCAGAGAATTCAGCACCATCTCCAGGTAATATGACAACAACCTCCTCTGATGTGGGTAAATTATGAGTTCGACGGTCTTTTGCTGCACTATAATGAAGGTATGCTGGGATGTCCTGATTGTTCAAATCTTCCCTGCTTAAAATTGCAGCTGCATGTCTAAACTTACCCGAAAATGAGTTGTATCTCAAAAGACTATCCTGGATTGTTCGTAGGACATCCTCTCGCAGCTTCGGGTTTCTTGAGAATGATATTCTAAAGCAATCATGCATCGTGAATGTATAATCGTATGCGATATTGGATCTTGACCGGGTGGAGGTTGTAGTAACCATGTCCGATGTCGCAATTCCCCATGGATTGTAAATGCGTTGGGACCCCTACCAGGAACCACTCTATCATCCATATGTACACCTAAGCTCGTAAAAGCATTAGGCGCATTATGCGGTTGGGTATAACCGAAAGGACTTTGGATCGATCATCATTGCCATCATATAATGATTGAATTTCCGGAGGAGGCGTTAATAGTTGGGGAAGTCGAATCTTTCCTTGCAAACAACATGTTCCAAAGAAAGGGCGGTCAACAGATGAATTTGTTAACTTTTCGGCTTTCCAATGCAATGCTGAGCAGTGAGGACACTGTATATTCATTTTATTGAGGTAGTGTCTTCCTAAAATAGGATGCGGCAGAGGGGCTATAGTTGTAGGCAATGCCTCTTCTTGTACGTAAGCTTCATCAAGGGTTGACTGAATAATTGGTAATAACCTAAAAAATAAATGAACTTGTTTCAAATAGTTCACATATATCGTAACACTCCTTATGGTATATAATTAGAAATAATTTGCATTGAACTAACCCAAAAGTTGGTGATGTAGGCATGGAAGATGATATAATGGTACGGGAGTCATGTACATGCTCTATATTATTTGGTGGAAGGAGGATTTCTGCACCCATTGAATTTGAGTTAGTTGAATATAACCCTTGAGGTGGTAAAATCGGAACTGGAGGAATTCGATTAGAATTCGATGGCGCAGGTTTTAACAACGATGATCGCTAATAAAAATGATTCTTGATCGCGATTCAATCCCGTTCATAAGCTGCGCGGTTGGATGGCCTGGGGATCAAACCAGGGAAAAACTTGGTTGACATGGATATTGTTGAGATTGTATTATTTTTGCTTGCTTCTCTCTTTCACGACGCAAGCGCTGAGCAATATGTATTGGACGCACATCACCACTATCCCTTTCTCGTCTTTTACATCGAGGAATTGGAGCTTCGTCAAGGATATTTTTATTGGATCCCTACAAATAACAATAGATATCTAAGTGTAAAGAGAAGAAGTCGTAGTGTTTTTTTTAGCAGAAAATAATGTTTTATATTTATTCGGATTAGGGTGCATATATTCAGTTTTCTTGATTTTGTATTTCACACTTAAATATTTATGCAATATGTTTATTGCCTTTTAAATCAATAATATTATTATTGAAACCCTAAAAGATGTATAATTATAAACCTAAGAAGGCATAGTGTCGTTAATAAATTATCATCTTTGCTTCAAGTACTAAAGCATCTTTGCTTCATACTAAAGCACCACACTTGACTATGATAAGTCTAAGACAAATTTGTCGTTAATAAATTAGGTCAAATATTTTGTTTAAATGACTTTGTGTGACAAATATTTGTAACTACTAACGTAAAAGTCTGGAATATTGTATACTTACCACATGCAAATTGGGGGGTTGATTTTCTTTTTCTTTTCCTTTTCCTTTTGAAACTCCTTCCCTTTTTCCTTTCTTTCGATGTTTTCTTTGATTTTCTGATGTATGTACAAATATAAGATGTTTTTCTTGGAAAATAAAGTATGAGCTTAAGAAAAGAAAAAGAAATCTTATCTTGCCTTACGCATCATCTTCAATTCAGATTCTTCTCGAATGATAATACCAATATTCTTTTTTCGATAATGCTCTCTCTATTAAAGAAAGGAAAAATGAAGGTTAAATATAGAAAGTATAAAAAAAACTATTAAATTGCAAGTTTGCCATAAAAGAAGGAAATAATTTTACCGTGCATTGCAAATTATAATCTTCCTGTCCCAAATTGAAAGACAGGTACGTTATAAATTTCAAAAAGGAATATTAATTGTTCAATTTTCATTAAGTCTGAAAAAGGAACTTACATATCCATACACAGTATAAGAAGGTGGTCCTGTGGGCAGGGTGACCTCATGATTCATATTCGCTATTGAAAAAATGTATTAGTGTGAAACAAATCAAATTCAGTGATGAAAGAATATTCTTATTAATAATTAAATCCATCACAACTAAAACAATATTTCACATGTACAATAATAATAATCACAATATTTAACTACGAATTGATTGTTTTAAAAAGAAGGTTAAATATATGTTTAAAATAGAATAAATGTGTCATGAAAAGAAGAAGTTAATTTTCAATAAAGGGTACAATTGTCATTTTAAAGGGAGGTAGTAATAACAACTAATAAGTACGGTTACTTAATATGTAGGAGTATTAGATATTAAACTTATCAAGTACTTACACACTACAAAATTTGGACCCAATTTTCATACTATCATAATCAAAATAATAATTTTTAACCAAACATTACCATAATCGGGAAACTTACAACTGGAACACAAAAACTCAACAAAGACATGATACAGAATAGCTTAAAAACGGGGGGAAAAACTCTAGGAAGGAAAACATGTACACAATCACAACTGAATACAAACACATATGTGTGTGTATACAATTCATATTCATATCTGTTGAAAGAGAACATATCAAAATTGAGAAATTAAGGTGAACTAATTACCAGATAACCTTGTTAGCAGATAATTAATAGTATAGTCATGAATTACAGAGCTCAAACAACAGTCCAACACTGACACACAAACAATCTAAAGCTAGTCCTTCTACATAGACATGTTTATTGGACCGGAATATTCAATATTTTCAAAAAAAAATTAAGAAGACTCAAATACAGTCGATCTACTAATGCAACAATAGTTGGTGTCTAATGAACAGAAATTTTCCTCTTTCCTCTTTCAGTTTTTGACAACTACTCATTATTAGTTTTTTTTGACAAAATTCATATGTTATTATTAGTTGATGGAGTGGACATATTATGTGTGTACTGTGTGTTAATCAAACACATTAGTGCAAGACAACCAACTGAATATCTGAACTCTTTCATGTCTTTGATTGAACCTGATAAATAGTCATTATAGAAAGGGGAAAAAAAGATCAAGAATATAATTTAAAATGTGAACATGATTATCTTTGATATTAAAGGATATATTCCAGCAAAAAAAGTTTTGGATCAATCATAACTAAAACCAATATATTAACTTAAAAAATAGCAACTAATTCAAATATATTAATTACTTAAAAAGAAAAAGTACCAACTGATTAAAATATATAATACCAAAAAGAAAAAAGAAAAAAAAAGTACATGCACATTATTACACATTTTCACAACTTCATATTCAAAGCTAGTCATTCTACATGGACATGTTTACTGGACCGGAATATTCAATATTTTCAAAAAAAAAATTAAGAAGACTCAAATACAGTCGATCTACGAATGCAACAATAGTTGGTGTCTAATGAACAGAAATTTTCCTCTTTCCATGTAAAATAGTTAATAATTCTACTACTCATTATTAGTTGTTTTTTGACAAAATTCATATGCTATTATTAGTTAATGGAGTGGACATATTATGTGTGTACTGTGTGTTAATCAAACACATTAGTGCAAGACAACTAACTGAATATCTGAACTCTTTCATGTCTTTGATTGAACCTGATAAATAGTCATTACAGAAAGGGGAAAAAAGATCAAGAATATAATTTAAAATGTGTACATGATTATCTTTGACATTAAAGGATATATTCCAGCAAAAAAAGTTTTGGATCAATCATAACTAAAACTAATTTTTTAACTTAAAAAGTATCAACTAATTCAAATATATTAACTTAAAAAGAAAAAGTAGCAACTGATTCAAATATATAATACCAAAAAGAAAAAAGAAAAAAAAAGTACATGCACATTATTACACATTTTCACAACTTCATATTCAAATATATTAACTTAAAAAGTAGCAACTGATCAATTTGAACTCTGGAACCGTTAATTGAATGCATGTATCACTAATTCACTATAGTCTATAGACAATAAAAAAACGTCCAAACAACTTAATATTATAATAATTTAAAAGTCAGGATATACTAAATAAATTAAAAGTCACTCTAAATACACCCATATTAAACCCCATATTAAACCCAAATACTCTGCAACAATTCTTTTCTCTGTAAAGCAATATTGAAAGGCAACAGTCTCTTTTTTCCTGGCCCTTGCCTTAAGTAATTTTAATTTTAATTTGAATAAAGGACACATTAACCTACTGTGGAAAACCATTAGCTAAGTTCATATGTAAGACTGTAATTAGAAGGTATAACCACTCTATTTCAGATTCGTAGAAGGTTACTCAAAAGCGGTGGCCAAAGATTGCTTGACATATCAAAATCCCTCTTTTGGTTTTAGCTTAAAAAATTTGTTTTCGTTTCCATTTAATATGTCAAAAAACCTCTCCTCATATTATACAGGATGTACATATATAACCCCAACTTCAATTCCCTCTAGAATTCTCTTTTTAGCCAAAACAGTCCACTTGGGACTTTTAACAAACATGTGGTGTCGGTACAGTCCACTTGGTACTGGTTCGGTTTTCTTGGTACATGTTAGGATTTTTACCGATGAGCTAGAAATTACTCCTTTATTTGGTGGGCAGTAGAAATTAATGTACATCACCATGCTAATTAATGTTCACTTTCATTGATCCCATACACCTGGATAACTATAGGTAATATCAGTGATATGAAGGGAAATTTTGTCCCTTTAGCTCTTTTCATTCTTTTTTGTGATGGTTTCAAGGGATGTTTGCTCCTTTCAGCAAATGTCTATCATAATACAATATGTGCAATGGATACTAACTATAGAATATAAGCAATGGCACAATCTACGTGTCGAGCAAACCTAAATGGATGGTGCTTAGGTGGCATTGCCTACATGTATCCATGTATGAACATTTTCCTTCTTTGGAAGCCAGGAGCTCAATCAGTAGCCTATCATAACAGAGCACAAAATTTAAGGAACAAAAAATTAAAAGGTTAACAGTACCCTGCAATCATTTTTACAACCTAGAAAATGTTTGAAAGAATTATCATAAAATTTATTCATGGCTTATTTTGCTTTGTAAAAGTAAAATTTATATGAAAAAGAAAAGGGATAACTTCATGGCTTATAGAGAAAATTTATTCATGGTTTTTTTTATTTGAATTTTGAAACCCATGAACCATTTCTAGACCTAAATGACTTTGTTTTTGGGACAATATGTGTTTTTTAAGGTAAAGTCCAATAAGTCTAGACCTGATATGTATATTGACAGACATACTATCATGGTTTTAGAGTCCAATGTTTATTTGATATTTCCCATATAAATTAGTTAGGTATTCATTCAATATGGTTATTTAATAATCCAACCCAAGGCCATTGAAGAAAATTCTATTTATTTTTATTTTGTGTAGTGTGCATGTGTGATATATATAGCCATTAGCCACTCATTCATACCGACAACTATATTACCTACTCCCTCTTATCTTAACTAATGAAAAGCAAATTTTTAATCAAATAGAAAGAGAATAAAATTTTAGAGGCGGACACTAATTAGAAGGATAATTAACTTTACTTGAAAAAAGCAATGCAAAATTTTAAGAGTGTATACGTACGTATGTATGTCCGTACTCGAATCTTAAATTTGAGTACGTACAAATTGAATTAGGTATTATATATACATCGTAAACTTATGTTTACAGTGATGGGTATGTGATGGGTGCCAAAGAGATGACATCTAATCTAATAATATATTGAAAATGATACTTAACAGCAAATTCATAGTTATAAAAGTGCATTAAAGTTCTACTATTAATGAGTGACTCAGTTCAATCTATAGCCTATCACAACAGAGCAAAGAATTTAAGGAACAGAAAATTAAAAGGTTAACAGTACCCAGCAATCATTTTTACAACCTAGAAAATATTTGAAAGAATTATCATACCAGTTCATTCATGGTATCATTGTCTTCCTCAAAGGAAATATAAATTCCAGCACCCAAGTGCCAATCTTCAATTTCTGAACAAAAAGAAAGACCCATCTCAGTAAAGGTTATACCTCAAGCAGGAGACGAACGGTTGAAATGGGTTGTTTTGCTTTCGTCCCTAAGAATCTCCTCAATTTCCTTGTAATAAGACATCTTGGGAGCCTTTGCTAGTCTGCTTGCTTAGACTTTTTGAACTCCTTCAACAAATTCCTCCACTTGTCGATTGCACATAGTCGGTGACGATCGAACCCTTTTCCCTCATTTTGGTGAAATCGGTCCCACGGTGCTTGTTGGATTTGAAGTGTTGAAGAGAGTCGAATTCGGCGGAGGTGATGAGAGTTCGAGTCTCTTCTTGGACCCATGTTTCGCTTGCTTTTCTTGAGGACCTTGGGTTTTCTTCACCGTAAATCTTGTCCTCGAGAATCATCATCAAATTGGCGATTGGTCGAGAATCGCCGGGGTGGCGATGGGTCGTTGGGACCTTGGTTTGTTGAGGTTCTTCCTTACATGTAGAAATCGAAGAAGAAGAAATTGGAGGTTTATTGGAGTCGTCGTTGCCAGAGAAATCGTCTTAATTGGCGATCATGGAGTGGCGATGGGTCGCCGGTGGTTTGTTGGAGGTTTTGGTTTCTTGATTCGGGTCGGGGTGGTCGTGGGTGGTTTATTGGGTAATCGTCGTTGGAGGTTTATTGTAGAAATCGAAGGTTTATTATAGAAATCGAAGAAGAAGAAAAGGTAGAAGAGTATTTTGGTATAGAAGATTATTTTGGTATATAATGAAGGGTTCAGATAGAAGAGTATTTTGTTAACCATAGTAATGAATGAAGGGTTCAGATTTATCCAATAGTTTTGACGGTCTAGATCATTTAATAGGCTTGAACGGGAAATTAAAATTTTTCAAATTCAGTTGTATTTTGTATAGATAGATATATATCACCGAATCATCTAGGGTTAGTGGGAGACATTAATTCAACAAAAAAAATGAACGGGTTCCCTTGATAATTCTATCAAAACAAGATTTGGTCCCCACTAGTTAGCAGGGGATCAAGAATTTTTCTTACTTTTTCATTAACCCAATTTATGTATGTATGTATAACAATTGACAGCTAAATTATGATGACTATCTTGATTGCTAAAGAAATCAACATCTGTGATGACAAAAGACAATAATCCCTCATTTATGGTAATAATTGATAACAGAGACCTCTGGTAAGACCTCAATTTTTTTATAAATAAAATTGAATTTTTTTTAATTATCATTTTCAATAATAATGTGTTAATTTGATATAATGCTTTAGTTATGGGTGAAATGTGCAAATTTTATAAAATAAGCAAGTGGTTATAAAATATTCGTTTGGTCGTTGTTATCGGAGAATATTCGTACGACAGCGCAACCATTTATGGGCCCCATAACGGAAAATTGTCGGATAAAGAAAACGACAAGTATGAGTTTTTTAAATAACGGCGTAGTTATTACAGAATTAACATCGTTGGAATACACGGTGGTTAAAGTACAAGAATATGCGTGGTCGCACAAGAAAGAATACTACCAGTATTACACGATATTTTGGATTATTGATTCTTACGTAAGAAGACACTTTACTCAATAATTGTTACGGTAATTCTTTATTCAATATTTTATTTTATTGATTCAATAATTGCTACGTTGATATTTTATATTATTGTTATTTTAATAATTGTCACTGCACAATATTTTTCATTATCAGATCAATAATTCATATTATTTGAATAATATTATTAGATAACATTATTGGCAATGTCTAAGGAAATTATATCTAGGAATGGGGTTTGGTCACCTAATTGCGCGCCAGTAAGGAGAAATTCTTATCGAAAAGCCCTCTCTTTCCTGGGAACGACCTGGTTGTCATTATTGTGATTCTGTAATATTATTTGTGAATAATTAATTGTTGATTTATATGATAAGGAAATATTTATTTTATGTGGATATAAATGAAAGAATTAATGTTGAGAAGTTTTATCAGTATTTTGTCGGAATTAATGTATTAAAAATCATCCATATGAGAATTTCGGTTATTTTCTGTTTGGAATTTGAAAAAACTTTCTTCTATTTATTATGAATTATTAAAGGGGCTATTTATTATGAATTATTAAAGTTTCGGGAATAAATGTTTTTATTAAAAACATGTGTGAGCCCCACTTTTGGTTGTTGTGGAATTTTTTAAATTTGGTGGACCCCACTTGTGGTGTGCTGAGTTTGGTCAAGTGGTGTGCATGAAATTTTTTATTAAAATATTATTTTATTAAATTTTAGTATGTTTTGGCGTTGTGGCATTTTCTTATAAATAGAGTGCTTAGTTAGAATTGAAAATCACATCAGAATCATAAGTTTTCTCTCTCTATAATATCGAGCGTATTTTTGTAAGTATTTAGATATTTTGAGAGTTGTTATTCAGTGCAAGTTTCCTTCAACATTATATCCGATATTTCAGTCAGAAGTACTGTTCTTTTGAGGTAAGAGATGTTATTTTCTTCGTAAATGATATTATTTCTTTCAATATCATTATACCGAAATATTGGTATGAATTTTATTATGAAATTTTTACCTTTTCAAGTCGAGGTTACTATTCACGAATACGACACTATTCACGAATACGGTACTATTCACGAAATATGATTTTTCTTATGAAATTGTTACCGTTTGTGTCGGGGTTAGTAATCACGTATATGACACTATTCACGTATACAACACTATTCACAGAAAAATTAAAATTTATTTTCTTTGTCTAAGTTGTCTATTATGGTTACTATCTTTGATTGTATCCATGTTTTGATATTCATTTTTGAATTTTGTTCCACAATAGATTATTATGGAGTATTTTTGAACTTGGATAACCCAAAGTACGAATCCCTAATTTTTGTCCTTTTATCTCACTGGATTCGTTTTTTTTAAGATATTTTTCATCATCCTCAGTCTTAAATGGTGATACTTGACGAATATCTTTGGCATGTAGTGTAAAGATGAATGATTACCTAATGAATATCTTTGGCCCTAGTGCAAAGATGGACAGGTGTTGAGATGAACATGACCAAGTGGTGATACAAATGAATATCTTTGGCCCGTAGTACAAAGATGAATATTTGGTTCAAGATGTATATTAATTGATGTTACAGGGATAAAATATTGATGATGAACTTTTAAATCATAGAAGATAGTAGACTTCATTCTCTACTTAACTCTTCTAATGAATTGTTATTTCCGCTGCGAATATTGATCTAAAATTTGTTGTCCATTATATTTTATCTGATTTGTTGAAAGTTAACGATAATTTGTTGTTCATTATCTTAGTTATAATATTCTTTACTGGACTGTTAAGTTCACCCTTTTCCTTTTTGTTCTATTTTTCTTCTCAAGAGACGAGAATATAGCGGGAACTAGTCGGGGTATTCAATGATTGTTCCAGATAATTGTTTTAGCAGTCCTCACTATTTTATAAAATAGTGTATCAATAATTATAATGAGGACTTATTTGAGTTTGGATATTGTCTAGTAGACAATATTTTATTTAAACTCACAGCATATGTGTTGTCGTATTTTGCACGACAATTGTAATAATGAAGTTATAATTGTTTTCTGTACCATGTATTTGACGACTCAAAATAGGTTGTGTGGACCTATTTTGGGGGCTTCACACCTTTATGCTCAATTTTGACAAATACTTTCCAAAGTTTGTACATTCTTTCAATTCATAAATGTGAGTAAGGTTTCTAAGTGGAAATCTTAATTTTTTTTTAACACAAATAATATTCCCAAAAAATCTCGTCTGCAAGAACTATACAGTGTATACTGAAGACCCTCACCAAGAACAATGGAGTATGGACAACCAATGGATGCTTGTTAAAATGTATGTTCGCAAAATTGCAATCATCATCTTGCAAGACCTGTGTTGCATGGACTTTTCAGTTAAGGGTGACATACTTGTGCCGCGGGTGTGGGTGCAACAACCGGACAGTCCAAAATAGTATAAAATATTTAAAAAAATATGAGAGTCCAGTGTCGTACCGACAAGTATCCTGAGACCATGTAACATAGGGCGAAACTACTATTTATCATTAAAAATATTTCCATGTATCTTGGAGGTTTTCAGATCCACTCTCTGCACTGGTCTTTACTTCAACAGGCAAGTATATGATAATACTCTGGTTCTTGTTCATTTAAATAATTTCAAGCAGTCAAAGGGGAAGTTAATATAAATATAATTGAGGCAAAAAGCTACCATAGATTGTTCTAGATGTTGGGCATAGCTGATCATCCTTCTGAATATGTGCATAGCTGATCATGTCTGAGTTAGGGTCCGAGTTCATATAAAACGGTCTAAAAGTAAGAGAATGAATTCTTTGTACAAAAAAATGAAGCTTTTTGTAACTGTTCAGATACGCAATCAATGAGAAAGTAGGCCAAAGATTAGGAATTTTATTACATTGCAATTTGCAAAGCTCAGAAAAGCATATTCCGTATTACTTCAATGGGTCAGTTGAAACATTTAGAACAGAATTGACTCGTGGCTTATTTGGCCAGTCATTCCTCTAAAAATGGTTACAAAAGAACTTTCACCAAATAAATTCAAACATGATATAAATCAGGCGTGGCCTTTGTTGCCAGAGCCTCCCCCCTCCCCCCTCAATAGTTTTATTATAACAACTACTAAACATATTTAGATAAAGAGACATGTTGATAATACAAAGACTTGAGGCCATGAAATTGATCTTCAGAACTTACTTGTGATCTTCTTTTGCACAACTCTTGGAGTTGGTTTCCACTTTAAATGGTGGATGCAAACTCCAAGACTAGAAGCCCTGTTAGCAGTGTTGAGTAGATAAAATCCAGTATCTTTCGTCCAGGAAAATTATCTGTGGTCCAACACCCCATTGTGGTACTGATTATGCTGACTGAATGACACGCCAGTCACCACTGACTTGTTTTGTTCTGCAAAGCCAATCATCAAGATTCCCCATTTGTTCATCTGATTCTTGTTTACTCCTGGTTTCATCCGGGGTTGAGATGTTGAGCTAATGGAAATTCTACGAGAATAATGAAAGATGATCTCTCTGCCTCTCGAAGATATTGTACAGTCCCGTTCATGATCTTTACGAGCTTCTGGCACATATATAGGCCAAGACCTTCCCTTGAGGCATTCCGGCTGTGGTGAAACATCTCTTGAATTAATGCTTCCGGGATCCCTGGGGCTGGATGGATTATACTGCCAAGTCAACCATTCAATTAGATTCAAAAGTATCCACTAAACCCTTTTTTTACCAACACAGTCGGACAGGTCCATAGAAATTTACATATATAGAAATCTACCTAAAACATCCAGGTTCACCAGACTGAAATCATTATAGATTTTTGGGAGAACATGTGATAACTGAAATAGTAGAATTATCATAAGATGAAGGAAGTACTGTCAAGCTAAGGGTGCAAAAAGGAATAAATTCATGACTGGCAGCACACTCTATCCAAAGTCATCAGGGAAGAAGGTGAATTTAAAGTGCAGAATGAAATGAATTGTCACCTTGTGTTCACTTTTCTGAATTCAATGTTTCTTCTTCTTGCTGTCCAACTTGGTACTATTTTTATAAAATTTTCAGCGAGCCTTGCTCACTACTTATTAGAATTGGTTATCTGTGACACACCATGATTTATACACTGATGATCTAAAGTGGGGTTGGTCATCTCATCTTTGAGCAGCATCTTTTTTAATTCATCAGATCCATCATAATTAAACAATCAGAGTAAGAAGGGATCACCCATGCAGTCATGCACAAAAAATGGATATATATATATATATATAGAGAGAGAGAGAGAGAGCAGCAGCATTAGATTGTTAATGAAAATAAGTAGGACAACTATGTATACAAATATTACAAGTAGACTGGAAGAACACAGGAAAAAAATTTGAGCACCAAGTCTGCCAGCAATAATAAGGCATACAAATATGAACCAATATATGCTCCATATTAGCATGAACAAGAATCCCCATTTGACTGAATTTATAGGCTGCATATAAGGGGAATTTAACAATAATATTTTTGACAATGAGTCAATGACCAATACTCAAATCTGCTACTACAAGCTTAACTCCTTCAGCCCAATTAACCAGGTAAAATACCTCTTCTTCACCCCTTGTCAATTGTCATCGTCCATTGAGGTCTTATAAATGGATGTTAATTAAATATGAACTACCACTATCACAAAGAATTTTCAAATAAAGACCTCATATAGTCACATGCATAAATCACATGAATCAGATTTTAAAATAAGCATTTATGTATTAGGAGCTTTAATGTGATTATAAATAAACTTAAGTTACATTCTTTCCATATGGGAGGCAACTTTAGCCAAACTTAATTCAGATAGACACTAAATTGTGATTGGTATTATCAAACAGAAAAGAAGTGATTTTGTCATTATACTTTTCTCATATGATTCACTGTTTCAAGTTGGGAGCACATATCAGTAACCCTATACTTAAGCGACATTCTTTCTACATGGAAGGCAACTTTAGTGAAACTTAATTCAGACAGACACTAAATTGTGATTGGTATTATCAAACAGAAAAGAAGTGATTTGTCATTTTACTTTTCTCATATGATTCACTGTTTCAAGTTGGGAGCACATATCAGTAACCCTATATATTTGACAAGTTAAAATGAAAACATTACGTATAAAGGAGAAATACCGAAATTCAAGATGAACAATTTGTACTCTCGACCCAATACGTTTCTTTCTTGGAATCAGCCGGAGCAGGACTGCCGATCCTTCAAATGCAGGAGTAAAGAGGAGAGCATTTGCTAAAAAATCTGAGAGAACTTGCTGAAGCCTAATACTGTCCCCATACAAGTAAATGGATGCGACCCCGTCAGGTGCGTCATAGGTGACCTGCACCTCTCGTTCGTTACTCAGAATCATAACTTGATTTAAAACAACTTCCAGAACTTCGCTGAGATTGAATTCTGCAGAACTCATTTCCATATAACTGGAGAAAGGTGTTGACAAGGATCAATATTAGTCCAAAAGGATTATCAATACACTGAAATATAAACGACTTATGAATCAGTCCGGGAAAGGCTAGCATGTATGATGCACCAGAAAAGTCACTAATATAAGTCTAATGGCTGATAGTTGAGGGAGGAAGCTCAACGAAAAAGAGTGGTGCTATGCGAGAAATAGTGACTTACAGGAGGTAGACAATCAGATATAACATTCTATTCAGATTTAGAAAGGAGAACACTGAAACAAAGGAACATTTACTGTCAGAAGACATTTGTTCCCCCAACTGACAAGATCAATAAGCAACCAACTTGAACATATGTTTTATCCATGTGCATACATAGGATTGTTGGGATCATTCCATTTTGCTTAATAGCTCAGATCATAGCACAGGTAGGAAAGTCCTCAGTAGCTAACTGAGCAAAATCTACTCCATTTTAACCTTACTTTGGAGCACAGATGGTGAAAAATGGAGTGCATTTATCACTTTCCTCGAAAGATAATCCTCTTACATATAAATTAACACTATATTGACAAAGGTGATAACTATGAAAGCAAATGAATAACTTTTCATATTAACTAAATAAGTTATATCCAATAAATAGCCCTTGACACTTTCACGCTTGAACATTCTTCTCTGTGATAACAAAGTATAATTTGCGAGAACATTCAGGAATATGTCCTGATTCATGAATTCAGGTGTTGAATTAGTCTGTTCTAAAATCTGAAAAGTGCAAGTGTGCAACAATGGCATAAGAATACATAATAAAGGATGTTTTCATTTAAGCGCACATTATTACATCTATGCATCCCAAGTATCTAAAAGCAAAAAAATTAAATTATAAATTTCTATACTTTTATTTACTATGCTACATGAAGCTATTGCAGATACGATAATGAACACCAAAATACTTCGGGCTAGATGATCATACCATTCTTCAATACTCCCAATATCAGTGTCATCAACAATCTTAGCAAGTTGTTCCTGGCACAGTGTGCTCGTCCTCAGAAGCTTCCTCTGATCTTTGCTTAAATCAGAAGATTTCATCAGATTGTGAATGCACTTCACACCATTTAAAGGGTTTCTGATTTCCTGACGAATATAAGCCAATTTTGTGAAGCTATTTGCTGCAGCCTGTTCTGATATTTTCTGGACCTGCATTACATATTGAAGTTCTGGACTTGCAACATGCAAAAAGCACAAAACACCCGTTATCTTTCCCTCTGCATCTGTCCTTTTGTTCGCAGAAAGTAATGCTTCAACATAATTACCCTGCAGATCATAGAACCCAAAAACCAATTTGTCTGGATCCTGGCCTGCAATTACACTGCTCAGGAATATTCTTAGCTTAGTTAGCGTGTCTTGATCTTTGACCCGACAACCAAAATTACTGACAGTAAAGACTTCCCCAAGAAGCATGCGATCAGTAGTTTCTTCCCTATTCAAGCCCGACAATTTGTGCATAGTATCATTCCACTCCAAACATCGACCATGCTCATCCATCATAAATATTGGAGGTATAAGATCACAAGGACTCCGCACGATTCCAGCATAATCACCTTGGATTCTGGCATATTTGTCCATAATCAACTTTTGCCCTGTAACATCTTGCCCAAGAAAGCAAACGCCTACAATATTGTCATTCAAGTCTTTACTGCAACAAGCATTTGCAACTAAGATAATCATACCATTATCTCCCTCGGGACCAAATCTTTTAAGTTTGATTTCAAGATTCTTCTCTTCCTTGCCTGCCATTATAAGTCAGATCAATTGGAGACCGATTATAGATATCTTGGAAGCATAAAGAATCGAAAGGACATGAGCTCGAGAGATTCAGAGATATGATATTGAACAAGCTAAGTTTAAAGATATTTGTAACTCCAGCTTAAATGAACATATGAAATAACATAAAACCCAGTGGATCGAATTATAATATATTGAAACCCAAAATGGTGGGTCCATGTCTACATAATAGTAGGTCAAACATAAATTAATGTCGAAAAGGGGTTTAAATGCAAGTGTCAATGTAGCCAAATATTTCTGTAAGTTTTCTTTTCTCCTTTATATTCATTTTTTTTGGTTGAGGCGGCAGGGAGGGGGATTTGGAGTCAATGAAATTGAAGTTATTGACAAGTCCATAATTACTCCAAGTTAGCCCAACTAAGAAAACAAATTATCAAAGTATAAAAATGTCCATAAAGCTAAGAAGCTGATCATGCCTGAGTCGGTAATAATTTCAAAAAGATTTTCTAGAGGTTAAATAACATAAATAACTTTAGAAAATATATTTCTCATAACAAAACATGAGGGTTTTGAGAACTTTGTAGGCAATTAATGAGCAATAAAGGCTGAATATTAAGGAGAATTCTACCTTGTAAAGCCGACAAGAGAACATTTTTCATCACTTCAACTGAATCATCCTCAACAAGATCGACTAACGACATACCTATAGCTTTTTGAACAACCAATCCGGTTAGCTCAGCTACTTTCATATTCCAACCATTGATAATACCGGAGTCATCTACAGCCAAGATTGGAACAGAAGCCGTCTCAATCAGGCGAACCATTTCGCTGGCCAAGATCACGCAGCTCATCCACCCTTTGCATACTGGTATCAACTGATGAAACATTCACAATCATTTTGGAATCATCTCCAGTCTCATCTTGCAAAGATCTTCTTAATATCAATTGTAAAGAATGGATTGCATCCATTTCCACGTCTTCCCAGGGATGGCTACGGCTCTTAACCACCTCAAGGAAGGCTTTGAATGATGACCTTGGATGCATTCTTCTTACATCATCCTTCTCATCAGGATCATGTTTTGCACACCCCCACTGGATTTCTTTTGCTGTATGGGACCTGAACCAAAATATAAAATCCTTTGACGTAATTCGCATAGCAGCCATTCCGCATACTGCATCACCAAGAATGGAAGCACCTGGGTAGCCAGCCTCCAAGAGGCTATCAGTACTTAAACCTGTAGTCTCCCTGTGGTATTCAAGAAGCCATCTAGCTATATCACTGATTTGTGTCTCTGTAGGGGTGACCCCAAGTGACCAAATTTTGTTTTTAAAGTAAAGTGCAGCTCCATCACACTTAACAAGTTCCATCACATTTGGTGATTGAGTCACTATTCCAACCGGAGCGTCTCTTAGAAGCATGTTGCAAAGCACAGTTTGGGTTTGCAAAATATGTTTCTCCCTTAGTTGAGCGGCCAACTCCACTTCCTTGCCAATCTGAACACCGAAAACTTGAAGCAAGAACTCACAGGTATACCTCAATGGGAATGGAACAAACCTTGGGCTTGTGTGATGGCAAACAACCAAACCCCACAATTTTCTTCCCTTTTGCTGATTATTCTCTGTCTCATCACTCTCTTCATTGATGGTCACAGACATCACAAGAGATGCAATAGAACCCATATTGGCCATATATTGTGCATGACAGCCATGAGGAGACCTTAATGTGGATCCCAAAAGACTCAATGGCTGCGCCAATCTCTTGTCTTGAACTACTTTAACGGGCGGGGCCAAGCAATCACAAATCATCCTAACCTTATTTTTCATGAAGAGAAATCTTGAAGCTTGAGGTATATCAGTTGCTGGGTAGTGCAAGCCAAGATAGGGCTCCAGGTCTGGCCTGCGAGACTCTGCAATAACTTCCCCATGCTCATCATCATGAAACTTGTACACCATCACACGATCATATTTCATCAATTCATTCACTTCTCGAACTAATACATCACATAGTAAAGATATGTTCCCACTTGGCAAAGATTGCAACCTTGAGATAGCTTTTGCAGCAAGTTTATATGATTTTAATGCTCCAGCAGCTGTCACCGGTACATCAGCAGTATTCACCGGCTCCAAATCAATAACCAATCCCACATCAATTCGATGAAAAATTAGATAGAAGGGCTTACCGGAATATTTGCAATGAACAAGAATCGGATTTAGTAAATTAACTTCCCCAAAATTGGCTGCTTTCTGTAGTGCAGCAGCACTTGAGGAACGAAATAGCGTACGAACATCCGTTCCAAAAGTCAGAGCCTCTTGCTGCCCAATGCTAGGAACAGCATGTGGGGCTAAGTCCAACATTTCTGTGGCATTTTCACCGTATGCAAGAACCGTCAAGTTTTGCTCCTCGATGGCAATCATGCAACCAAACGGCTGGATTAGACTTCCTCTTTGCATCTTCTGAAGATAATTCGATACAGTAGATGAGGGGACATTGCTAGTGGAAGTGGATACATTAAGATCAACAGAAGTAGAGTAATCAAATAAGCGATCCGAATCTTCAAAGTCCACATGAAGCTGATCATGAATCGATGTCTGAGCAACCACACGATCACCACGATTTGATCGAGTAACAGAACTGCTCCTCGAACAATTCGTCTCGTTTGTTGATTTTGATGACATCTCTCACACCTCTCCCTCTGCAATTTTTCCTCTCAGTAGTTTCTACCCCAATACATTCCTTAGTCAACCCCAACACACAATTAAGAATCTTGTACAACCGCTACAAGAAATTGCAAACTCATCTACATGGATTTCAAATAGGTGCTCCGTGCTCCACACCAACTGATTCACAGAATAAACCCTGATCAAACCTGAACCCATCCAAAAATCACCTGTTCTTTATCAAACAGAATCTAGCAAATCCTAAAGACCACCCGTAAAAAAGGAGAGAGAAAAAGTGATACCCACTACCCAATTAAAGCCAAATAAAATAAAATAAAAAGAAGTAAAACTTTTCCATTACAAAGACCTGTAAAACAATGAAAGTCTTATAAAAAGGGAAGATAAATTTACACGCATCTGATCATATGATTCCATTGTCACCCAAAAAGCCACCAAAGAAAAGAAACGGATCAGCAGGAATGGATTCTCAAAGAAAATATCTAAAGGGTTGTTCTTTATTACCCCTCCAAAACCAACAAGCTACATCATCAAATCCCAGAAGCAAATCACAGCACAATCTTCAGATACCCATTACACTAAGCAACAGATAATGGAATAGTTCCTAGAACTAGGACAAATAATTATCACAAGCTTGGGGCCAAAATTACCTATTAAAAGAAGACTAGGAAAAATAATTAAACTTTGTTTCAGCTAAGAATTGACAATCCTATCACTGCAGACAAAAACCCAAATCCCCAAAATAAAGGCAGAAATAGCCGCAAACACAAAATTTCAAAAACTAAATGAATAATTCTAGTAAAAATAGTAATTACAAAATACAGGTGCAGAGAGAGGGATGGGTGTGACTGACCAGTAAAGATTGCAGGCAGCACGTGAAAACTGAAAATAAGCCTCAAAATTCTTGGAAATTGCCCACAAAGTTTAGCAAACTACAGCTATATGAATTACTTTTACTTCAAAATCTTCGGTTTGATTTGCGTTTGGGATTAAGTTTTTAAGTGGAGCAGTAATTATGAGATTATATTTGTGTTGTTGGGTTTCTTGGGAAAGCATTTTCTTTTCTCTTAGTTTCTTTTTTACTTTTAGTTTCTTCAAACATTTGATGTGATGGAAAGGTTGGTTCATGTCTGATCGTGTGTTTAGGTTGTCTAACACTAGCTGATTCTATATGAATAGCATTATTGCAGGGTTAGTAGCACTATATGGGCTGAACAAGGAACAAATTCGTGAAATCGCACCATTAAAAAAATTTCTAAACTTTTAAAACAAACGATCTTTAAAAATCTTAATTGAATACATCCCCTTTAATTACTTCAAACATTTGATGTGATGGAAATATGTCTGATCGTCGGTTTTAAAATGAGTTGCATTAATTTACAATTTGAGTGTGAAATCCCCACAAAAATACAAAACTCACCAACGATTAAAATTGTATGCATAAAATTGGTTATAAATAAATATCGAAATACTATGAAACAAACAAGATAAAGAAGTCAATTGTACAGAATAATTTATGAATTTTAATAAAAATATGATTCAGCTTTATCATCATCAGCATTATAATAACAATAATAATTTATAAGAACAAGTTCATCAATTAACTTTATTCATTTTTATCCATCACTATATTTATATAAATACATATCAGCTCATATACATATATATTTTTTATTTTCCTAATATTATTATCCTAAACTTAAAATGTTAAACTTATGTACTATTTTTTTTTATATGAGTAGTGTTATATATGATAACAAAATTTATCAATATTAAATAAAATACGTAACAGATACATGAGATATAATAATAAGCATGAGACTCATTAAATAATTAAATTATTTTATCATTTTATGTTCAATATTAATTTGTCACGCCATACATTATATAAAACCAAATTTACGGTTTGCGTTTGGTTTTATTTAGTTTTAGTTTAGATAAAACATTATAAGTACGATTGTGTGTGTTATCAAAGTGGTATTTAATATTGTGTAATGCAAAATTGTTAATTTAAATTGCATAAAATTTTGTTGTTTCTATTAGTTTTAGAATCGAAACCGCCAATCATAAGCATTTTCATATGATATTTGAAATTTATCAAACCTCACATAAATAATTTCGTATGCGATTTGAGCTTTAAATCGTAATAGTACTCACCCCTAGTTCATCACCCCAACCAAAAAATGAATATTTTTGGGCTTCATTTTTTGCAAATGGACCTGCCTTTTTTGAAAAAATTTACTGTTTTGAACCTTTGTAGGAATTATTGAATAAAGTCGAATCTATAATCTATAATCTATAATCTTTTTTTGGACTATAGGATAGAATTAATACTTTGTAAGTTTTTATTTCTATCAAAAATAATAGTTTTTTCGTTATAAATTATAAGATTAATATTGACTTTCTAAACATTACACAAATAAAATTAGGGTGTTCTAAGTAAGCAATTGATTATTTTTACTACCAATAATAAAATTATGAAAACGGCCTCGTGGAATAACGTTGTGATTTAATTGCGGGGTTTGGTTAGATTTTGTTGACCATAAGGATTTAATTATTTTGTTGATTTATAATGTTCTCTCTTGTAGGGGTCCTCTAATGCTATTTGTGGGGTGAATATGTTGTAAAACTACAAAGTTTCCTTATAAATTTAATATATATATATATATATATATATATATATATATATATATATATATATATATATATATATATATATATATATATATATAGGAACAGGATCTTGTCCAGAACTCCAGATGGAGTTTAAAATTTGGTCTTTTTTTTAAAAACACATAAAAAAAAATAAAAAAATTATGGTACAGATGCATACAGGATATATTTTGTTATATGTATCCAAATCACACCCAAAATACTGTATTATGTAAAAATTCAAGTTCCATAAATTTTTACTTTTTTTTTTAGTTGTTTAAAAAAAAAGTAAAAAATCAATAAAAAAATAAATTCCGGACATTAGATCCGTTCGGACGTCCGGACTGGATCTTGTCCCTCTATATATATATATATATATATATATATATATATATATATATATATATTATCATAACATTGAAAGTAATTTGACATCTTATAAAACAATACAAATGCTTTGTTTTTATTTTTGCTTTGATATTGATGAGTTTCAAAATTTTGATTTCGAACTATTTTAGATTTAGATTTGTGGTGTTTATTGGCAGGGGTTACTTTGGTTCTATTTTTTTTTTTTCTAGATCTGATTTGGTAAAGTAATTTGGGTTAAAGTTTTTCAGTAGAACAACATTAAAAAATTTTGGTTTTTAGGGTTTGATCCACATTTCCATATTTGAATCTATGATTATGATTAAGTATTAGTTGAAATTGATAAAAATTTATGTTGAATCCATGATGAATAATTTACACTACATGGAATTTTATTTTTTGTGTGAATTTAGTTCATTAATTGAATTTTAACAAAAAAGATAAATAAGATAAATTGGAAAATTTTCTAATTTTATATATATATATATATATATATATATATATATATATATATATATACTAGTTGTGTCCCATGACTCTAGCACTATATGAACGGTGGAATTTATTTTAAACTTTAGACGGTCTAGATGATTTATTAAAGTGAGCGAAAAATTCAAAATTAATTGTAATTTGTTATATAAATAGATAGATATATATGTGTGTATCTTCTATATTCTTAAAGGAGGATTTCTAACAGTGGGGTTAGATTTGGGGTGGATGTTGTTCATATTTCTTCAATTACTCTAGTGGGCTATAGACAATGATTCATTGGACTTGTTTTGTTTTTTTTTAAAATTTTATTTTTTCCGTTGGATGGTATTTTGATTTGCTGCTCACTTGATAGTTGATATGCACCACATATATGCATAGATGTAGATATAGAGAGAGAGAGAGAGAGAGAGAGAGAGAGAGAGAGAGAGCGGCGGTAATGACAGCACCGGCGCCTACGGCAGTGAAATAAATTCAATTTATTTTAGTCTAAATTTTTAATTAGTTTATTTAAAATGGTTGTTATATTATTTCTTGCTTAGTTTGTTTAATAATAATAATAATAATCTCTCCATTTTAAAATATTAGATAATTTTATATTTTTAAAGTATACTTAAAATATTAAAAAATATGAATTCATTAATTTTATATAAATATATTTGTAAAAATTATACATTAATATATTAATTTAATTAATTAATTTTATTATTATTATTTTATTTAATTATTTGTTATGTATATTAATTTGATTTATATTTCGTTTAACTATTTGTTATAGAATTGAGTATAATTTAATTTAATTAGTTATTCGACAAAGCTTCTCTCTCCTCGTCACATGTGACACATAGATTTTCCGTTAATATTTTAACAAAGTAGACGATTTTTTGTAAAAAAATTACAGTTCAATGAGTTGACTGTAAAAAATTTAAGTCCAGTGATACATTTGTAAACCGAGGTCGACTAGAGTGGAGAAAAGTGTATTTAACTCATCAATAATATAAAGAAAAGTGTCGCTATAGCCATCGCGATAAGATCTATAACGACAATTTTCATATGAAAATATTATTTTCTGTTGTGAATTTATCGGTTTACATAATATAAACCTTTCTTTATATTTTTTTTATTTCGTGTTATTTGTATTATCAGATAGTTTTTTTTTAATGTAAAAGCTTAGTTTCCTTGTTTTATATACTTATGATAGGATTATTATTTGTTTTGTAAACTTTTACTTTCACTATTTTGGAATTTTTTATAACATATGTGAAAACTATTTATCATTGTGTTGATTGAAGGTGATATTTTTTTAAAATTTTGAGTGTGAAATTATTAAAACGAATTATTATTTTTGCTTTTCCCGATGAAAAACCGGTCAAACCTAGATATTAAATTGATATTTTTATATTAACTTTATTCTAGTAATATTTGTTATGACAACTAGCTATTGCCTATAAATATTATTAGATATCTTCCTAATTTGAAAAGATTATTATTCGATTTTTTTCATTATACAATACTACTCCCTCCGTCCCAAATTAATTGATTAGTTTTAATTTTTTAAAGTCAAATTAACTATTTTTAAAATTAATTTTTTATTATTTTTGTTAAAATATAGATGAAGAGATTATAACCAAAAGAAAGTATATACAATTTATTACTCATCCTAATTTTTATAATTTTAAAAATATATTTATATATGCTTAATTATTAATTCTAAAATAATCAATTTAATTTAAAAAAATCAAAGCTGAAGCAGTTAATTTGAGACGAGAGGGAGTAATATATTTCTAGCTTTTGAACTATTTCAAAAATAATAATGTTAACTTGTGTCTAAAAAATTATAATTATTAATCATTACATCGGATTATACAAACAATATCATTGTGTATGTACAACTATCAGTTTAAAGAGTATATATATATACAGACTTAAAGTAATACTTTCTTCGTTTCGAATTTAACAAATTTAAATTAAAATAATTTATTAAAGTTTTAAAAATAATAAATTTCATAACTAATAATACCGTTTTGATAGACATGAACTACATAAATTCATGTCAGTTTTAGTTTAAAAATATTTAAAATTAATTTTTCAAAAATCAATATTAGTTTATGATTTGGAACAGAAAAGGGAGTAATTTATTTCTTTAGACGATGATCGTATTAAATTATACTACTACATTTTATAAATGAGACTCTTATATAATTTAACATATATTTGATAAAAACAATATATGGAAGTATATATTTATTGTTCCTTGTCTTTTATCTTGGCAGCAATAAAAAATAACATAGTAGAGAGAAAGAGGAGGGAAAATAACAAGTGCTTATATATATCTCTATCTCCCCAATAATCTTCTTCAATAAATTTAAATAAACAAAAGAAAGATTAAGAATCATTGATTCAATTAAACAAATAAAATTAAATGCCTTGAAAAGTTAAATCTGAGTAACTAACAATGGGGTCTTAAATCATAATGTCTCATAATAATTAATTGTAGATTCAACAATTCCGAACAACATTATGCAATACATCAACAGCTTATTCATGTATCTGACAAGAAAATTACACTTAAAAAAGATGGAATCCTCGTTCAAATCAGGATTTCTTATTCACTTTGATGTTTCTGGCACGGAAATTACAATGATGATGCACTAAAGATGGAATGCTTGTTGAAATCAGGATTATCTTATTCAAAACAAGGATAAGTTATGGTATTTTAGTGTTTAAAAAAAACAAAAGAAAATAAATAATCAACCTGCATTGATGCCAACAATATATATATACATTTAGTGCAACTGCTTCCTGCAAGTTAAGGTGCAACTCAAAACTCCTCCTCCTCTTGAAATTCAGTTTAAAGAGTAGCACATATTCACCGATTAGTTTTACCTGAAAAGTTTAGGCACTCCCATTGCTTCTAATACAAGAAGCAAAATGAAGGTCATGTTCCTCCATAAAATTATCAATGAGAAAAAATTCCAGGAATCAATCGCACTACATCATATAAAGTTCAACTACAGCATGACTATGTCATCAAGGAATTGGAGGTCAAATAATTGTATTGCAGAAGGTCCTAAATTTTTTAAGTTTTAATTTCAAATGTAATAGATACTTGCAGTAATTTTTACATCACATAGTAGATACTATTTAAACACAAAACCTGGACTCTATCAAAAGGCTCGTTGCAATTAATATGTTTTAGAGAGAAAATAAAGAGACAAGACCACGGCTTGAATCCTTAAAGTAGCTCACACGGAACACTATCGAGGCACTTGAAGCTATGGTAAAACTCATTTCAGCACATGCATGTTTTTCAGTAATAATATAGGGAGCACTTGATTTTATTAGCTAAGTTGGTTATTCTAATAACTGGGGGAATGTTAATGCTAATGAGAAAGTTCTGTGTTCTTCCTTCAATCAGTAAATCCATGCATGGTTTTAATAGTTTGGTTGAATTGATGGGAAACATGTGGTTGTCTACATTAAACTACTAGTTCCATGCATGGAGTAGTGTGTTAACGGATGACGGGATGAAGGAGAAAATAACAGTCACAAGAACTTAAGAGTCATGGACACAGGCGGAAACTAAAACAATGTACAGGTTGAGTGGAACAAGAGATTTTAGAATTCAAATTGTTGGAGTGCATAGCATAAATTTTATATCTTTATGTATACGAGTTTATTGTCTTCAAATATAAATCAACAATTAACCAGAGACAAACTAGAGGGATGATCACAAGCTATAGTAAACATATGAGATGAGGGAAGTAACAGAAACTAGAGGGAAATTAGAGGGAGATGAGTTTTTCTAGAGGGATGGCCTTGGCCAAAACTAGGAATACTCATTTCAGAGATGGTTTTATTCAAATAATATCTCGAAAACAATATGAGATATCCGGGACATATTACAAAGTATAGAAGTAGCTTCTAGTAATTAGAAAAATTTAAAATATATATTAGTAACTTTTACCTCTTTTGACAACTAGGAATACTCATTTCAGAGAAGGTTTTATTCAAATAATATCTCGAAAAACAATATGAGATATCCGGGACATATTACAAATGTGTAGAAGTAGCTTCTAGTAATTTGAAAAATTAAAAATATATATTAGTAACTTTTACCTCTTTAGACAATTGAGAGAGAAAGAATCCCGAGGACTTTCATAAGTGTGTGCCTCCCAAATGATACATGTTAGCAAATTCCAAGCACAACTGATGGTCCCTCTCATCTCCCCAGCCTCCCCAACCCTTGAACCCAGCTTGATATCCTGATTGGTGTTTATATACATGTACTCCCCAGTCCGACTTAATGTTGGCAGCCTTATCAATCTCTTCTATATCAATTTTCACAGCACTATCATCCATACAAGCAGCTTTCTCCCCCTGACCCTGATGCAAACCACATTTCCCAAAGTGAACAGCACTAGTCCTAGGCCCTCGTAGTGTATAAACAGGACCACCAAATGAAGGATAAACTGTTGCCCACATAGTTATATCCCAGTTGTACTCGTCAAAGAAACAATATTCTCTTGTCTTCCTATGTATTTTCCTCCATATAGTCCGATTAAATGCATAACCCACATTACCCATTCTCTCTGCGATTAAACTCTCCCACCCCTCTCCCCTTGACTTCACATCAGACGGTGCCAAATTTGCGGCATAGCAATCAGGACACTTTTGAGGCTTCAGTTCCATAAGTAACTGCAGGTTACGATATGCATTGGGGAAAATGAAGTGATCCTCTTCTATGAAAAGAATATGATCAGAGTGCTGACGAGTTTCCTTTAACCCATCCCACACTGTGTTCATCATCCACCACCAATGATGCTTCAACGATACAATCTTTGGTGCTCGGTGGTTACCATATTGATCGGAATTCCCTACACAATGATTCTTAATTGGGTCATCTTTATCCTTGCAATCCTTCGGGGAGACACCAGGAAAGCTATCAGGAAAGACATGGGGCGAGTAAGGAGCAAATATTTCTTTCACTTGGCAGAACTTGATACCATCCACAATCTTGTTCATCTCTTCAAAGTACCCATCATGACTGACAATAAGCAGAGTTTCACTAATCCCCACAACATTAGAAAGGCTATCAACAACTAACTGGAGATATTGGGGTCGATTATGAACATACAGAACAATTATTATATGATCCTTGGCTAGAGTTGGATACAAATCCATGTTTCTCGGGGGCAACTGATTTCGATTTTCTAACAAAATTGATAGCTCGCTCTGTTTTGGGAGGTTAATTCTTCCTCTAAGTCTCATTTTCCTACCCTCATCAATTTCTTTAGAATTTGAATTCCCTAAATTGGTAGCTGAATTTGTCGTCCTAGGTAGAAAAAGCAGAAAATAAACCCCTAATAAAGTTATAACAAGTACTGGGAGAAACCGGCGTAAATCTCCATCTCTAATCCGGCCTTTCTTGTATAGGGCCATGGCTTCAACACAACATAAGAAGCATCAAAATCTCTCATGGCATTTACAAATACAGAATCCACAGTTTTTAGAACTTAAAAAGAGAACCACAGATTTTCTTAGGAAGATATACCAAAACTGATATAGCTAAGAAATAAGCTTAAAATTGCATAAATCCAAAAGAGTAAATTCCAAAAGAAGAAGAGGGTAAGTACTAAAACCTCCAAAAATGATCTTCAGTGTGACAGTAGAGTATCAATGCGACATATGATGAAGACCCAGAAGACGAAACACAAGGTCGCTACTGCCGCAAGATAAATCAACCACCACAATCAAGCTTTGGAGTTCAAAATCAGCAAAATCCCACCAAGAGAAGATCAAAAAACTAGGGTAGTAAAGATTGAGATAAAGTTGGGTAGCAAATTACTCTATTATTAATTAAGAGAGACCCAAAAAGAGGAGCGTCAAATTCGTTAAGGTTTTTGGTCACAAAATCTGAAATTTAAGCAGTAGACTTGTAAACGCGTAGTCAAAAACAAGGAGTTTGATTTTATTTTATTTTTTCTTTTTTTCCTTTTTTTTGGAACCAATTTTTTTAAAAAAAGAACATGCATTTACAGTAAAACCTCTATTTAAGAATACATTTGAAATTAAACTATTTGTATTCTAATTAAGAGATTATTACTAAATAAAGTTATTGATACAAAATATTTTCCGAACACCCAAAAATATCAACTTTAACAAAAATATCAATAAGAACTCCATAATAATTATTATTCAAAAAATATTTATGCAAAGTACTCTTTTATAGAAAAATGAGGTCTTTTATAGGAAAATGTAGTCATTTATAGGAAATATAGTTTTTTTTATAGGAAAATATAGTTTTTTATGCAAAGTACTCTTTTATAGAAAAATGAGGTCTTTTATAGGAAAATGTAGTCATTTATAGGAAATATAGTTTTTTTTATAGGAAAATATAGTTTTTATAGAAAATGTAGTCTTTTAAAATTAATATTATCTCTCTTTCATATATATATATATATATATATATATATATATATATATATATGAAATTATTACTATATATATAGAGGTATAGTTTCTTAATCTGGACTTAAAAAATATATAACATTACAATTTAGAGGTTATTTCTATTTATAATTGGCCTAAATTGAGACCAAATTTTTTTATAATATTATAGAGGTTATTCTTATATAGAGTATTTCTTAAATATAAATTTTATTGTATAATCATTGAATGATATACGGATACTTCAAGAAATAGACGGTTGTCATCAAAGAAAGTTGAAGCTTTAACAGCCGACTTATTTTTAAATGATTTAAAATTAAAATATAAATTAATTTATAAATTCTTGACTTATAAGTAATGACTTATAAATAAAAGTGTTCGATATCAATTTAATTTATAAGTCAAAAATTAAGTTAAAACAAGTTATAAAGGTGTTCGGCTCATAAGTTAAAATCAAATATAAAATTACTAAAAATGACATTAATAAAAAGAGAGACAAAATAGAGTAAGGGCAAAATAGACATTATAAGTAACTATATGTGACTTATTTAAAAATGACTTATAAGTCATTTTAAAATAAGTTAGTTTGATCAAATGTAATGTCTATTTTGCCACCCTTTTTATTAATGTCCTTTTTAACAATCTTTACATTTATTTTAACTTATAAGTCATTATGAGTCAAACACCTTTATAACTTGTTTTAACTTAATTTCTGACTTATAAGTCAAATTAATGTCGAATGCTTTTACCTATAAGTCAAAACCTATAAATCAACTTATATTTTAGTTTATAAGTCATTTTAAAATAAGTCATCCCGAACATTTTAGTCATTTTAAAAATAAATAACTATTTGTAACTTATTTAAAAATGACTTATTAGTTATTTTAAAATAAATTACAAATACTTGCTTATTTTTTTGACTTAAAAAATAATTTATAAGTACAAAAATAAGTTGTTATTGAATAAAGAAATAGTAGCAAATGATTTATAAATTAGTTTGGATCGTTATAATTACGGTCATCAGGTCACTCAACTTTCTTGAACTTCCGGCATTGGGCATGCATTAACCCCTAGCCTATGGCTTCCTTGTGGTGGTAAAACTTCAAGGAGGTTTACTACCAAAGGTAATAATTTCAAAGGGTAGGGGTCTAGGGGAGTAGTCTTATGGATCTAATTGGTCCAACTCTTGTTGATTTTTTAATTAAAGATATTATTGGTTCAACACTTCAACTCAATACATATACTACACGGCTACACCATAACCATCCCTTTAAGACTTTTGGTCTACATGTGAGGAGATAAATTGCTAAACATATACACCACACATATCTTTGAAAGATGGCCGCTTAGTGGATATGAGTTATATCTTGCTTGGCCAGATGTCACATTTCACTTCAAGAAAAATAGCAGGAGTGGAAATTTTGTAGCCACTATATCCATATCCTAAACCAAAAGATATACTCTCTATGTGATAGTCCAAAGAACCATCTTGAGATATACATAAATTTATTTATTTTTGAAAAATGGCAGCTAAGTTGGCCATCTCTTCTCCACTCACCACCAAACTTCCCCTCCCTACCAGACTCTCATCACCAGCTCTCTCCCCCATCTCAGGCTCATCAAGACCAAAGGCTAAACACTTCAGAATTCATGCAGAATTGGGTTTGGCTGCTTTGTCATGTTTCATTTACAAGTTCCAATCTTGTTTCAAAAGCACAAATTTTTACCTATAATTTTGTTTAAATTTTGGACCAAAATGACAATTGGTGTAGATGGATTTGTTTCTTTATAGGGGGAGAAGAGGGAGAACTCAGACAAAAACAGAAGAGGAAATTCATCACCAAAGAAGAAGAACCAGAACAGTAAGACTCATGTTTTACCTAGCATATTAATTCCAAGTACTTTTCTTGATTTCTAAAATAAAACAAGAAAAATAATTCGAAAGTTCTACCATATGGACATTCCAATTACTGAATACAAAATATTTATCAGCAGAAGTTATTTGCTAAATGCAGGTATTGGCAAACAGCAGGGGAAAGGGAAGGGGAGAATCCCATGTCAACACCCCTACCTTACATTATCTTATTTGGTATGTCAACACCTTTCGTAATCTTAGCCATTGCCTTTCTCAATGGTTGGATTAAGGTGCCCGTTCGATGAAATGAAAAGAAGAGAAGCAGCATCAGATAAATCTCTTATCTGATTTGTTTAAGTACTGAGATCTTTATTTCAATATTTTGAGTTTTTTCAGATGTAAAAATGTGCCTATACACATTGTTTTGAAAACTGGTGTTTTTGCAGTTCATATCTCAAGATATAAATAATTTTTTTACCAAAAAAAAAAATCAAGCAAAAGTAGAGAAGAAACATGCCAGAGGAAGGAAGTACTATATCTGTCTAAGTTACTTCATCTCCATTTACTTGTTGATTTTGCACTGATACATCTATGGATCATGAACTCATGGTATCCTACATTCCTACCTTAAAATCCAAACTAAAGATCACTGCTTTATAATTTCTATGCATAATAGATTTTGGGTTGAGCTGAATAGCCATAACACTAGCAACTAAGCCATCAAACCAACAATTTCTGACAAAAAAACATTATATAACAAGGGTCGAGGGTCGATTTTGTTGGAGCAACAATGCCACCAAGAGATGCAAGCATGCCTCGATAAGCATTTGTTATTGGCCAGCAACCCAGAGGGGATCTACAAAAAATTTGTGTTTAGTTGGTCTATTGGATTGGAATGAATCATTCTCATCCCTGTCAAATTTGTGGATTTCATTTCTTGGAGAACAGGAGAAGGGTATGGAATGACCGACTCTAAGTGGAATGGAATGAATCATTCTGCTCTACATTTCATTCCACCAATTTAACTCATTTACCGAATTCATTTCTTCAATCTAAACGTAGGAAGGTTTGATTACATATCATACATGTTCCTAAGATGTATTTCACATTGAGCTTCATTATACAATTATGAGTGGCTTGCACTGCCATCCACTGTGCTAACTGTTAGCATGGGTGCAAAACCAGGCAGTTTAAATTACTGGCTTAACTGTTGGATTTTTGTTATTAAAATCTTATTTATCTATTTGTTTATTTATTTATGTTGGATATTTATTTATTAATATAAGTACATCATTCATCATTTATTAAATGGTCATTTATTTTGTTTATATAAATCTCCATATTATGTATATTTATGGTTTATGTGAATAAATAAATGTTAAAAAGATATAAATCACATGTAATATATAAATAAAGAAATAATAGTTTATAATCTAAGATGATTTGGAGATACACCCTATAGGTTATACTACTTTAACAAAATTGATTTATCTTGATCATACAAGTTGAAATTCTAATTAAATTACTAGTGCATGTATTAACGGTGTTCATTAAACAGAGCATGTGATAATATTTTAGTTATAAAATATGTCACATAAATACTAGTTTGTGAAATTTCTTAATTTTAAATAATAATGGACTTAATATTGTTGTATATATTAATTTGATATTTCAACGAGTGAGATTACATTGTGTTAATTAATACCCGGAATGCCAATTAATATATTTAATTAATATGAGGAACACTATTATTGTCAAAACATCTATAAAACATATATATATATATATATATATATATATATATATATATATATATGTATTACATTATACAGATTATTTAACAAGCTTATAAGCGACCATAAAACTATAAAAATGATCCTAGTTTTATTACTTTTTTAAAACCTATTTTCTGAATATTTTCCCAACATTAACATGCATGCAAATTGCAAAGTCATTATGGCAATGGTTTGTATTCATAATCACAATGGAGAAGGTACTGCTTAGTTCAGGTCCCTCATTGTTGGGGCATCATAGAAAAGTTTTGGCTCCCATGAAATGGATCAGCAGTACTAAAAAGTCATATTTGACTAGCATGAGTATTATATTATGTATACTGGAGAAATCTTGTAATGTTTTGTTCATGGAGGCTAGGTATCAATGGAAACTAGAAGCTTACTAATACGCAGGAGTACATTATCCAAAATGAATTGAAATCGCAAAAGCATGTACACATAGGAACAAAATTCCTGCTAATTAAAAAGTTTTCTCCTTGCCTAACAAAGAAATTTAAATAACATTTTCTCTTCATCTTGTATATTTCCAAACCCTAATAATTCACTCTTTTAGCTTTTTCAAGGATTTGTAAAGTACAGCTGTAACATATTTTTTGCGAAAACGCTGAGTTGAGCCAAGTGCTGCCATAGATTCACCGGTAGGCGGTTTATGAATGTAAAAATGGTTCAAAATACTAGATAAAGGCTTCTCCAAGGAGGATGGGGGCTGGTCTAGAGGTGTGCGCTGCAGGAGTGGAGGCAATTCAGGAACTTTTTCATTAAAATCTTCTAAACTGAAGGATGCATTGTCATAGCTTGATAAACGAGGATGGATTTCTGGAATATATTCCTACAATACCATCCATTAGTCGGTTCCTGATTTACCATATATGCTCAAAAATTGGAATAATGAAAATTTAAGGAACAGATATATATATATATATATATATATATATATATATATATATATATGTAAACTAGTTTATCACTACAGACTGATTACAGAAAATGCCTGCCAGAATGAGCAATTGTCAAGAATCTCCTTCATCAAAGTAATATATATACATTCCCAAGTCACTTGGTGAATATTGTATTGTTTAAATCATTATTTAGCTTTGATGCAGAAGATGATAAGTTTCAACTTTGAAAGTCTAGTTCAACTTTGATGCCTAAACCTCAACAAGCCCTATCGATTAGTACACATAAGAAATTAATTATAGACACCGTTCTATCCTCTACCATGCCTGATTCAAGTGTTTTACTTCAAAAGTTAACCAATATAATGTTATTTTTTTTAAGACAATTATTTTTTTCTATCTCTATATATATTTGCAAGAAATATGGATACCAATTCTGTTACAATAATTGGTTCTTCTTCTACACCTTCTATACCAAATGTTACTGTGAATCATGGTGAAAAACCAGAAAAGTTCAATAGAACAGAATTTAAAAGATGGCAACAAAAGATGTTTTATCTTACTACTTTGAACTTGGCGAGGTTTCTTCACGAAGATCCCCTGGGCTCAAAAAAGATGAAACAGGCAGGCAGGTTGTTGCCGCAATAGATGCATGGAAACATGCAGATTTTTTGTGCCGAAATTATATCCTTAATGGATTGGATAACACATTATACAATGTGTATAGTTTTCTCAAAACAACAAGAGAATTATGAGATTCCTTGGATAAAAAATATAAAACAGAAGATGCTGGCACGAAGAAATTCGTAGTTAGCAGGTTTTTGGACAACAAGATGGTGGATTCCAAGACAGTCATCAACCAAGTTCAAGAATTACAAGTAATTCTGCATGAAATACATGCAGAAGGTATGTCCTTAAGTGAATCTTTCCAAGTTGCTGCTATTATTGAAAAACTACCATTTATGTGGAAAGATTTTAAAAATTATCTCAAGCATAAACGCAAATAGATGAAACTTGAAGACTTAATCGTAAGATTAAGGATAGAAGAGGACAATCGTGCTTCTGAGAAGAAAACGGGAAGGACCTTTGTGGAATATAAAGCTAATGTAGTGGAACAAGATCCAAAGTCTAAAAAAAGAAAGTTCTTTGATAATGGGCCTCAACAGGGAACAAATAAGAAGTTCCAAGGCAAATGCTACATCTGTGACAAGCCCGGACATAGGGCAAAGGATTGTCAAAAGCGAAAAGACGAACAATAATAAGTCCGCACAAGCCGATGTAGCTAAGTGGATGGTCTTCTTCAAGATATTTCGAAATGAACCTTTCAAATGATTGTTTGTAAATAAATATGGTTGAGAATCTAAGAGAATGGTGGGTAGATACTGGAGCAACCTGCCATGTGTGTTTTGACAAGAAGATGTTCTCCACGAATCAAGAAATTGAGAAGAAAAAACATTTATACATGGGAAATTCTTCTTCATCCAAGATTGCTGGACAAGGAAATGTGATTCTGAATATGACATCTAGCAAGGAACGCACCCTCAACAACGTGCTCCGTGTGCCTGATATTAGGAAAAATTTAGTGTCAAGATTCCTTCTTAATTAGTCAAAAGAAATTTAAATTAGTCTTTATATCAGAAAAATTTGTCTTAACTAAAAATGGGATGTATGTGGGGAAGGGTTATATGAGCAATGGGCTTTTCAAAATGAATGTAATGACTATTGTACCTTCCAATATTAATAAAATTACATCATCTGCTTATATGATTGAGTCATCTAATTTATTGCATAGTAGATTATGACATGTTAATTATAATACTATACGTAGATTAATTAATATGGATTGTTTGCCAAAATGCGAGATTAACTCTAATCATAAATGTGAAATTTGTGTTGAGGCAAAACTTCGGAAATCTTCTTTTAAATCAATTGAAATAAGTACAGAACCTCTTGAATTAATACATACTGATATTTGTGATTTAAAGTATATACAGACAAGAGAAGATAAGAAATATTTTATCACTTTTATAGATGATTGTACAAGATATTGTTATGTTTACTTATTGAAAAGTAAAGATGAGGCTTTGGAAATGTTTATACATTACAAAAATGAGGTTGAGAACCAACTTGATAAAAAGATCAAGATAGTTAGAAGTGATAGAGGTGGAGTGGGGAATATGAATTTTTATTTGTTGAAATTTGTTCACAACATGGTATAATACACCAAACAACTGCACCTTATTAACCACAACAAAATGTTATTAGAGAAAGAAAGAATAGAACTTTGAAAGAAATGATGAATGCATTATTATTAAGTTCTGGGCTACCTCAGAATTTGTGGGGGAAGCAATTCTTTCAGCAAATTATATTCTCAACCGAATACCTCAAAAGAAGTCTAATGTTTCACCATATGAATTATGGAAAGGACGTAAGCCGTCGTACAAACACTTAAAAGTGTGGGGGGTGTTTAGCAAAAGTAATGGTTCCTCCATCCAAAAAGGTAAAAATAGGACAAAAACAATAGATTGTATACTCATTGGTTATGTTAATAATAGCAGTGCAAATAGATTTTTGGTTAATAAATCAAAATTTAAGGAAATACATGAAAAATATTATTATTGAGTCAAAAGATGCTGAATTCTTTGAAACAGTATTTCCTAATAAAAAGGAACAAGAGCTAAGTTCTAACGAACAAGAAACAAGTTCAAATAAAAGAACTTATGAGGTTGTTAATGACAGTAATCATGGTTTAGAATATATTAATGAACTTAGACGTAGTAAACGTGCTAGAACATCACAATCTTATGGTCCGGATTTTCTAACTTATTTTTAGAAAATGAGCCTCAAACCTATAAAGAAGCAGTATCGAGTCCTGAATCTCCATATTGGAAAAAAGATATAAATAGTGAAGTAGATTCCATTTTGCACAATCATACGTGAGAATTAGTAGATCTCCCACCAGGCTCTAAACTTCTTGGATATAAGTGGATATTCAAGAAAAAAACGAAAGGAGATGGATCTATAGACAAATATAAAGTAAGACTTGTAATCAAAGGATACAGACAAAAAGAGGGTTTAGATTATTTTGATAGTTATTCTTATGTGACAAGAATATCCTCAATTAGGATGTTAATAGACATTGCACCTATATATAATATATAAATACATCAAATGAATGTAAAAACAGCTTTCTTGAATGGAGATTTAGAAGAAGAAATCTTCATGGAACAACCAGAAGGATTTATTGTTCCAGGTCAAGAAAATAAAGTTTTTTGGCTTGTAAAGTCTCTTTATGGATTAAAACAAACACCTAAACAATGACATGAAAATTTTGATAATGCAATGTTATCAAATAGTTTCAAAATAAATGAGTGTGACAAATGTGTGTATGTCAAGGATACTAAGAATGGGTACGTCATTATTTGTCTTTATGTAGATGATATGCTCATTATGGGTAGTAATAATGAAATCATTAAAATTTCTAAATTTTTTTTAAATAATATGTTTGATATGAAAGACATGGGTGTTGCCGATGTAATATTAGTTATTAAAATTTCTAAAACATCTGATGGGTTAGTGTTATCACAATCACACTATGTTGAGAAAATACTCAGAAAATTCAATCAATATGATTGCAATCATGTGGAAACACCAGTAGATATAAATATACACTTGTCTAAAAATAAAGGAGAGAGCATATCACAACCTTAGTATGCATAAATAATTGGAAGCCTTATGTACTTAATGAATTGTACATCGTCGACATAAGACAAGTCGTGTCGATAAATTGAGTAGATTTACAAGCAATCCAGGACATAATCACTGGAAAGCGATTATAAGAGTTTTAAGGTATTTAAAATATACTCAAAATTTTGGATTGCACTACTCAAGATATCCAGCAGTACTTAAAGGATACTATGATGCGAATTGGATATCGGATACAAAAGATTCTAAATCCATAAGTGGTTTTGTGTTTACAGTAGGTGGAGGAGCAATATCATGAAAATCTTCTAAACAAACATGCATTGCTCGATCAACGATGGAATCTGAGTTTATTGCATTGAATAAATTTGGAGGAGAAAAAGTGAATGGCTTCGTAATTTTTAGAAGATATTCTATGTGGCCTAAAACTGTGTGCTTTATTTGTATCCATTGTGATAGTCAATCAACAATTGGAAGACGCGAGTCACACGATATAATGGTAAGTCTAGACATATTCGTCGTGAACCTGATACCATAAAACAATTGCTCTCTAACGGCATTATGTCTATTGAGTACATAAAGTCGAAAGAAAATATAATGGATCCGTTGACTAAAGGTTTGACTAAAGAGCAAGTAAAAATAACTTCGAAGGGAATGTGTTTAAAGCCTATAAACAATGATCGCCATGATAGAAACCCAACCTAGTTGACTGGAGAACCCAATATCTAAGTTCAAAGGGACAACTAAATTGTGAACGATTCAACCAAATCACTATAAAGAAATTAATTTCTTCTGCTCATTCCTATGATACGAGATAATGATACCTACAGCGGTTACAGGATAAGTTATGTTTTTAATGATTCTTAAATCTTGATAAACATGTGGAATATGACAGGATACTCTTATTAAGAATCACCTATGTGAGTGTGGGCCAATTCTATAAGAAGGATAAGACTATACTTCTCTAAAGCACTCATAAATCCGAGATTGTTTGGGGCCAAAATGAACAAAATCATGATAACCAAATAATGTTTGGAAAGATTCTGTGTGAATTACTATTGTCTCGATTTACACAAACGATTGGACAATTCAAGACATCACGTTCACTGGACAACCAGTAAACCCGATAGTCTTTCACAATGGAAGGTTCAAAGCCAAAAGCTACCTCTCTTAATACAAATAATTTCTAATTTTGTCTCTCTCTCTCTCTCTCTCTCAGAGTCTGCATAACATTTGTATAAGGCTGACAGTCAATATCATTCATGTGGGAGATTGTTAGAATTTGAGTCTAAATTAATGTGGGTGTTATTAATTAATTTTAAATTTTAATAATTTCATATGTTAATGTGTTCTACTCCATGTGTAGATTAAATTAAGTATTTGGAAACTCAAATCCATGGAGTAATGAATGAGATATTAACTCCCAAAAATCACACTTGGAAATGATAAATTATAATAAATACATGTGAGAAAAATCAAGTCCCACATAGGTTAGGAATTAAACTTTTAATGTGTTTATATACAAAGGAATTGCTCTTGAGTTTGGGCCCCAAGGAGCACCCCACTTTTGTGGGAGGGAGATGACCTAGTCAAGGCTTGGTTCGAACCCACACGCATGAGCAGAATTGATCGGCTACTCGAGGTCGTGGATTTGGGTCCTTGTATATAATTTTTTAGACAATTTATTTAAATTTTTAATTAAATTTTATTTATTTAATTCTATTATCAAAACTGTGTCGTTTTGATAAACGGTATTTATTATATTATCAAAACTGTGTCGTTTTGAGAAGCGGTATCTACTGAAAGGGTATCAGTCTGAACGGACGGTCCAAAACTACGTCGTTTTGTCGCGCCTTTTCTATTAAGCCTAAAACTACGTAGTTTTGGTTCTGTTAATGCTTAAACTAAGTCATTTTATGGGTCGATGCGCCCATTCTGTAAATGATCAAAACTACGTCGTTTTGACCAAAGGATGCCAACCATGCCTTTTCAGTAGCATCCCATGCCTTTTCAAGGGCTAAATACCCATCCGAAAGGTCACCAACCCCTCCTATAAATAGATAGGAGGGGGCAGCCTTCAAATTCACTCATTCACAAGCAATTAAGCATTATTAGTCATTTTAGTATTCTGTTTTCCATCAGTTTCATAGTTATAAAAAGAGAGAGTTAGAGCATTTATTTTTGGTTCGTAAGAGTATACTTTTTGTAGTGCTGCTAAAGTATACAGTGTTATTGTATCCTGGAAGACAAGTGTTATCAACTCTGAGCACCATACGGAAGGCATTATTGTCTTAAGGACATATATAGTACCAAGTATAGTAAAACCCCTATTTAGGAATACTCTATATAAGAATAACCTCTACAATATTATAAAAAAAATTGGTCCCAATTTGGGCCAATTATAATTGGGATCTTGAGGGTTTACAACTTTTAAGTCCCGTATTAATAAACTATATCTCTATATAGTAATAATTTCATATATATATATATATATATATATATATATATATATATATATATATATGAGAGAGAGAGATGATATTAATTTTAAAAGACTATATTTTTTATAAAAGACTACATTTCCTATAAAAGACTATATTTTTCTATAAAAGACTACATTTCCTATAAAAGACCACATTTTCCTATAAAAGACTACTTTGCATAAATATTTTTTGAATAATAATTATTAGGGAGTTCTTATTGATATTTTTGTTAAAATGGATATTTTTGGATGTTCGAAAAATATTTTGTACCGATACCTCTATTTAGTAATAACCTCTCAATTAGAATACAAATAGTTTGGTCCCAAGTCTATTCCTAAATAGAGGTTTTACTGTACTAGCCTTGACAATTTTTTTTCTACAAGATAAATTAATATATATATATATATATATATAGAGAGAGAGAGAGAGAGAGAGTTTTCAGTTTTAATAACATATAAGTGTGACAACTGAGCATTATATGTTCCAGATAACCATCATCTCCCTCCATAAGCAGTAGTACATAAATTATAGAGAAGAAAATGGAGCATATACTACTGACTCCCTCAAGGACCATATCTAATTTCACCGTTTTCTGTTTTCTTCTTTTGATAATGTAACTGACCATATAGTTGAATTGATTAGTTACTCCCTTCATCTCATGATAAAAGTCCTTATTACTATTTTGGGTAGTCTTATGTTAAATGTCCATTTTTCTTTAATAACCAAAGTTTTACATATTTTTTCGTATTATGCCCGTAACATTAAATATCTCATACTTTTCTTATTCTAATTCTCTCTCCATATTTAATGACATTATTATGGATAATTTTGTCATTTTATTCCTATTCTTAATATGCGTGAAAAGTCCACCAGACCTTTTATCCTGAGACGGAGAGAGTATTACTTATTTGCATTGGTGGCTAAACTACATTTACACAACAGAGAATGTTGTGAGAGTGTGATGATGAGTCATTTTAATTATCTTTCCAAAAGCATTACATACTTCAAATTTTGAAAATCTAGATGGAGTATAAAAAAGAGCAGAATGATGAGGTCAGTAACTTTCACTAGACATTGTCAGAGATGTTAAAAGAGCAGCGCAACATGACAAGATCAGGAAACAGCATCAAACCTTATCTTCAATAGTTGGTTATAAGTTATCCCCATATCCTAACATCAAAACCAACTTCTGCAAATCTACTTCTGTTTTCAAGAACTTAGAAGCATCTCTAACTCGGTATTATCTTCTGAATATAAAGTTTAATTATGATATTATAATATAGTTTAAATGAAATTCCGACCAACATGAGTTGAAGGTCAAATTTGTGATTCACACGTGACATGCCAGTGTATGATTATACTGTAGACCAATTTGGCATGCATTCGTGTTGATAATCCAAAAATAGAAAGCTTATCCATTCCAACTATAGTAATGGCCAACTTCCAACCAATGAATATTGCCAAAACAATCATCGGCAGAACAGAGAGGCAAGCAGAAGCATTAAATAAACAATTGTTCTAGAGTTTAGACATAAATTGATGTATTGTATGAGAGTGATTTTCAGGAAATAGTAAATGAAAGTTACCTGCAAGTCCAGAATATTGAAAATATTCCCCATATCATCGCGCTTTTGTGGCAAGTCTGGAGCAAACCTCCACTGTCCATCAACGATAAACCGGTAATGGTAAACGCCTGATGGGAGCACCTTCATAACAGCCAGGTCTCTGCCTGATCTCTGCAAGAATTCTCTGATAAAAGAAAAATTACAAGTGTCGGTCATAGATGTATAAAGCATAAGCTTAAAGTTGATTAATGTGAAAAAGGAAACTTCAACAAGCAGTACACCTTGTCTTCCAGTTATCCCATGATCCCTCAATAGCCACTTGCTTGCCATCATGATTCCATGTGATCAATGTTGGAATCCTTTTCTCCGAAAACATAGCATTTTGCTTTGGTTCATCCCTTTGGATTTGAATCAGATCATGACTTTGTAAAGGAGTAACACAGACCTGAGTATAGAATAGAGTCCAAACTATTTAATATATACCTAAAAAAAACATTCAAGTTCAGCTGGAAAATGAATATAATGTACAACCAAATCTCAATTAAGGCTCATGGTCCCATATATCAAGAAGTTGTGAGCCAAATTTCTTTAAATTTAAAGCATGTAGTTCCCCGTTAAAGCTCCTCACCATATTAACCCAAGACATTATGCATATATGAAATTTGTATACATCAGTTTCTACCTTTTCATTCAGAGTACAACTTTATCAGGCCAAACAAGTGCAAAACCACCTCACTTTTTTTTTTCCTCTTAATTACAAAGAAGACTGCAAATTAAATAAAAGGCTTATGGAAACTAAAATAGTAAAATATAAGCATTCCTGCAAAATTCTACAAATCCAAATAAAGTATTGAAAAGAATATATGCTTGCCAATATAATAATCCCAATACAACTATTCAAAATTATACTTAAATGGTATAAAAACTACAAATTCCACCATTAGTTCATTGATAAGACACTCTTGAACCCTTTATACATTAAGCACCAATCCAAGCATATATGCATTAAAGATTTCATTTTGACAGACAAAAATATTAATCTCTCTTATCCTTAATGGAAAATGTACTACAAGATTTAGGAAAAAGTAAAAAGTAAAAATATCTTGAAAATGCTCACATCAGTATATTGTATTACAGAGAGAAAATACCAAAGAACTGACCTGTGGAGTGAAGAGCAAAGGTGAGTGGTAAGCCCTAGGGCTATGAGGTGGGGACTGAAGCATACACTCTGGAAATGGCGCAGGCGCATGATAGCTAACATGCGCATACTCCATGTACTCTTCACCCTCTTGTTCTTCTTCCCTCTTGGGTCTAGAGGGGCCACCAGCTTCCTCTCTTCTGAACACACTAGCATTACCCATTTCTTCAAAATAAACAAAGAAAATAACCCACTCAATAATTTCTCAGAATCAAGATTTAACCAAAAACATATACTAGAATGACACTAGGAAAAAAACCCAATGAAATAAAAGCAGACCCAAGTCAGTAAAACCTCTGGGGATTTGGTTACATACCTATCTCTCTCCTCTCTCTCTCTCTATATATATATATTTATGTATGTTGTTTATTTATAAATTGCAGAGAGCACCAAAGAAAGCATACCCATAATTTAACTCAAAGGGCAGTAAACATGATTTTAGCAGCTTTATATGCTGATTCCTTATTGATGGAAAGCCTTTTTTGTCTTCTCTTCCATTCTCTCTCCGTTATTACTACTGCTACTACTAATTAAATTAATTGTTTCTCTCTCCGTGAAATGACTAATAAAAAGCGATTTTATACTCCGATGACTTTGGAAGATCATTTTTGGACTAATGAATTAATTAATTATGTTTTTAAAAGTAATGTTCCATTATTTAGTCACCGGCTTATGGTACAGTTGCTTTAATAATTTTGCACTCACTAATCGTAACCCACCACGTCGTGTAATTCAATTATTTCAACTTTAATTTTTCAATTATTATTATTATTAAGTATTATTATTTTGGTTAAACGTTTAAAATAAGTTAAAGCAAGATGATGTATCACTCTCGTATGAAATGTATGGCTACTTATGTAATGCAAGTTTGCAACCTTATGTCCAAATAAAAACTAAGAGTCATGGCATTGGCGCATGCATATGTGACCTTGGAAATGGCCATCTCATTTTCATGCCACACAATTTTTATGTTTGGAATCATTTTTATAAAAATAATCTGTTTAAGAAATTTTGTTCATAAAAATGCAAGATACTCGCTTAATCTGGGAATTTCAAGCCCGCCATGTGTCACGTTTCTAATATTTGGTGCGTTTAGCACGTTTGGGAGTTCAAATATACATAAAAAAATCATTTTTATTTAATAGTATTTTATTTTAAACGTATTTTATTTAACTCACAAATGTAATATTTAGGCTTCAAATGCAACACACCAAAAATAGGTGCGGCGTGTTTGGAGGTTTAAACGCAAACATCGGTAGCAAAACAAATTCCTAATATGTTTGGTTAGTTAGTATTTGCAGCGATCAAACGCAAAGAAGTAAAATTAATGTGATGCGTTTGGGAGTTAAAACGCTGCAAACGCAGTGGTGAAACAAATCCATTATTTAGTTTTGTAATTTGAAAATATCAGTTGTTTGGTTTCTTTTCTCAAACATTTACATGGTTCTGTTCCAATTTTCGAATTAGTTCTTTTTATTTTATTTTTTGGATGTAAAAATATCTCGTCTACAAAACTTTTAAGATATTGAAAAAATCTCTTTAAGATATTGTAAAAAATGATTCTGTTCTTTGAAAAGGGATTAGGGATGCACATGAATTAGCTAATGTTGCTTGATAAGTTCACCTCTCAAGTCAGGAAAAGTGGTGAAGAAGTGAGAGATTTAACAGTGTAAGAGAATCTACCCAATAGGGATGAATATAAATATGAATATGAATATGGTGCCCTCACTAACAAATTCTTAAATCATGCAAAATTACATTCTAAAATTAAATTCATTGATACGATTTCTTTGATAAATAGATCTCCCTTACTACCCAACTGCACCTCATATTAATATATAGTACATAAATTTGGTTTGATGGCAATTGGTGCGACAAAAATTGTGATAAAAAAAATTATTTTGTGACAATATATTAATTATCGTTAATAACTAAGTTGCTAGTATTATATATGTATATATATCAAACACAAATTATGTTTTTTGATTAATTATAATGAAAACAACACTAATTAAAATCAATAATTATTTTTTTTTAAGCCGTGTCAAACATATTTTCCCCCCCTTTATAAACTGTGCAGCTACACAATTAGAGACAAATAGTGGATTTGCATGTAAATTTTTGATGGCCCATAATATGTGCCATTGCATGTGCAAGTGTTGGTCTTCAAAACTTGGAACTGGTTAGCATGAAGTTTATTTTTTTAGTAAGTTAATTCGATTAGCAGATAGAGTCTTGTCTAAGTTGATGCGAAGTTACAAGATTCTATTATGGCCAATCAATTCAACTTACTTAAAAATAAATTCCTCAAAACTTCATGTCACCAATAGTATTTACATATCTATTCTTTTTGTTTTAAAATTAAAATAATATTTTTATTTTCATTTAGTTTGAAATTTTTCAACATACGACTATTTTTATTATTAAGTACTATATTTTTAGTTAATAATAAAGATCAATTTGAAAAAGTAATATTTTTATGGGTAATATGGTCATGCACAGTTGTGCATATTTTATTTGTGCACAATCTGTCAAAATTACGTCGTTTTGGCAGATTTGTCTAAAAAAAAATAGATTCTCTCCTCTCAAATTAAAAATCAAACACAAATCTGTCAAAACGACGTAGTTTTAACAGATTGTGCACAAATAAAATATACACAACTGTGTATGATTATTTTTCTTTATTTTTATTAAAAGTTGTTGTTTTATAAATATAATAAAAGGATAAAAAATGATATATGATTTGATTGCATGATTAGACTGTGTCCGAAAGTGAAAGAAAAAGACTGAAGAAATTGCACATGCAATGCAACTCCCTTATATTTTGATGACACGATGTGTCACCTAACTAGTACCATGTAAAAATGAAAAGGTCTAATTAACTCACAAGTTAAGAAAGCAGATTTTTTTTTTACCAAATGGGTTCATCAGGGGAGCCCATATATAAAATAAATTGATATATTTATATATTAAAATAATATTTTTATATAAGTTTTCGTTTAATATTTATTTAAAAAAATATATATAAATATTATTTTTTTTAAAGTAAAAATATCAATTTTCTATCTAAATATGTTAGGAGCGTGACACTTCTTTGATCTACTTTTTTATTTTTATTTTATTTTTGTGTTTTCTCTTTATGTCGAGTTTGTTTTTTCGTTGAGTGATTTCTTTTTCAGTTTAAAAGAATTTTCACCTACTCTTTTATGAAATTTTATTTTTCCCATTTTTATGTAATTAATTGATTTCTTTTTCAATATAAAAAAAATTCCCTACTCTTTTATGAAATTTTATTTTTCCCATTTTCATGTAATTAAGTCATACGGGTGATGATCATTTTCAACTTGGTCATCGAAATAAAGTAAGAAGAAAAAATTGTTTTCAAAATTGAAATGACTCAACCATCTTAAGCAAGTTGGAAAATACCTAATTTTTCGTTTGTGGGAAAACGTGTAAAATATTCAAGTCATTTCATTAGTTTTATGATAATTATAATACTCTTTTCGTTCCACAATAATAATTTTATTTGGAAAATTTGTAAATATTATGGATGTTATTTTATTTCATATTTATCCTTAAAAATAATAGGTTGTAAGTTTAATTTAATTGTATGATAATATGATAAATTTGAAAGTATTGTCCTTTTATACAATAATCAATAAAAAGAAGTCTCTTTTTGTAAAATAAAGAAATGACAAAGATAACAAAATAATTGACAAATGAGATTCATTTTGATTCAAACAATCGAGAAAATTGGACTTTATCAAGCACCATTCTACCTTAGAGGAAGGCTGTAAAATGAGCAAATAGTTCGGACTCGATTCGTACTCACTCGACTAAAAATTCGATTTGAGCTCGACTCGAAATATAAACGAATCAAATATGAGCACATTTTAAAGTTCGATAAATTATTCGAACCTCCTCAAATTATAATTTTCTATTAATACTCGGATCATACTCGGGCTCGATTCGGAATCGTGCTCGACTTGGTAGCTAAATGAGCCTCAATCAAACCTTATTTTATACTCGATAAACTTTGTGAACTAAATCTGAGCAACTCAGTACTCGGATCGACTCGGTTCGTTTACACCCTTACCTCAGAGAGAGAGTGATATTATGAGCATGGTTTTAAAATTCGAACCGAATTATCTGTTCAATCGGTTAAAATCAAAATCGGTCGACACTCGAATCCAATTTAAACCAATAAAATTATTTTTTGTCAAAAATTGATTGAATCGATTGACTCATCAGTCGAATAGATGGTTCAACTTGAACCGATAACCATTCACTCAGTATCTTTTTCGATTCGATAACCGGTTCGAATATGAAAACCTTGATTAAGAGCCGTGTTAATTTTTTTGTTGCTGAAGGTGTCATGCGTCATGCAACGTCAACCAAATAAAAAGACTTCCAACAATGAAAATGGGCCGATCTTAGGCCCGTTTAGGTCATGATATTAGGCCTCAATAAAACTTCGTTATAACTTCATAAGTCGTAATGGGTCTTTAGTATTAAGGGCTTGGGTTATTATTTGAAAGCTTGGAACAACATACAGACTACAGTTACATGAGAGAAGGAAATTATTACTTTCAACCAAATACTAATACATTGTAGAACAATGTATTTAACTAAATACTATCTCTCTTCCATAAAAATAGTCTTATTTGTGAAATTTATTAATATTAAAGATATATTTTTATTTCATAATTATTCTTAAATTAATAAGTTGTTTAAGTTGGTACGTATGACGCATGACAATAAAACTATGAAGACAAATTTAAAGAAAATAATATTCAAGTCGGCAAATATATGACGGAGTTAGACTGCAACGAACGCGAAAATCTATGTGATAAGATAAAATAAATTAGGGTGGGACTATTCTTAATTTCTACATATCTCATATAACACACGTCGTAATTATAATTAGACTGAAAACTCTCGTAATACATAACAAGTCTACAAATTTAAACATTTTATACCACTTTCAATAAAATAAAAATGTCTCTTTTTATTGAATAGACCGAGTAATAAAATTATTGCAGTTGATTCTAAGAAAGATTACTAATCCAAAATTTAGGGTTATAATAAATATTGGTTAAGCATTCATCAATACTCCCTCCGTAACTTAATATAAGTCGTTTTAGAGTTGTAAACAATTATTAAGGAAATGATTGTATAGTATTAAATATAATATCAGTTGTCTATATTGTCATTATATTGAAAAAAAATGTTATTTATTGGGCAAAAAATAGAGAGAGGGCCAAAATTATATTTATTACTTGGGGTAATATTAGAAACTAAGCAATTAATACTTACTTGAAATTCTCAAACGCCTTATATTAAGGAACAAAAATATTTCTTTAAAACGACTTATATTAAATAACGAAGAGAGTACTTGAGATTAATATTCATATCCCAAATATAATACTCGCAAACAAACATAGCCTAACATAATACTCCCTGTGTCTCTTAATATAAGTTGTTTTAGAGTTGTGCACAAGTATTAAGAAAATAATTGTATAACATTAAATATAATATCAATTGTCTATATTGTTCTTGTACCGGAAAAAGAGTGTTATTTATTGGGCAAAAAATATTGAGTGAACCAAATTTATATTTAATACTCGGGTAATATTAGAAACTAAGCAATTAATGTTTACTTGAAATTCTAAACCACCTGACTTATATTAAGAGACAAAAATACTTCTCTAAAACGACATATATTAAGGGACGGATGGAGTAAGAAGTTGGCTGAATGACATTTCTATCTCTCCAAGTTGCCCCTCACTTTTAAAGTCGTCCCTAAAGTTCGTTTTTTGTCAATAAAATCCTTAAAATGATATTTTTTAGTGTTTCTGTTCTTTTTATCTAATTTAACAATTTGGAGGGGAAAAAATGTGATTCGACCTAAAAAGTTTATGAAAATTAAAGTTTGTTAACAATGTTTAGTAGTCAAAATTAAAGTTTGTTAACAATGCTTATTAGTCAAAATTTTGAGCAAAATGATCGCCCAGTTCTATACTCCATTATTCTCCTTTAAATTAGCAAATAATGTAGCACCTGCAGATCTACAAATGGCCAACAGGTGTCAGGTGGCACAACTCACAAGTTTAATTTGTATTCTTAAAAGTACCAAAAAAGGGAAATTTATGATTTGTTTTGTTTCCTTTGAGGATGCAGATTTAAGTTATCCAATCCATTTAGACGGGAGTGGTTAGCATGAAGTTCATTTTTGAGTAAGTTGATCAATTAGTTAATAGAATGCTGACATGCAGGCGATACTTAATGTGTGTCAACATTCTATTGGTGTTAATTGATAAATTTACTTAAAAATGAACTTCATCCTAACCGGATCCCATTTAGACTATGCTTCTATTATTGGTCCCCCTTTGTTAAATGGACAAATGACGATAAATATTGTGGTTGATAATATTATTTTTATATTTATTTTAATAGAGAGAGAGAGAGGGAGAGGGAGAGAGAGAGAGAGATTAATGCTTCATATGTCCAAAGCATGCATAAAACCATGATTAAGGGCACCACACAAATATGAAAAGCATAGGACTATCATCAAAACTTTAAAAGATTACCCTTTCAAGTAAATATTGCCTTAATATGTTGTGATCATGGTTGTTGATGCTATCTTTCAAAAGAGAAGAACAAAGTTGTTGTTTTTTTGAAGAGGAATAAAATATAATTTTATAATTAAACTTATTAAAAGAGGGAATAAACTCACAAACAGAGAGAATCGAACCTGAGACATGAAATATAAAATATAAAACCTAGCCGCAGCTACATCATAAGGGGTGGTTGATTAAATCCAAATAAATTTGGCCCGAATGAAACAAGAATAATATATGTTGTTCAAGAAAGTAGGTTTTGGGGTTCTGGGAATTTTTCGATGCATGAGTCAAAATGAATTCTTGATCTTGTGTCCCAATGAAAGCCTGATGTCTGACAAGTCATGCATTTGCAAAGTTTTGATGTCATGAGTCATCAATTCAAGTACTCCATTCAACTAGACCCAGTAGTAGTATTAATTATCTGAAATAGTATTTGACCAAATTCTCTCGAGTCTTGATCAGTTCCGGTCTTCAAAATTTAAAGAAGAAACGTGGTCTTTAAGATTTGGCAGAAAGAGAGAAATGTTGAGCCTTTTTGAGTTTACAATAGGTCAAGTTAATTGTTTCAACATATAAAAATAACAATAATGCTTCTTTTTACATCTTTGGGTCATGTGTTTTGTTACTTTTGGATGGAAGGAACAAAATTGATGAATAGATAACAATAATGATTCGAGTATGGTTTGTCTTGTAATGGAAATTGGAGGGAAAGTGCCATGTGGCGAGGTCAGAGGCCTGCACATGGCTTCTCTAATTTCCATGTTTTGACCCTGTAAACTAACTGATAAAGTGGAAACCCAGGGTTTTGGGGTTTTCTAGGGAATCAGTTCCCCTGTTTTTTAGTCTGATATCATCATATATACAAGAGCAACCCAACAATTTAGTTAGTTTCAGTGCAATTCCAACTCCAAACCCAAAATTTTCTCCTGGATTCAATCTTTTTAACGCCTTAATTCTCTTCTGTCCTATTTAATTTATATTATATACTATAGTATTATGTTATGCTTAGACTTGTCTGCTTTACTTTATGATTCTTGCTTGTAGTATCCGATGAAGAAAAGAAGTAGAAATTGAAATGTTGATTTAGTTTCACTCCAATCTCGGCTTTCATAATAGATGCACCAACCCCACTGTTATAAGTAATATTTTCTTCTGGCCAAAATCCCTGCAATATTTGAATTTCAGATGACTTCCTCTGTGTGTTCTCACAATAACTCAATATCATCGATGGCTGCTTTTAGCTTATTTTTAATTTGTGCCAGTTTTTTTGGGTATCATGGGGTTTTATCTCTCCTCTTCTTCTTCTTCACATCTTTGGTTTTGATGTTATCTACTTTTCTCTCTCCATTTTCAAAGAAAAAAAGGCATGTTCTTGTGGAGGAAGTTATTACTGAATTACAGCCTGAAACTGAGACTATATCACAGAAGAAGCAAGAAACCCAAGAAGAAAATGGAGTGGATGGGATAAATGGGGCGGCAGATTTGTATTCGGAAAGCGAGAGCATTGAACATTTATCTACAACTGAAGACTCTGAGATTGGATGGCCTTATTCCGGTGACGCCGACTTATCGGACGGATCCATATCCGATGAGGAAAGCCTGATTGAAATAGCTATTCCAAGTGGGCAATATGCAAGTCCAAAAGAAGAAGAAGAAGAAGAAGAAGAGTATCCCCCCAAGTTGGATATTTTTGGGCAGCATGGGCTGATGGAGCTCTTGGCAGAATACAATGAGGAAGAAAACTTAATCGAGATCGATTTATCCATGGGCTCCATCAAGTGTTCGAGGTTTGAAATTAAAGCTTGACAAGTCCTGTAAAATTTTATGTTTTTGATCCGTAAGGTTTAGGATATAATCTATGTGCTTGTTTTTGCTTCGTTATAGTGCTCTAAGTTTTGGGCATTTGATTTGCACAACAACATTACATTGGATACCATTTGAAAGCACTAGACAAGTGCATGGCCCTTCCCCTTTCTTCCTCTTAAAGTAGTATTAAAAGTTTAAAGGCTATTGCCAAATGCCAATATCTATCTTTAGATCTTCTAGTTCACGTGTCAAACCCATTTTCAATCTCTTTTCTTCTTCTTTAGTGGGTGACTCATGACTCTTGACTCATGAGTGAGTAGTCAATAACTCTATAACCAATATGTCTCTATTTCTTGCTCCAATAACTTATTAGTACTACATTAGTAAAAATGAGAGGGAGAAAAAAAAAAGAATTTATTTAATTAGATCAGTTTAAAATTTAAAATATTAGTCGACTTATATTTGATTCATAATTACGTGGTTTCAACTCTCATAATAATATAATTAAATTTTATAAATCAAAATCAATCCATAACTATATTTTTCAAGATCTATTTAGTATTGTAGTCTTATGCTATGTTTGGATCGTAAAAAGAAAATTAATGAAAGAATGAAATCGAGACAAACCGGAATGATTATTAGAATAATTCATTTAATAGTCTCCCCAAAAAATAAATTTTATAAATTTAGTTGAAATGAAAATAGATAACAATCAAATATTCATAAGAATGAGTTATTTTATTTTTAATTTGACTTTTACAATCCAAACCTAACATTAATTTGTATGACATTTGGGACTATAATTTGCTTTGAGCTCCCTCAATTAATTTAGAAGTTGTGTCCTATATGTCAATTTAATTCTTTTATTATTATACAAAGTAACATATTCAAGTTTACTAATTAGATTTTCTTTAAGTTGTATTCTATAAAATTGAATTGAGATGTATTTTATAGGATTGAATCAAAATATATTCTATTGAGTTAAATTGTACTCCCTCCGTCTCAAATTAGTTGTTCAATTTTGACTTTTTAAAATTAAATTGACCATTTTTAAAACTAATTTTTTTACTATTTTTGCTAAAATATAGGTGAAGAGATTATAACCAAAAGAAAGTATATACAATTTATTATTAACCCCAATTTTTATAATTTTAAAAATATATTTATATATGCTTAATTATTAATTCTAAAAATAGTCAATTTAACTTAAAAAAGTCAAAACTGAGTAATTAATTTAGGACGAAAGGAATAATATAAAAAGTTTGAAAAAAAAATCTAGTGAGTACCTTAAGCAGTTATTCCATGTTCTCCATCATCCAAGAGCGTTATGACTCAATGATAAAAAAAACTGCTCATAATACTTTAGACATGAAATCTTGGACAAGAATGTTAAATTTCAATCAAAAAATAAAAAAAATTTAATGGTTGAAACCATTTCAACTGTAACAAAACACAAATTTTTTCATTTCATAAAAATGAGTATTTATATTTCCACTTTTATTACTTGGATCCAAACTTCTCAAGGCTCCACGAACATGCCTGCAACAGATCCAACCATCCACATCATCTACCCTCTCTAATCACCCATCCCAGGCACAGTAAATTCCCACGTGGTTACATGCTTTTCAACAAATAAACGGCCAACATTGCTCCACGTGTCACCACAATCTGAGAATACACCCCTCAATCAAACGGACCCAACACATTCTCCAACTCCTCGCCAATTCACTCACTCCCTCTCCCAATCCGTCCGGAGCTCCCATAGCCGGCAAAATAAAAAAAATAAAAATAAAAATTCCCCCAACCCAATTTTCCCGCCAACAGACGTTTTCCGAGTACGGATCATGGCGGATTCGGATAACGAATCCGGCGGGAACAACGCGAACGAGTCGATGTCAGCGCGGGAGCAGGACAGGTTCCTGCCGATAGCGAACGTGAGCCGTATCATGAAGAAAGCGTTGCCGGCGAACGCCAAGATATCGAAGGACGCGAAAGAGACGGTGCAGGAGTGTGTGTCGGAGTTCATAAGCTTCATCACCGGCGAGGCTTCCGATAAGTGCCAGCGCGAGAAGAGGAAGACAATCAACGGCGACGATCTCTTGTGGGCCATGACGACACTAGGCTTCGAGGAGTACGTGGAGCCTTTGAAGGTGTACCTTGCCAAGTATCGGGAGATAGATGGGGAGAAGACCTCCATTGGCAGCGGTCAGAAGGAGGATTCCGGCGGAGGAGTTAGCTCCGGTGTGGCTATGTTCGGTGGTGGTGGTGGGATGCAGATGATAACGATGGGAACTCACCAGCATCAGCAGCAGCATTATAATACCAGTAATCCTAATAATCCGGGACAGGTGTACGGTTCTGGTTCGTTTCATCAAATGGGAATGGGAGTGGGTGCGGGGGGAAAGGGTAATATCGGTAGTGGTGGAAGTTCCACTGGTAGGAAAAGGTCGGCAAGGTAGGTCCAGCCTTTTAATATTTTATGCAGATATGAAACTGAGTGGACAACTGTTTATTAGGGTATTTTTTTTGTTCTTATTTAATGATACTGTAATTTGGTACTTGAGTTTATTGTCAACCATTAACCACATATGGTCCTATGGAGTTTAGGGAGAAGTATATGAGTTTTTGTTGTTGTTAAATTTTCAAATAAACTCCAACTTCAAAGATATAGGGGCCTAGATTTTGTAATACAAGAAGAAGAAGAAGAATATAATGTCAGTGCATGTCCAGTTTTTTTTGTTTTGTCATATTATTATGATAGGCTGCACTGTAGTCTATCAACTCTGGCCTCTAGAGGGACATATTTTAGTGATATTTATTTTTTTTTTTTTTTTTTTTGGTAGTATCTCCCAAAAAATCTATAGTATTTATTTTAATTGAAATTTTTTGTAAAAAATAGTGTTTTAGGTGTAATTTAGATACATACAAGAAACATGACCTGTACAGTCTGTACAACCATGTTTCTTGTATGTATCTAAATTACACCTAAAACACTATTTTTTTATAAAAATTTCAGTTAGGATAAATACTATAAATTTTTTGAGAGGTACTACAAAAAAAACCAAAAAAAAAAAAAATAATGTCACCAAAACAATGTCCCCGTAGAAGGACTCTATAAAAAATTATATACATGTCGTTAAAATATTATATAGCGACTAAGGTGGAAATATATAAGTCAACATAAAATAAATTAGAGTGAAATCGTTCTTAATTTCTACTTATATATATATGAACATACGTCACAATCATAATTTAATTAAAAACATTCGCAATATATATCAGTACTCCATCAAATATACATAATAATCCTATAGAAAACTGTGGAGATCATAGATATGTATGTGTTTAGTTAGTTAAGTGGTTTTGCATGTTTGTATATTAAAAAATAAAAGTTAAAATGGTGGTATGTAAAAGTTTCCTTAATATGTGTAGGACTGGCTTCATTGGAAAATGAATTGTTTCCAAGATATTAGAGCGAAGCTCACCCAAAAGATAAATTTTGGTTTAAATTTCACTTTTCAACCCACCAAAATTTGAACCGTTTGGTCTGACCCGCCAATAGGCTGGCCCAACGATGACCTGACCCGTTTGTCAGGTCTTTAGAGGTAATATGAGATTTATTAATTTCAAAATTTTCGTGCTAAAAATATTTGAAATTAATTTTTATAATTCGATATGTTTAATTATATTTTGTAACCGGAATAGTAATAATAGTTAATTTGTAAAATCATCTTTTAGTAATGTTAAATTTTCGCAACCAAATTATCTACAAGTGTCCCGATAATGTTTTACCCTGAATGTTAGGAAAATATTTTAGGTGTTGCCGTACAATAATTTGTATCGTATCGTACACCACATAAAATGCTAACAATGTTGTGGGCTTTCTCACATCCTTAATCGTTACCTAAGGGCCCATTTTATTTAATTACAGTTTTCTTCTACAAAGAGAAAGTGAAAGGCCGACAACTAGGCCCAAGCGTAAGACATATGCTTTGAGAAACAATAACCAGGTCCAGGTTTGCGTTTTGACTATTGTTTTATTGGGCTTGAAATCCTAGGCCGGAAACGTTATTAATGGGCTTTCCGGGTCTTTTGATGGGAAGCACTGTAAGAGCTAATCCACATTAAATCCCATAAAAACTCTTTTTCTTAATAGTATAAAATGATTAATTGACGCTTAAATTTATTTTCATAATTTTATTATTATATCATCACTATTTAACTAATAATTTATCTCTATGTTCCAAAATTATATATATACATTTTTGACCTTTTTAAGGCAATTTACAAAATTCCAAAATTTTATATCAATTTGATTTTGTTTAAGTTTTAATATAAAAAATATAATAATTAGTAGTACTTTATATACTCATATCTAATTTTAATGTCCACCTAGAAGAGTTCATTAATATTTTGATCCACAACAAAAATTCTATGTAGATATGGAAATTAGACATGAATATTGGACATAGTATATTTGAATTTCAGTTATTTGTATTTTGACCCCAGTGGTGGGTAAAAATATAAATAGGTGAAATTAAAATATACTCATGTCCAATTTTCATATTCACCTAAAAGAACTCATTTATATTTTAATCCACAACATAAAATTTATATGAATATGAGTGTATTTAAATTTTATTTATTTATATTTTGACCCTTAATAATAAATAAAAATATAAATAAATAAAATTCAAATGCACTCATTCTCCCCCAGAAGAGCTCGACCCATAATTATTGGTAAAAATATAAATACATTATTTAATTTTAATTTTAATATTCACCTAGAAGAGCCTTATGGTACATACGACCGGACCGGACCGGACAGGCTGGCTATTAAGGTAGATGACCGACACTGGTTGGTCCCACTTTCTCCTCCACACGAATTATAAAGCAACGTAATTCAGCCACCGACAGTCTCTAAGCTTAAATCATTTACTACTAATTAATTAAAATAAAAAAAAAACATCTTTATTTTCCTCCTGATAAAGACACTATGTACGTACGACATATATTACTTCCTCTATTTTATCGAATCCAATAGTAATAATAATAGTGGCTACGTAATGTTGTTATAATTATTATTAAATTTTATATTATGATTTGACGATCACAATTTAAAACACGTGACACGCATAGTATTATATTAGTACATTATTAGTTGGTAGTTTGGAAGATTATTATTATTATTATTATTATTGTTGTTTTTTAAGATAATCAAGAATAAATAACCTTTATTCTACTGCTCGAGAGAGAGAGAGAGAGAGAGAGAGAGAGAGACTAGCCATACTCAAGGCTGGCTGCTGTTAAAGCTGCAAGTTTCTGAGCTTTGTAATTTTCAAGCTTGTCTCAAAATTCATACACATAAAACTCTTGTTACAATAAAGGCATAAAACATGTACTACTACTACTTTAGTATCAAATTTACAAGTCCCTTTCTAAATGTTTGTTTTATCGTTTATCAATTTTGGTGGTTTGAGAATTTTAAATTAAATATTGAAATATAATTTTAATTTTTTTAATTTTTATCAATAAATAATTTTTTTTCCTCTCAATATGTATTTTTTATATTATATTTAATGTTATCAATCTTTTTCCAAATATTTATGATAATATCTAAAATTATATATTATATTTAATGTTAGAAAGTATCAATTTTCTTAAACAAATTATGAAGGTCGTATCAGAATCACTGACAAATCAACTTTAAATAAGTTTTAACTTTACTATAATAATCTTTACTAATATGATTAGCAACTTGTCTAAAAAAAGTAAGCAAATTTTTATTCCAACATTACACGTCATATTTTCGTCGGTTGATTTCTCTGTACCCGTTAACAGTAAAAAAATGCATTACACCCTTTAAACAAATAACAAATCAGCCATATATATATATACACATAATTCAGCCTACAAATCACACAAACATTTTCCCCACTTATCCTCCAAACCAAAACCACAACCTCCCACCGGCACAAAATGCAGCTCCAGCCGGGCATAACTCTCTCTCTCCTCCTTACCCTCTTCTTAATGACCACCACCAATGCCCACAATATCACCAGCATCCTTGGCAAACACCCTGAATTCTCAACCTTCAACCACTACCTAACAATTACCCACCTAGCCGCCGACATCAACCGCCGCCTGACAATAACTGTCTGCGCCGTCGATAATGCAGGCATGGCAGACCTTCTATCCAAACACCTATCTATCTACACTATCAAGAATGTTCTATCCCTCCATGTTTTTGCAGATTACTTTGGTGCAAAGAAACTCCACCAGATCAGTGGTGGCTCCACCCTCACTGCCACCATGTTCCAAGCCACTGGCAAGGCTGAAGGCACCTCCGGTTATGTCAACATCACTGATGTAAAAGGCGGAAAGGTTGGCTTCGCACCAGAAGACAGTTCTGGTGAACTCAATGCCTTCTATGTGAAGTCCGTTGAAGAAAAACCATACAACATTTCTGTCATTCATATAAGTAACGTATTAAATTCCCCTGGAGCTGAAGCTCCCACAGCTGCACCATCAGTAAATGTAACAGATATCATGAGGGCAAAAGGATGCAAAGCATTTGCAGACTTGTTAATTTCTGAAAAAGCCGAGGACACTTTTGTCCAAACCGTTGAAGGTGGATTGACAGTTTTTTGTCCAAGTGATGAAGTTCTTAAAGCTTTTATGCCCAAGTACAAGAACTTGACGGCAGACGGGAAAATGTCATTGGTGCTTTATCATGGAGTGCCAGTGTATAATTCTATGGGTATGTTAAGATCAAATAATGGGTTGATGAATACTTTGGCCACTGAAGGGGCTAATAAGTATGATTTTACAATTCAAAATGATGGTGAGGCTGTGATGTTAAAGACTAAAGTAATTACAGCAACAATAAAGGGGACTTTGGTGGATGAGGAGCCACTAGCTGTTTACAAGATTGATAAGGTTTTGTTGCCTAGGGAGTTGTTTAAGGCGGAGGAGGCGGCGCCAGCTCCTAAGGCTCCAAAGACTAAGCCAAAGACTAAGAAAGGTAAGAAGAGTGATGACGATGCAGATGCGGAAGCACCAGGGCCAGATTCGTCGGAAGACGAAGATCCGGCTGATCAGACAGCTAGTGAGGACAATGGGTCTGTGAGGATTAATGGTATGAGGATGGTATTGACAGTGCTTTTGGGAGTGTCTTTGGGGTTATTGGTGTTTCTTTGAGCTTGAATGAATTCTTGATTCCATTATAGAAATGCTTTTCTTTCTATAGTTTTTATTTTCTTTTAATTTTACAAAGATTTCTTGGAAGGGCTTCTATTTATTTTATTTTTTTCCCTTTTTCTTTATCATTTGATTGTAATTATTTCGGGTGTGATCAGTGATTCACGTTTCGGTATGAGCTGTGAAAAAACTTTTATATTCTTCTATTGTATGGTAAATGTTGTTATCAAGGGAGAGATTGAGCTTTTTAATTGTTTTAGACTTGATTTAAGGACAAGATTTGACGCAGACACCGTGTCGGTGTCAGAATTTCAAGTAGACTATTATTGTCTACAAATAATGCTTCTCTACCAATAATGTGGTGACTAATGCCTAGAAATCTTGCGCTATTACTACACCATCTCAATAAATGCACGAGGTGCTGAAATTGCAGAAACTATATAACTAATACTATGCTATGATTCATAATTGTATATGGGTCTTACAGAGGCTGTTTTTTCTGTAATTTGATTATTAAATCTAAAAATGACAACTCCATTCATAAGCTGGACAAAAGAGAAGGAGCATCCAGCAAGAAATAAATATTCTCTCCTACTTTGCTACTTTGCAGTTGCCCTGTCTATTGGCTTGGCTCTATGCAAGGAAAAGAATCAAGGAGTATTATATAAGTTGTTGTTTGCATAATTTTGCACAAAACAAACTTTTCACAGAAGATTTCCAAAATGACACCAACTCCACTTATTATTAGCTTTTAACAATTGCATTTTATGTATGCACATTCATCCATAGTTGGATTAAAATATTACAACTAATTTATTCACTTGCACAACATCAATTATCACAAACTAGAGATAACATAAGAGTAATATAAATCAATACCATTATCATTATGCAATTCTTAACAAAATTTAAGAAACAGCTAAATATTTATAATCAATCAAACCATTATAAAAGATATGATTATACAATCAACTTACTTAATTTTTCAAAATTTGAAGTAGAAACTAGTGCTTTCTAAATCTAAAATTTATAATACCCAAAAAAAAGGTGCATGCTGTCAAACCTAGGTGCAGGTTCTAGCGCTTAGGTAAAAGAGGTATATGATTCGGAGAAAGTTTTTAACAACAATTTGGTATAGTTCAGATGGCTAAAACTAGCCTCAAACAGAAGAATAATAAAGCACCCATTACACTAAGATTTTACATCTACAATCTCATTTCCTAGACCATGAAACATTTGTTGATCACTTGATCTTTAACTGTATAAGCTTCATCAGGTCAAACACAATGTGTAAGCTTATTCATACTCTTATCTAGATCATTTTCACATTTTGCAAGTTACCATAGATATATAGTTTGTTTCTCTTTTAATATAAACCATGGGCATATATCTAAAAATATCATTCTGGGATTTTCATTGAAAAATTGGCTTCATGTTGTTCCACAGTTCAAAATGCCACAAAAAGCAATTACCTTTAATTTGGTGGAATATAAAAGAAAGTCTTATGACTTTTGTTTGATAGAAAGATGGGAATGAAGTCTCCATAAATTGTGCTACTGGAGGAAGCATCCATTGATTACTTAATCTAGTAACTTCCTCCAGTCACGCAAAAAGACTAGGACTGTTATAAACTGCTACATGTTGATATGTTCAACAAGATTTTTTCCATCCAACTAATATACAGTGCCTAAGACTAGACAGATTTATTCAGAAAGTCTTAGCTATCTCGTTTACCAGCTATGGACGCACACCATCCAAGAACCTGATGATCACCAGAATCTGACCCATCCTTCAACCGCTTCCACATCAATGCTTCTCGTCCAACATAAATAGCTAGCTCAAAAATTTCCCGGCATCTATGTGGCCTGAATCACTAGGGTCCACTTCCCATCATATAGAAATATGTATTATCCAATCCCAACTGCTGAAAACACACTTTAAGCCTTCGGATTTACTCCATTAGTTTCCACTTGGACCCACTTTTCATTAATCTGATCAAAGTGATTATATCATCAAGCTCCACACCAGAGAATCCATACACGTAACACAATTCAGATTTTCCTTTGGACCATAGATAGCCCAGGGACACCTCTACCCTTGAATTCCCCCAGGTACTGGAAATTTCAATCAAACTTGACCAACAAAATCATAAGCCCGTATGGATAATTTTTTAATTCTATCTCTTCTTCGCCTTTTTCTTCTTTCAACAGCGAGCGAAGATAAAAGACTACTCTAGCTCAAGACTTAATTGATCATAACGATATCGTGGAAATGCTGTGGCAGATTAACACGTAGATATTCTCACCAATCGATGCCATAGTCACACAAACAAGTGGAAGGATGTCACAATTACACTAGCAACGGACTATGTTAGGTCATTGAGATCAATTACATATAAGTTGCTAGGTGTGAACTTGCTACAAAAGGCATAGGCCTTCTGTTCTACTATAATAACTGCATGTGAACTGCTTGCTCCAGTCCCAATTCCTTTGTGATCCAGCTGAATAGAGTAAAACTTGTTGTTAAAGACTTAAATGCCCATTAGTTCATTATTTTTTGTGCAACTACGGCAACGGCACTATAGTTCATTTGGAATACCTCTCATATCATGTTACTGATAGAACCTAAAAGGGCATCTTTCAAACAAATTTCCAGTATACAGCCTAGTGTAAGCAAGTGGTAATTGTTTTGTACCTAAAAAAATTAACTACATTTGTAACACAGGAGTTCAAGATAAGGGGTTCCTTAATTCTATGGCTGTTTTGTTTATTCAGAATCTCAGAGTTGAAACTGGAAGTAATGAAGTTTTAAATAGCTTTTGTTCAAGTTTTTAATCTAAGGCATTGACTCCTTTCTATAAGTGGCAACAAGTGTTACATTTTCCCTCAATTAATGGTATACATTGTACTAGAGGGAATACGTGCAAGTGCAGGGGATATTATTTGAAAAATATCTTTAGAAACTAAATTGCAAATTGATTCCTCATTGTCAGAACAATTAATGTAGTATCATGTGATCAATACTATTATACTATGCTCTAATAAATTCGTAATCCTATAAATATCCATTTCCCATAAGAATATTAGTAAAAATTAACTTGTGGTGTTTGACTGTATCTTAATGCATCTTTAACATCTCATCATTAAATTGGGATAAAATGACTCCAAATAATTAACATATGAATCTAATTTAACATCTCATCTTTAAATTGGGATAAAATGACTCCAAATCATTAAAATACAAATATGAATCTAAACTATTCAGAGGACCTCTTAATACAAATATGTGGGCTATTAGCTGTTAAGATGCAATCAAACACCTATAAAGTAGCCGAACCCAAATTAGCTTTATATATGAATTAGAAAGATTATCACGGTTCTAGCAATCTCATGAGATATGGCTCTGGAGTTATAATTCAGTTAACCTTCTTATGGAGTAATAAAAAGGACAAGAGAAATGAAAGAATTAATTTTGATCACAAAAACCAATAATTTAATTAATCCATTTACGTTTTAGGGGAGCAACATATTATCTATTAAATGCTAAATTTAGAGAGAGAAAACAAAATTACCTTAAGCCGCTTGCCATGTGCGGCGGTACCAGAGCCATCATCGGAGAAATCGTTAATTTACCGCCGGAACTATCAAAACCGAGTAATGGGTTCCGAGTTTTGACTGGCGCTTCGATGGCTCTTCATCGTTTATTACAACAGTTCGAGTTTACCTGGGTCACTGCTAGCTATTGCTGCCCTCGAATTATAAATATTACAACAATAAGTCTTGGCACACAGTTTTTTGACCGGAAAATTGTACCGGTCCAAGTTTTTGTTTTGCTTTTTTTACTTTTCTGTCGTAAAAAAAAATATGTATATTATTTATTTGAATTGAATTTTTTATAAAATATACTGTTTTTAGGTGTACAATCGTGTTTTGTATATATATTTAAATTACACTTAGAAACACTGTATTTTTAAAAAATTTCAGTTGAAATAAATAGTATATATTTTTGGGGAGTCGCAAGAAAAGCGAAAAATAAAATAAAAATTGGACCGGTCCAAAAAAAATGTTTGTGTAGAACTACTCATATTACAATCACACCAGAGCACGTTCCGCAACAACTTATTTTAAAAATTAAAAATAAAAGTTGTTTAAATTCTGACTTATAAGTAAAAGCGTTCGGCATCAATTTGACTTATAAGTAATAAATTATGTTAAAACAAGTTAGGAAGATGTTTGACTCTTAATGATTTATAAGTTAAAATCAAATGTAAAGATTACTAAAAAGATGGGTAAAATAGACATTAAATTTGATCAAACTAACTTATTTTAAAATGACCTATAAGTCATTTTAAAATAAGTTATAAACACTTGCTTATTTTTTCTGACTTAAAAACTAACTTATAAGGTGAAAATAGGTTATTGCCGGAAATAGTGATAAATAACTTATAAATTAGTTTGAACAACTTATAAATCTTTGTCGAACTCTAAGATAGTCTTGCAATTTTGGGATGTTGTTGTGGCATTTATCTAGGTGTTTGCATATAAAATCAATATATCTATATACATATATAATAAGGCAAAACTAATTTTTTTAGTTTTTGGTATGAGACTATTAAAACACTTTTTAAAGTCACCTCATGATTTAATTTTATTAAATATTATTAAAACACATTTTAAATCTAGAATTTAACTAGAGCCAAAACATTATTTATGATCGTGAAAAACTTTAGAGTAATTTGTTGTTTTGTAACAATTTAATTTATTTATTATAGAATTCCTTTACTAATATTGATTCTCACGAGCCTAAATTAAAACACTTACTGATCATTGTTAATATATTTAACAATCATATATCATATAGTAACAAATTATTCAACTATTATGTCATAATTATCTACAAACTAAAATATTAAAACATAAATAAACTATATTAATAGGAGACAATTTGAATTAGTAGTTACAACAAAAAGCGAGAAAATTATTGTAATATAAATATACAATCGTAATAATTAACTACGATTAACTTATAAAAACACATAATAATAATGTTTTATGAGTGCTTAGTATTTTAATTTTTTTTTTTAAAGAAGGCAAAACACAGGTTTATTTTATAAATAACATTATTTTTAATATTTTATTTCTTTTATATATGATGTTTATATAAAAAATTGAATTTCACAAATTAACTTACTATTGGTATTAGAATGATTACAACATTTGCTTTTAAAATAAAATTAAATAAATACAAACCACATCCAATTGTCTACTATAATTAATATTATATTATTTGTTGAACATCTTTCAATATGAATCTATGATTTAGAAGGGATAGTTGTCTTCTAACCCAAACAGAATATGATCATGGTGTAATTAACATCAAAATAATTAATAAAATTAAACTAAATTATATGCAATTAGTGATTTAAGTTATGAAATTATTCACTATTAAAAAAATTAATAGTTAATGTTAGACCTTTTATGGTCCTATAAACTTCAATGCTAGCTTATTATTCTACAATAATTTTATTGGATAGTTCTTTAATTATTTAGTCATATAAATATATTATTCTACAATAATTTGTCATTCAACTTCTCTCTAATACTCATTTAGAGACTCATATAATTATTTACAATTGTATATTATTTTGTCATCATGAATGCAATGTTTTTGGCTATTAACACTTGTGTTTTTGAGTTTTAAAAGGAGAGAAAAAGAAAATAAAAGAAATCGAGAAACTAAAGATCTCATGTTTGTTTGTGATTATCTTTTTTAGGATAGAAAATGAAAGTTTAAACCAAATTTCCTCTCAAGACATAAACTATAAGAAGGCTAGGCATACCACATAGCAAGCAGCAATTAAACTAAAGAGAGATCGACTTATTTGCATAGATATAAATTTATTAAGATGAGCAAATTACAGTGAAAATAAATAATATCATCATCAATCACAAGTCACAACAAATTAACCTTGCCAACATTAATATATATACTGTATAAATTTAGAAATGAAGTAGTATATCTTTATTCATCATCTGCAGAATGAAGCTATATAACTAGAGCGAATGAATCAATCATTCTGAGGGACGATCAGATGTTATTGGGTGCTCCGATCGAGTCCTGAGTGTTAAAATACAAGTAACTCTTCTTACCAGAAGAGCCTGTTTTTGTAGGCACAGCAGAAAATCCTGTATATCCATTGTCTTTCTTTGCACAGCATAGCTTGGCAACGTAATTGAATTGCTCATGTTTCAGCACAAAGGCCTGGCTTGCATATTCTTCCAGTGCCATCCACTAAATCAAAAACAAACAAACAAACCATGTTAATTACATACAAGTTGTTCATTTTCAGCTATCTCATCAACACAAATATTGGACACTCATTGTATTGTATTAATTATTATATTATAATATCATACCTGGGCTGCTTCGATCTCAGAATCCTGCTTTTCGATATCCAAAGAAAGTGGCCTCAGCATGCACACGAAAAGTAAATCCGATTTGCCAAAAAATGACTTGTGGCTTTGCCTGCAATCAAAGCATGCATAATAATAATTTCATGCATGTTAACTTGCACAACAAATTAAATAATTAGTACGTACGTACTACACTTCTAATTACCTTACCTTATTGCAAGAAGTTCCACAAACTCCGTCTCGATCTGAAAAAAATAAATACAAATATTAACAAGTTCGAGATTCAGAATAATGGCTATATATATATATATATATATATATATATATATATATATATATATATATATATATATAGCTTTTAGACCAATAGTTATGTTAAATTTCTTAAATAATAATATTTATGCAAGTTAATAAATAACATTCAAATTAAAATCACTTACTCCTGCCTCTTCTTTAACCTCTCTGATTGCAGCTGCACATACATCCTCACCCTGTCCCAGTCCGATATAAAAATTCAACACTGTTTTTTAATTGATTTGATGAAACAATTATAAAGTTGAGTGTACATATATAATATACCTCATCAACAACCCCAGTAGGTAATTTCCATATCCCTGTGCCTTTGAATATGCCATTTTTTTCTTGGACTACCAGAACCTAATTAACAAATGGCATATATATTTAATGAAGTACATATATTTAATCAAAGTGTGTGTATATATATATAATGAAGTACATTACTAGATCTAGATGTTTATCAGTAGATTATAATTAATTACTAGTAAAAAAAGGGAAGAAATTATATTGAAACCTCTTGATTGGTGTTCATGACAAAAGCACCAATACCAACTTGATGGGAAGCATTAGCAGGGAGAGTATGAGCAGTTTTGGGAATCCAGTACACAAGCATTAGGTACGTTGGTTCGGCATGATGATACCAAAATCCTTCCTGCACAAACAAACAATAAAATCAAGAAATTAAATATATATATTTTATAGCTATATATGCTTTTTATATTTGGGATCAACTCTTCAGAATTAATTAATTTCTATAGAATTGGTTTATACCTTAACCGCAGCTTCAACAAGATTTGCTAGTTGAACCGGCAGTTTAATCCAAATACCCTTCTTTCCCTGTTTCCTCCATTGACAGATGGATGATCGAAGCAGAGTAGCAAAGACAGTGGAATCCATAGGCTCTTTCATCTCTACGATAACTCCTCCAAATGCATCATTATATCCATCTCTGTTGCCAATGGAAATGGAACCACCTCCATTGTTGAACAACAACTTGCATTAACAGACATGAAGAATATATCTGCAGGCAAGTTGATAATAATGGAAATTAAAGAATCTCTTAATTAAAACCTGCGTGTACATCACATATATAATAATATATATGAATTATTATATCACATGATTTATAGGAAACGAACGTCAAATATTTTCACACATAATACTACATATCTGTTCCTCGCTCTCCCATAAATATTAAGTGAGACTCACGTGAAAATATCAATAGTACAGTACCCAAACAATTTGAAAGATTGTTAATATAAAAAATCATTCACCCATGTCCCATGCCATATACTACTATATAGTTTGACAGACTAGCTAGATCAACTGCGCACATATATATATACCTACCGTTTGAAATGCTGAAGCGGGAAAAAAAATAGGATTAATTGATATGAAGTAGCTGATCAATTATTCGATAAACTTGTTGACACCAAATCGCCCGACAATAAGCTATATATATATAGAGTAGATGTGAGACCCAACTGAATGTTATGGAAAATATTTATAGAGTAAATTCTGGAACCAATATATATATATATATATATATATATATATATATATATATATATATATATAATAGTAGTCCTTGCATGGTTCGTGGTAGATTCTTTGAAAAAGATATTGGGTCGAGAGTTGAAGCATTCAATGATAGGAGGCAGGAAAAGAAGGTGTATTGAGGTTTGTCCCAAAAAGCGTGTCAATTACTTTAATTTATGCTTAATAGTGATACGTAACGTACGTAGTAATTAATGGATCTAGTTTGTATAATTACATTTATTTGCACTAATGTATACGTAGTTTGATTTGCTTTATATTCCATTCTTTTGACGACTGTGTTGGTAAAATACACCTAAAATAATCTCAATTTTATGAATTATTTTTCCCTCAAGTTCAATTAAATAGAATAGACTTGCACAATATTTAACCTGAAAAGAAAAAATCACATGTCGAACTTCGAATACGCCCTAAACCTTAAAATTACACAATAAATTGAGAGAGTACAAATTTAACTTTTAATTATGTTGAGAAACCTAATTACCTTCGGCACCCCAACTAATAAAGTCTCCAAGCTTTCAAATTAAGTAACAAACTGTAATTCAATTTATTCTTTCGGCGCCTTCTTGCTATATATCGAGTTTCTTTCATGTAATAATAAGACTCTCTCATAGACTTATTTATAGTACTCTTTTAAATTCATTCATATTATAAATTAAAAACAATTTATTTTCATAATTAAATTAAAGATTACATTTCTTTGTCTTAATTAATGATCGACCAATCTAACAAGTAAATAATTAAGTCGAGTAAACTAATAAAGCGTGCGTCTCTGAAGAACCGTGTTGAGAGTAATAAATAACGTAGCGAACTGACGGATTTGTTTGGGTGAAAGGAAATAGGAAGGAAAATGAAATATCACGCGGAGGAAAAGCTCTATTATGATTTTTGAGATTTTCCAAGAAAATGCCAAAATGGAGAATTTAATTGTATATATAAACAATAAAGGGATATTACTCCCAACTTCCGGGATAGAGGGGGAGGAAATAAATTCATATTAATTCAAGATAAGAATGAATATTACTCTCTTAATCCGATTTTATTTGTCCTATATCACTTTTAATGCTCAAGTTTATCAATTTTAAAATTAATAATTAATCAAATGTATTAGAATTTTAAAATTAAATAAGTTAATTTCGATAGTACATTGGATATACTTTATTGTCAATTTGATCATAAAATTAATTATAAAAAATAAAACTAGGCGAAGATAGTATAAATTAAATTATCTCAAAATTACTCATTGTAACATTTATTTTTTTCATAATCTTTAATAAATTATCTCAATTTTGAGTTTAAAAATGTATTAAATTGACTTTTAAAAATCAATAAAATTTGAAACGGATTGAGTATTATAACATGCAAATATAAAACTCTCTCTTTCCCAATATAATATTAATATTATTTTAATAGTCCATTTAGATGTTATAAAATTTAAAATTAACATGAATTAATTTAGTTTAAGACAATATAATTATTAAAATGCATAATATCTAAATAGTACTACAATTATTATCATAATATAAGCTGTGGAGCCCCCAAAATTAGGTATACATCACCCATCTTGGGTCGCCGGGATACATGGTACAAAATTCAAATACAACTTACTAATACTATCTATGCAGTATAATATCGACAAACATAAACTGTGAGTTTGAATACAAATATTATCTACTAGAGATTATACAAACTCAAAAGGAGTCCTCATTACAATTATTATCACACTATTTCACGTAGAATAGTGAGGACTACTAATGTTATCTCTCTGAACCATCACTCTGTTTCGACTCGTCCCAAATTTATATTCTCATTTCTGAATAGAACGGTGAAAGAAAGGGTGAGCTCAACTAGCCCAAGAAGAAATATTATGACTAAGATAATGCGAGAATAAATTATCATTAGTCTCCAACAATGTTAAAGCGATAAAATATAATAGACATCAAGTTTAAGCTCATAAATGAACAAGCAATCCATTAAAAGAGTCAAGTAGAAAATAAAATCTACTATCTTTTATGATTTAAAAAGTTTTTTATCATTTATTATCATTTGAGACTCGAACTTAATAAATATTCCACATCATCGAATCACCTTACGACTACGGCCAAGGATATTCTTTAGTATCACGACCACAATTATCCACGCACTACGGGCGAGAATATTTGTGTATTCATTAATGGTCATGATCATGCCAACAACTTTGTCCATCAATGCTGCACTACGAGCCAATGAGGATTTTTACCACATCATTTGTAACATTACGGTCATGATTACAATCGAATAATCCTCGGTCATAATCATACCAAGTCCATCTATGCACTACTGTGCCACGAGATGACTTTCAACATAATATAAACATGAGGATGATGACAATGATATAAGAATTCAATAAAACAAGTTCAAGAATTAATTTGTCCAAGAACTACTAATGTCCAAATTGTCAACATGATCTTTGCTTTGTAGAGTAAAATTCAAGAATGATTAGAAGAATATTTTCATGAAAATATCTTTGGATGAAGCGCTTGAAATATCAATGATATTCTACTAATTTCATGGAGTATAGAAGTCAAAACTTTAATCCAAGTGAGTATAATAAAGAATGGAATAACAAAAGAAATCACCATGCATAAATGAAAGATGTAGACAAAGTTATTCCAATGAGAATACTAAATAACGGAACCGGTTTAGGCGAAATTACATGACCCCATACATGATGTTCCAAATGAATAATAAAGAATGAAATAACAATGAAATCACCATGCATGCGCAGACTTGCATAGACAAAAGTTATTCAATGAGAATACTAATAAGGATTTTAATCAGTCCGACGTAAAACGCGCATGAACATGAAATTCCAGCGGAATAATAATAAAAGGCGGAACCGGTCCCACAGAAACGCATGACAGGATATTCCAAATGTAATAGTAAAAGCGGAATAATAGAAGAATGTCACCAAGTATAAGGTAGATCACAGCGTATATATGTTATTCAATGAGAATAATAAGCAATGAAATAACAACGATTCTCTTCATGAATAAGAAAAAATAACACCCCTTACGAATACAATAAATAATATTCCCTACCTTAAGAAGAAAATCTTGGATATATAAGTAGTGAAGTAGCGAGAATACTTTTCTTTTTTCTCTTTATAGTTTATCTCTCAGAGTTTCAAAGTGAATTAAAAGAAAATAATGAATGAATGAGCTTCTATTTATAGAAAAATGGAATGCATAGAATTCTAACTCATGAGCAATCAAGAGATTGATTTACTTTAATCGTGACGGTCCATATTTAAAGCAAAATCTTTTAAATAAAATATAATATATTCTATTTATAATCTAATAAAACGAAAAACTTTTAAATAAAATATATTATATATATTAAATATATATATATAGCATGTGCCAAGATTTTCACGGGATACACTCCCGTGATTAAATTTTCCTTCTGTCTAAATTTTCAACAAGGTTATGTATATAAATATATATAATATTACATATATACATTATTTAACATATAATATATAAACATATCTATATATATGTGTAATAATAAGGATAACTCCCTCCTGACCCCTTTTTTTTTCTTTCTCTCCCACCAACCGTGACAACATATCAACCATCATCTTTCTTTAATTTCAAACGTGGGCCCCACCATGGGAACCACCTAATATATATATATATATATATATATATATATATATATATATATAATTTTCACCGATTATTTTGAAAAATGGGTAAATGGGAAATTCATAATAATATTAATAACTATGTCATCTCAATTATTGGTTTAATAATATATAAAATATCGACAATAATTGAATAAAATTGAATGACTTCTCACGTAAAGATCGATAATCAATCTGGTGTCTTCTTATGCAACTACGCGTATTATTATACTTTTACTACTGAAAGTAGTTCATTGAGTTATTAACTGTAGAAACTTCCGTCGTTATTTTCAATAAAGTATTTTTTGTCGTTTTTCTCAATCCAACAATAATTTCGATTTGTAGGTCCACCAATGATTGTCTTAGTTGTCACGAATATTCCCGTTAAAGCGAATATTAAACCAATCGAATATTATATAACAACTTACGTCTTTTTGCAAAATTTATAAATATTACCCACAACTATAACATTATATCAATTTCACTCCATAATATTCAAAAATAATATTTATAGAAAATTTATCTTTATTCAAAAAGTTGGGGTTTTACATTAACGATTAACAATAACAATAATGAGTGTGAGAATTTAACAATGAATAGCCTTCTATTTATATTGATCACACCATCTCCACATAATTGATTCCTTCCCTGTATAGAATTGAAATTTTTCATTAGTTAAGATACCTTAATGGGAACAAACAGAATCTCCATAAGGAAAGGAAGTCGAATCATATCTTGACACTTTTTTTAGGAGTCATAAATTGGATGTAATTAGAAATCTTTGATTCTTTAAAATATTTAACTGCCAAAAAGGGTTCCTATGTGAGTTAAAATAATAACTCCATATAGATTTTGGCCCACCATATAATTCAGTTCCGAATAATCACTGTCTTAACACCAACTTTACTCTTAAATTTTTAACTAATCACAAATATTTTCTATTCATGTCCTACGGATACTAACACACTAATGTAATAAAAATGTATATTTTCTTTTCTTTTCTTCTCATCTCCCATACAAGACTGGAGAAAATATATACTCACTTTATTTTCTCTTACAAACTCTCGAACAAGCTAACGCCCAGTCTGAGAGTTTTTTAGTATAAAAGAAAAGAAAGTTAAAGAAGGGAAGAAAAGATAAAACAATTTCTTTTTATAGTTTTCTTTTCGAAAGTGGGAAGAAATTTTCTGACTTAAACTACACTCACTTTCCTTAGCATTTTTTTCTTTTCTAACTAAAACTTAAAACACCACTTTTCTTCACTTTCTTTTCTTTTCTCTTCTATTAAAAAACTCAAAGTCGCCACTTTTTTTTGTTTTCTTTTCATTTCTCTCGAATTAAAATTCAAAATAAAGAAAACTATCCCATTTTCTGTAACTTTATTTTGTTGTCTTTTCTCTAACTTTCTTTTCTTTTCTTCTCATTAAAAACTTCCAGACGCAGAACTCGAGAAGTTTTGGTGCAAGTTCTGTGACTTGTTGGTCAGCTCATGGTGGCCGCATGTTCTATTGACATTCAAAGAACGGTTTTCTTAATTTCTTTCAACCCATTTTGTCCAAACTCTTCCCTATTTTTAATTTTAATTGCAAACTTGTCGGTTTAGATTTGGCAAACGGACCGAATTTTTGACGGGCCGGACCAAAATGACTCGAGTTTTAACGGATTAAAAAAGTTAAGCCCCAAGTGTGATTTTTGACAGACGGATCGGCCCGTGGGCCTAAGTTGATTTATAATCATTTTTTGCTATTTTTGGGCCTAGCCAAGCGGCCCAGGCTTTTGACGGACCGGATCAAAACGGCCCAGATTTTTGTGAGTTAAAAAAAATAAAGCCAAAAGTCTATTTTTTGACGGCCCGGCCCGCTAGCTTGGGCCAATTTTACCAGGTCTACTTGTCACAAACAAATCTTATGGCTCAAAAAAATGTAGCCCAACTCAAACTAATACACACTTTTGTATATTTATATATGGACAATATGGCTATACACAACTATGTATTATTTATTTATGCACAGTCTGTCAAAATTACATCGTTTTGACATATTTATTTTTTTTAATACAATTTTTCTGCTCCCAAATCAGAAATCAAAAATAAATCTGCTAAAACGACATACTTTTGATCGACTGTGTACAAATAAAACATACAAAATTATGTATGATCATTATTCCCTTTATATATTTACAATGGGAAAGGAAACAAAGTTAATGTGTGGATTAGCCGAAGTATAATTTTATAATGTTTTTGGATTCAAAAAATTGAAAGAATAATGGGGATTAAAAGAGAAGTCAACAAAAAATATTGAAATGTAATTACCAGAAATCCTAACTCATCTTTTGCTTTTTTTCAAAACTTCAAAAAAAAAAAAAAAAGGGGCAATACGAAAGGTGAGGTTGTCAAATGGGTTTAGCTAAGGGCCTGATGCTTTTTCAGACGAGCCTGTACCAATATGATAATTTTGAAAAACTAGGCCCTTACTGACTCAACATTTATTCAGACGATTTGGGTTGGACTGGGCTTGGGCCCATCCATTAGACACAGAAAAATACGACTCTATTAGCACATAAATTATAGAACAAAGGGTACAAAACAGTCCATATATCATTAAAAATGCTATATTGATTTATATATATAATTATTTGTAAATAATTATTGGATAGGGGCCGTATTTTTTTGGGTTTGACCAAAATAAACCCAAACAAAAATTTAAGCATGTCACTTTCTAAAATATAACAAAATATTAAATGTTGATAATGTAGCTCATATTTTCTAAAACTTAGTAATACAACAATGACATTAACTTTATAGAAAATATTTATGGGAGCACAATCTTAATTTTTTTTTAAGAAGAATGATAAATTTATTAAAAAAAGAAGATATTTTATCAAAATCTAGATACTACATCCATGTTAAAAAAAATCCAAATTATCAAGTTTTATTGTAAATAACATAATTATATTTATTTTAATATTATGTAATGATCCTAATATTGCTCGTATATATATTGTCAATGTATTAAATTATAACTCTTGTTTTAAAATTAAAGTTTCATGCATTATCTGATACAAGTACTTCATTAATGAAATATTATGATTCTAACACTGCTTTGTGTATAATATTTAATAAAATATTAATGTTATACATCGTTATTATTATTTTTATGACATGTCACCATATTAACATCGCTCATATATATATATATACAGACAAATGAGTGATTGAATTATCTTAGCGCCCAAGTATTATGAAACATTATATGACATATAAGTAGCGAATATGGTTCAAAATTTTAAAGCATTTGTTACTGCGGACATGGTTCATTAGCGGACACTAAGAGTAATTCTTTATCCATTCCACACATAAGTAAGGGTTTGATTTTATAACTATAATTTATAGTTTATTAACTAAAAATTAAGATTTATTAATAAAAGTTTAGAGACTTTTTAATTATCAGCTGTTAATAGAAGTCTGAGATGGTGTATGATTCGTTTATTATACCGTGAATATAATAAAAAAATCGATGTCATCTTCGTCATTTAATGTTGCTCCCTCTTTTATTATTTTATTTTTACTCTGTATGCCTCTCTGGTTTCAGAACTTCTTTCTGAGGGAGGAGGGTATATAATAAAGGTGGGAAATTTGAAGGAGAAAAATCAAATGCAAAAATGTCTCTGGGTTATGCACAGAAGCTCTCTTACAAAGAAGATGTGGGCACGGTTGGAATGTCAGAGATTTTCGACCCAACCCGGGTTTTGCAACAAAAGGTGGGTTTTTTTTTCTTCATTCTTTTTGTTATTTTTCATTACTGTATGAATAATTGAGACCCTATGTGCGCCCTGTGACACCATTCAAAAAGAAACCCTTAAAAAATTACTTAGAATTTGTGCTTAAATATTTTCCAGTATGTTTTGTTTTCCTTTGTTTGTTTCAATCTGAAGCTATGTTTAGTGGGTATAAAAAGCTGATTTAATTTGATGGGTTTTATTTGAGACTTTATGTTCGTTGGAATTGAGATGATCAGTTTATGAGATTCTGCAAGTATTATTTGCAAGGGGGTTGAAATCAAAGTATCAAACCCTGAATGTTGGTTGATTTGGCCTGAAGCTCTTGGTAAAAATGCACGACTTAGTATTTGACATGATGTTGTACTTGGGTTACTACTAACTCTTTGGTATCATATGTGGTTTTTCTTGAGGAACAATTGGGATCTCATAACTCCTACGTCCCAAATTCAAGTGGGTTTGTTTGATCAACTCGTAGTTTCAGGAAAGTTGATTGAGTGTCTTACTTTTTTTTACAACCACTGGATAGCGAGATTACACCATTGAATAGTCAAATGAATGCTTAAGATAGAAAGAGCTCGCTTATTTTGGTACTTCCCAAAACTGAAAGGAGCTCACTTAAATTGTGATGTAGGAATATTATTTACCCAGTCTTTTAGCTAAGGGTGAAGGTAAGTTGTCTAATTGGGGGCCTACTTGTAATGCTCTTCATATTCAGTTTAAGCTTGAGTGGGCGTGTTTGCTTTATTTACAGTCAATGATGTAGCTAAGCTATATGATACGTTTAGTGGAGTGTTATTTCCTCAAGTTTTTTCTTTTCTTTTCTTTTAATAAAAAAAAAGTTTCACAATGTACCTTCTTGAATGAGTGGATGAGTCCCACCATCATGTCAGAGGGGTACCGGTGGAAATAACATTTCCCCGTTGTTAATTTGTTTTAATGCAAGCCATGAAGTCAAGCTGAAGTGTTTACATACGACTAATATTTTTTTCACTAGGACTATGTTTGTTTGTAAGGATTATACTTGGGATTGGATTATTAATATCAAGTCTTTTGTTTGTTTTCAAAAATAAACTTGGGATTATTAATTCCGGGATAATAAAATGACTTGAAAGGGGGAATATTTAATATCATGTCCAACTAGGTATTATAATCACTACCATTTGGGACTAAAAATTTGTGGACAAAATTAATGTTTAACTTTGTTTAAAAAGACCGATGTATCTTATCGTATCTATCTATTCTTAAACTAATGAGAATATGATATCTTTGTTATTAGTAGTAAGGATATGATAGTCCAAACGGTAAGTTTTTATTCAATCCTTTAAATAATCATGTACAAAACAAACATGACATGAGATTATTTTAAGTTATCCGTTGAATAATTCCATAAAAAACAAACATGTGACTAGGACTATTTAATCTAGGATTAATAGTCTTGGATTATAATCCATGGGAATATAGTTCCAGAATTATAATCCTTGCAAACATGACCTAGATATTTCTTTATTCAAATGCTTTTTTTTATTAAGAAGAAGTCTTGATATAGATGCTTATTATTATTAGTATTATTTCTTTTTGAAAATATCCTGTTTGTGATTTGGATGAAATGATGTTTACACTCTTAATCAATTCTGCTGACATTATTGTCTTACTGACTTCAGATTGAAAAACTTGCACGGATGATAGAAAAGGTTGATGATTTTGAATGCTCAAATTCAATGATCCACGCATGCTTATTATTATAAATGTTTAAAACATTTAGACTGTTTTGCAGAGTAAGCATCTAGTAGCGTTTACAGGTGCAGGAATATCAACCTCTTGTGGGATACCTGATTTCCGTGGGCCGAAAGGAGTTTGGACACTTCAGGTAAGTGTCATGATTTTGTCATTGTTTGCATGTATATTGCTAAAAAAAAAAAAGCTGATATCTCAACACTACCATTGTAACTCCATACACATCCTCTTTGGCCTCCACACCCCAAAAAAAAAAAAAAAAGAAAAAGAAAAGAAAAAAAAGAAGCTTATTATTTATACGCATGTTCTTATTGCAAATTTCTTCATAATTTGTTGAGTTGCAGCGTGAAGGAAAAGGTGTACCTGAAGCGTCATTGCCATTTCATCGGGCTATGCCGAGTATGACACATATGGCTTTGGTTGAACTGGAAAAGGCCGGTATTTTGAAGTTTGTCATCAGCCAGGTAAGTTGACCTTGAATTTATCATTTTCCTTATCTTTGTTATATGTTATTAACTGTAGAGACTTTTGAAAACTTTGTTTGGTTGAACCCCCTGCAGGTTTTTTTATTAAATTTCCGCCTGTGCCTCTTAGCATAGCTAATGGCAGCTTGATAGACTAATATTTATTTTAGAGAATCGGCTATTAGCTCTTGTCATATAAGTACCACCATGTTTTTTCGTATTGCACCTTCATTATGCCACCAATAATAACTGACCAAAAATTTTAAACCCAAAAAAAGTTCTGAAATTTTAAAAATTTATGAAGTCTTTTGCGGTAGAAACTCCTTTCTTTTGCTTTCTCATACTTACCTCTGTGTTATTCTTGTTGACTTAAACTACTGCCTTTTAAGTTTGTAACTTTCCTTTTTCGTTTCCCTTCTATTTTATTTCTGATGGTTTAAGACTTGTATCTTCTAGAATGTCGATAGCCTGCATCTTCGATCAGGAATACCTAGGGAGAAACTGGCAGAATTGCATGGGAATTCATTCAGGGAAGTTTGCCCTTCATGTGGAGTAGAGTAAGAGCTAAATTTTCGATGTTTCTGTGTCTTTTCTACTTCAATCAGTCAAATACAATGTTTAGTAGTCCCTCGGCTCCAAAATATAAGATCATTATTGACTGTTTGAAGTTAATTTGAGATATTTTCAAACTCAAAATTGACATAGATTCATTTAATTTTTGTCAATACAATGATGAATATTGTAAACTATGTAAAAAGTACTACTAATTTATAGAATTTATTATTAATTGTTAATGAATCATATCAATTTGAAATTTGAAAATTTCTCAAATTGACTTTCAAAAGTCTATAGTGGTCTTATAATTTGGGTCGGATGGAGTATTATGTATGTTTCAAACATCACATATTTAGTATGTATCAGACCAATATTCGAATATGATCCATTGAGCATGTATTGAGTATGGTTTGAGAAAAAATGAAATATTCGAACTTTAATATCGAATAGTGGTCGAGTTACTTCGTGTATCATTTAAAAGCTAGTATGGATCGGACTCGGATCAACTTCGAATTCGAACTTTGGATCATATTTTCGAGTCGATCTCGAGTCGAGTACTGAACTACTTGGCTCGGTTATCACCCCTATATGTTTGAACTATTCTTGATACTTTCTGAACTACATTTTCCTGATCTAAAAAGGTATTTGCGGGATTTTGAGGTGGAGACTATTGGATTGAAGGAGACATCAAGACGTTGTTCTTCCATGAAGTGTGGGTCAAAACTTAGGGATTCTGTTCTTGATTGGGAGGTAACTATTGACCTTTTTTTGCTTTTAGCAACATGTTTTGCATTAGAAAATATATTCTCTTCCATGATAGGTAAATTGTTATATTAACATAGTATGCACGTGTGTGTGTGTGTATATATATATTATATAGTGAGTAGAGGGTTGTATATGCTAAAGCATGATTGACACATTGTTTGGCCCTCCCTTTAGTAGCTTAAGATTTTACAATAGTCAGTAATTTAACATGGTATTAGAGCTCTAGGTATGCAAGGATTCAAGTCTTCCTGATTACAAATTACAATTTGTTCCTCTCTATGCTGTTAGTGCTGTTGCACTCTTTAAAATTTAAGCATTTACACCTTGGCTTGTCTCTCCACATGGAGTGTTAAAAAGTATGTTTTATAAAGGGGAAGAGCCTCAGTATTTGAACAGTATACGAAGTCCAGATTGATCTATCTAAAAGAGAAAGACTATCTAGAAGAGAAAAAAGGGCTCTAAGAAGCCAATATTTCTCTGAATCATTTCGGTTTGTGGAACAGATACGAGAATGTTGTACTCTTTATAAGCTAACACATGGTACGCTAGAGAAAACTTTATATGGATGCGTATAGTTAGGAATTCTATTAGAATCTAAATTCAATAAAGCTAAATTTCAGAAAAGAATTTTACTTGCAGCAACAAATTGATTGCTTTAAAAATAATCTCGTACAAATATGTTTGAAAACCCAATACAAAGTTAAAACATTGATATTTGTGCAACTAGAAATAGAAAATAAAGAAATATGTAAATTGTTAAAGTTAGAGTTCCGAATCATAAGACTATTATGTTTTGGAATAGAAGTACCGAAACACAACTAGCTAGGTCAATCATTGAGTAGTTGGCAACTCAGCTCTGAACACCCACTCTGTAAAGCTGCCTTACAGATTTTGGAGCCAATCTCCCGTCTCCTTACTGACTACAACCTTCCCACACAAAGCTTTCCTTTTTTTCAGAATTGGTGTTTTGGGCTCCTTGTTTCCTTTATGCATATTGTATTGGTCTGTTTCCTTTAAACTGGTGTAAATATAAATTGATTTCATGGGAATTTAGAGCAGCCTGTTGTAATAGCAAGTAGTTTTCTAATTCATATCTGATTTGTTTTAGTAGCGTCTAGTTATGGATGTCCCCCAATTTAAAACATTAAATAAAATTTTGTAGCAATTCTTTCTAGTTCTGAACAAGTTTTGCATCTTTTCTTATCGTTGGATCTACTCAAATGAATATTATCTAACATTTGTTAATAATCCAAATGTACTGATGTTTTAAGATGGAAAGCACTTTTTGATGCATTCATCTAAGCTGTGTTCTTCTTGTGGACATAGAAAATCAGTTACCTGTGCTCTTAAGAAGTTTTGAATTTTGTTTTGTTTATGTGATAATTTTCATTTGTAGGATGAGCTGCCTCCAAAAGAAATGAATTTAGCAGAAAAGCATTGTCGAATGGCTGATGTCGTATTATGTTTAGGGACCAGGTCAGTGTCAACAACGCCAGTTGTTGGTGTGGGTATTCTTTGAAATTATTCATTCATAAATATAATTTGGTGATATGATAAGGTGTCATTTACAGTCGAATCAAAAGTTTCTAATGTCATATTTAGCTAATGACCTTATCAGACTCATGTTCTCCATGCTTGTACATATTTTATCTCACTGGTTTCTTTGAGCAATACTACAACAGATATTTGGTTAAAGATGTCAATAAACTGAGTTGGGCCTCACTTTGACTTGTTGGGGATCATCACAGTCATGGCGGGCCATGTAGTCGATAAAAGCCTCAATGAAAAGGAAGTCCAAAGAAAAGAGGATGTATAAAAATTGGCTTGACTTGAAGATGTAACCTACTTGGGACCTTTTGTAATTGAGGTTTAGGTTATTTAGAGTATTTATAATATATCTTGCTGGGCAGACTTATATTAGTTTAGATATCTTTTGTAGACTTAAGGATAATTTTTTTCTTTTTATGTTTGTTCCGGCTAATCTTTGTTAGATGCTGGCAAATAATCTCAAAAGATCTAGTAATGTGGATATTCCAATATCTTGCAATTCTAATTGAATTGTCTAGCCACCATTGACTGTCAGGAAAGTATAAATTTTAGTTAGTGGGATTGGATTTCCTCGACTTAGAGTAAAGGTTTAGAAGTTCAAATCAATATCTCAAATATGCACCAGTTTGTGGAATTTTCTGGATTCAGAAGCACAATAGAGTTTTAAAATTAGCACTTGACCTGATTATGCGAAAGTAGTTTTCTTTGTCTGATTTTCCCACCTTTACAGATTAGATTGTAGGACCTGTATTTCAGCCTGATAAATATCTCTGATCTTATCGTCTAGTGTGTTGTAAAACTTTCTGATTAAAGTATACTGTGCAGTTTGCAGATAACTCCAGCGTGCAACCTTCCTTTAAAATCTCTCCGTAATGGGGGGGAAATCGTAATTGTCAACCTTCAGGTATTATTCATCTTGCGTCCTCTTTCTTCTTATACACACACTCTTATTGGGTGGTTATAATGCACTTATCCATCTGGAGTAATCAAGAGCGTGGCCAACTACAGTGTAGTTTGTCATTAATGCTTATTAAAAAGGCAAGGGATGTTCTCATGAAAGCAGTAGGAAAAAGATAAGTTTTATTTTACTACCTGCTTGGTTTTTACATGTTAAGGTTTAAAATTGGCAATAAAAAGCTAAGGAAGTTGGTATAGATAACTTAAGAGTCAAAGTAGGAGTTCCATTTGATTGTTGCTCCTGTAGATTTTCTTTTGCTTGATGATTTACATTCGTAGATATTAGACCATTTTATATTATTATTATTATTAGTGCATGTCTGCAATTTTTTTAACCTTGTTATTTAAGTATCAGTTCATTTATTTTACATTTCAGCAGTATGAGCATTTATTTTTGGCAACCAATTATGAACGATTGTGCAATTTGCTTTTGTGTGACATGGGAAAGACAAATGAAATTGTGAATGGATCCTGGATTTCTTGTTATTTTCATTGCTTAGGGTAATACATGCACCTCCAGTATATATTTCTCTTCTGTACTTTTGCATTATCTTCAATGCAGTAGTTTCTTCTATTGCCCGGGTTGTTGATAGATTTTCACAAGTGTTGTTTTACTTTTCCAGCAAACTCCAAAAGACAAAAAGGCAAATTTGGTGATTCACGGGCTTGTTGACAAGGTATGGCTACTATATTAGGGAGTTTCAGGGTCTGTCGGCTTGACAACTTTTCTTGCATATTTCCCCACAAGAACATTACTTCATAGTAGATTAGTAGTGGCTTGAATATCTGTTGGATGTTTGAATTTCATGTAGGCTTTACCTTGTTATGTTGTTATTTTTGGGAATCACAGCAATCCTCTATTAGGCTATACTTTTTGGTATTTTAGATATCACATGGCAAATGGATGTAAGAAATTAGGAATAAAGAATTTCCTATTAATCTAATTAATTTGTTTTATCTGTGTAAGAACAGTCATAAATTTGATCACCAATCTTGATGTAAAAGCAAAATGATAAAATCTGGTTTCGGCTTTTTCGAAAGTTAGCAATTGACTCGAGCCATGCAGGTAATAGCAGGGGTAATGCACATTCTTAGTATGCAGATTCCTCCATATGTTCGAATTGATCTCTTCCAGATCATTTTCAATCAATTCCGCTGCAGTTCAGGTATCTTTTTCTCGAACTCTTGATTCGTTGGTGTTTACGTGCAACCCTATGAAAAGTACATGTTTGACAAGCCATTTCATTAGTAGTTCACCGTTCACCTTCTCTGTTTAAAACTTGTAAAGCTGAGTGGATTTTGTTGAATGATATGCTTGCTGCTTTGCCTGCTTCCTCTGTATTCATCTACCTTCCTCTCCTTCAGAATTTATATCAACATGCTAGTTAGATGTATTTCAAATTTACTGACACTCGTGAACACACACACGGGGTGCTCATTCTTCTGGTATCATTCCCAAAAAGACGGTCCTGATTTACTTGATCAATACCATTATGTTAGCACTCGCGGGCTCCCTGTCATTAAGTTAGCAGTATTTTTCTTTTCGAGAAATTATGTAGTTTTAGATAATATATGAATCATGAATGTTATATTTTATATTTTGTTTCATGGGTCCGTTTGTTCTTATTATCAAAAGATTATCATGAGCTCTTTTTTGCTTAAGAGACATAAATTACTTGCTGAGTTAAAATAACGTATCATTATGAGTACTGATCCAGTGTAACTAGTGAAGTAGGGGGTCATCTCAGTGCTCCATAAGTCCATGCTTAAACTGCAACTTTGAACCTTAGCCTGCCTCAGTGTGTGTGTGTGTCCCACTAGTATTATCTCATGAATCTAGTTTGATTTGGTGCTTTGCCCTCAAATTGGATATTTTGTAACACCTCCTTTCCGAAATAAAAGAAGAGATTATTCACAAACACAACATAGCTGATGAAATAATAACAAAGCTCTAAACCACATAAAAATAGTCTCATAATCAATAAACGTCACAATACAAAAACCATAATAATTGCCGACTGTCTAAGAAATTAGCTCCAAATAACCAATGTATCATAGCATAACAAAATATCTAAACGATTTGAATAAAAAGATATTTATTGCCCAACTCCAAATAACCAATGTAAACGAACAAATACAAATTATATGAAACCAAATATAATAATATATATCTAAATTATGGAACAAATACAAATGTAACAAATGATTAATATATCGAAATTCGGGAGACAATGGACAACTGATACATCAAAAGGATTCCAAACTATAAAAGGATTCAAAAAAATAAGGTGAATCAAATGCTTACAAGGTAACAATTTCATACTGAGCTCAAATACAAATAGCGAAAGGGTAACACAATACATCGGTACCATGATGTATGCTAATCAAACCGGATAGTACGCACGACACAAACGTTACTAATTCGCCAAACGAATCAAATCAAATATTGGGTCGACCCATACTTATCCTGAACAAATATATCAAATGGTCGAAACTCATCCCAGAGCATACAAAAGGATACGCTACGGACTAATCACACCGCTACGGAAGGTGTCATGCCCCGGTGTCAAGAGGACATGCTTGTGGTACCCTCACAGATGGTTAACTCAAGTATACCCTAAGGATCTAACTACAAAATGTAAGCCAAAAGAGGTTCAAATCACAAAGTTTACATGACCATCTCCAAATGACATCGAATTATTTCAAATTCGAACATACTTAACTATCACAAGATCAACAATCAAAATAACTTCCTGAATGTGAACGAAAATATACGAAAAATGATACAAACGAATAAAGTCTCCAAAATATATTGACATGATTAACTAGTTCAAAGAGTACAAATACGAGTCCTATGTATCAACACCAACATGAAACTATCATATTAGTTTCACATGGAACAATTATGTGAAATAATAGTCAAATTTGAAACGAGGAAACAAATGAATTAATTAAATTTAACGGAATCCGTACTTAGATATAATTCTGAAATAATTCACTGAACCCCAAATATCACACCACTAGACCTCCTCAATCCGATCAATATAATTATCAAAATAATAGATTATCATTAATTAAATTACTAAATTGTAAATTTTTATATTTTTCTTTTTTATAAATTTTAACAGTTTTAATATTAGTTCATGCACCCTCTGGAGTTAGGAATACATATATATATAATGTAAAGATACCATTTTAATCTAGTATATTCAATGATAATAATAATATAATAAAATTTTATTAACTCCTTAAACCTCCTGTTACTACATTAGTTATCCTTACTAATTATAACTTCTGACTTAAACATACACATATAATCATAACTTAAGTTAAAAGTATAAATATTATAATAATTAATTAAATCATTGAATAACCTATACTACCAAGATCAGGGTCCATCCATTGATTGATTACAAGGATCAGATGCTTCCATCCATAAAGCAACGCCAAAACATGAAGCATCCAATTTAAATTCTATTGACAACAGTCTGATCATTCCCACGAGCAGTTACAGATATGGAAAATTGTAATATCGAAGTGAACCTTATGCATATATATTATTTACACATCAAACCAGCCATTAACTTCCTTATCCCATATATCATATATCCCAATTACAAACCAAAATTGTATTAACAAATCTGATTAATCAAGCGGCAAAACAGATTTTTTTTTTAAATAGATTGTAAACACAACAGTAAAATAACTTGTAATTACAGTAACAAAATAATTATTTTGTATTAAAAAATAGTCCAATAATTATCTTTTGAGAAGAATATGATGAATAATTTTTAAATTTCAGCCTCGTATCTCTCTCCTTTCTTCCGCTTCTTCTTTCTTCGTTTACTGCAGTGCCAATCTTAGGCAAACCCTAGCTTAATATATTAAAGTTACGCTTATTATAATTAAGTTTTTAAACCCATCAATTAAAATTGGGCTCAATTAGTTTTATTGGCCCAAACTTAAATACTTTGAAATTAGTTTGACCCAATTCATTTGATTATTATTATTTTTATTGTATTTTATTTTTATTATCTTATTATTATTATTATTATATTTTATTTTTCGGATATTGCAAGGAATTTTTGCTGCCTATTGAAATAATGGCTTTTTCACTTGCAGAGACAAAATATGCAAAGTGGTCCCTAAGAGTCACTAGTGTGCATGGGGAAAGTGCTCCATTGCCATTCATCAAATCAGTTGAGGTATCTTCATTTGTTTATTTATTTATTTTGGTCTACAAAAAACAATCTACTCTACTCTATCCTTGGGGAAGGGGGAGGGCTGCTGAAATTTGCTCTTGGTGAGACTCAAACCATGCCCAAGAGCATGGTAGAGTGGTTCGTCAATCAAATTTATTTGTTTTGTGGTCATTGATGAAATGACGTTCAGTGTTCTAAAAATTTTCGCCTAGACCCCGCATAGGCGCTAGGCTCCCCCTTGGCGCCCCGCCTAGGCGCTAGGCCCCCCAGCGCCTCACCTAGGCCCAATGTGGCAAAAAAATCACTCCAGGAAATTAGGCGGGTCCTAGGCGGGGTCTAGGCGGAGAGGTTTTTTTTTATTTTTATAACTACCCAAATCAGATCTTAATATATTTATTTTTCAAATGATTTACCATATTCATAATACATGTTGTAGCATATCAAATCACAACAAGAGTAAACAATATCAAGTCAAAAGGGATAATTTTATTATAGTTGTAATTTTTTGAACTTGTACCAACTTCAAATTATATAAATGATGATACAATTGTAATATTTAGTTTAATTCAATATAATTCTTAAATTTATGTTTAGTTTTTTAAGTTTTAATATTGAATTAAATTCATGAAATTTATTATTTAATAACAATCTTGTTTATGAATAAAACTAATACGTTAAAAATATGTTTGAATTTTGAACAATTGCATGTTTGTGTTTGAACTTTGACATTAACAATATGAATATCTTTATTATAAATTGTTTTGCTTTATATTATTGTTTTGTTTGGATAAATGTAAGATAAAATATTAAAATTAGCTTAAAATAAAAAATCCCGCCTAGGCCCCGCCCAGTCCCCCTAGGCGCTAGGCCCCCCTTGGCCTCCCGCCTATCGCCTTTTAGAACATTGATGACGTTTTATATTACATACATCAAGTTATCTACCAATTTATTGCATATAAATATACGTCTGTTTCGTTCTGCATGACTGCCCCTTTAGTTAATTGCAACATTTGATCTGTGTACTTCGTTTGATGTCCAGGTTTCCTTCCCTGAGAGGCCAGAACTAAAAATAGCTTTACTCCAGCAACAACCATTTTCGCTGAAAAGGTATGTCCATTTGGACAAATTAAACCCCAAATAGTGACACTTATAGGACATTGAGTTCTAATGCTTTGCCCTTTAATCCTGTACCCATGTTATACATGCAAATGAAACCCATCATTTGAAAAACTCTTCCAATGTCAAATATAAAATAATATCCTTTTATATAAATTTTGGAATGGTGGAATCCACAGCCACTACGGGGTAAACAACGAGATGCAAACATACCCCACAAACCACACACCAGGACAAATGCATAGTATGTTTGGTCGATTCCAAAGGAGATCATTGTTTCTGTGGAGTTCTGAAACCATGACTTGTACCTTGCAAGGCACTTATCAAGTGGCTCCCAAGGAGATCATTGTTTTGTATCTTGTTTTGTTCTTCCTTATTCTAAGCACTCAACCTTAGTTGGTTCTTTTGTCTGTGCAAATGGATGCAATGAACACAAGAATAGATCAAGAAATAGCATATGTAAGCTTATATTGGTAATATTATGTCTAATCTCACTAAAATTGTGAAGTTGGGGCGGATTATGCATTGTTTAGTGCTGCTTTTTATTTCTTTTTCCCTCACTGTATGTTGTTTTATTTGTTATTAACACCCAGGGAACTGATTAAATCAACACCACTTAAAATATTGCTGAAGCTTTATTTCAGTGATGGCTGTGGTTGTCATTTCACCATCATTGAGTTCCCAATGGATTTTCAGGTGAGAATTTGGAGTTGGACTCAACTTACTCTACCCATTCCATTTCTTTCTTTCAAGGCTAACTGTAAACTACTATAAATATAGAATAGACACCGTAAATCTCTTTCTTCTGAGTTCTGATGAATTCACTGCCTCAATTACCAATTAATTTTTATGTTATTGCATTTTTTACAATGGAAATTATAGTTGTCTGTTCTTCATGATGTGCAGGCTACTACCGACTGCATCATCCAAGATGATAAGAATGTTGTGATTCAGAATCTTCGAGACACAGCAATTCAAGATGGATGCTGCGGACAGTTGTCAATAGTTGAGAGAAAGATCCTTTCGGCCCCTAAAAAGGAAAGCACTACTTATGCCATTGCTACAAACATTGTTGGGTATAATCTTGAAGGAAAAAATGGGAAAAGAGAAGAAAATCTTAGTGGCAACTCAGTGAAGAGGCATGAAGATTTAATATCTACTGAAGTTCCTTTGAAGAAAGTAAGAGTTTATTAACTGGTTCTTTTTGGAGTTTAGATTTTCTGCAGATTGTAATCACTAGGGGGAAGAGAAATGTGTACGAACTGAAGCGAAGATATAAATAGCTGGTAAAAAGGCACATATATTTAAGTAGAGACTGATCTTATTCCAATATCTAACAAGTCTTCTCTGTAAATAGAGTAACACGAGGAAACATGGCTACTATTTGCCATCTTGTAAACAGAATTGCTTATTACTAGTATTTTGTAAAAGGAGGAACTATTTTCCCCTCCCTAATCCCAGTTTAGTGGACCGACCAAGTATCCTTTTAGCTGGTATTTTGCTCTGCATTTGGGAAACACTTCCCTTTCTTCCAGTAAATCTTCCTTTTTATTTCTGATTTGAAAACACTCACTCACTTGAACTGATGTTCCAATTTAAAAACAAATGAAACGAGAGATCAAAATTAATCGTAAAGTTCAGTATTGTCTTGAGAATTCTACTTGGGCAAACTTGGAGGCTAGTGAGAACAATTTCCAAACCTTTACTTGATATCCCTTTGGGCATAGAGCATGGGTTCAAGGGGTAGGCAATGTCTTAGTTCGTGACACTCCTACTATGTAGATTGTGAAGAAGATTGTTCGACTTTATCCCCATTGTCTTTTGGTTTTTTAACTCAAATTGGGGTAACTCTGAGTCTTAGTTTTTTTAGATGTGTGATTCTGCCGATAACCTGGGATATTTTACCTACCTCTTATTTTTTGCGGTAAAAAAGAAAGAAATATGCATCTGATTAATAAGCGGATGCACCAAATTTTTAAGCAGAGAACTGAAAAATCATTATTCATCAATAAATAAATGCCTTGTAGTACAAAATCCCACCACACGCATTAGAAATGAAAGTCAGGAAAAAGGTACACGCACAAATATAAAACAGGCACAAGTCTTTCTGAAGTCTACTGCTGAGTTTGTCAAACATTAAATTAAACCAATTACTTTACCTACACTTGCTTACCACCTTCCTCTCTGATTCCCATCGTTGAACAAGAGAGAGAGAGAGAAGAATAGTAAAACAGTCGCAATCCTCAAGTCTACCCAACCTTCCTCCCTGGCTACTACCGTTGAACACGAGAGAGGGACACAGGAGATAGGGAAGGAGGGGAGGTGGCATTGACAGCAAAAATGGCTGATGGTGCTGTTCAATTCTTACTTGATAAACTGACAACAATCCTACATCAACAGGCATCATTGCTTGGAGATGCTCAAAACAAAATCGAGGACATTAAGCTTGAACTAGAAAGCATGAGATCTTTCCTAGGAGATGCAGAGAGAAGGAAGGAAAAGAGTGAGTTGGTGGAGACATGGGTGAGGCAAGTACGAGAAGTTGCGAATCAAGTTGAGGATGTGGTAGACGAGTTCATGCATTATAAGGATACACAGCGAGATAGAAAGGGATTCAAGCATTTTGTTCGAGACATTATTGACATCCCCCGGCACATAAGCTCTAAGCATCACATCTCTTCCAAGCTACAAAAGATCAAAGCAAAAGTTCATGAGGTTTCTGAGAGGAGTAAGCGATATGCATTTGCTAATACAGTTGATGAGGGGAGGGTTAGAAATCCACCAACTGACTGGTGGCAGCATCATGGCGAGTCATCAATCTTTGATGATGAAAATGAGATAGTGGGGATGGAAGAAAATAAAGACGAACTGTTAGCGTGGTTAACTGAAGCTGATCCACGACGGACAGTTATTTCGATTGTTGGCATGGGAGGTTTAGGGAAGACCACTCTGGTTACAAAAGTTTATAATGACAAGGTGATTCGAGACTTTGATTGTTGGGCATGGATATCTGCGTCCCGGACAGATGAAATTGATATTGAAGAGCTGCTTAGAAGCATGATCAAAGAATTCCTCAAGCCAAAGCAAGTGATGATCCCGAGCAACTTGGGGTCGATGAACTATAGGCAGCTTGTGGAGATGCTCATTGACCATTTGCGCCACAAAAGGTATGTTGTTGTCTTAGATGATGTCTGGAGCATAGTTCTTTGGAGCAGAATAAGAAGTGCATTTCCCGACAATGGTTGTGGAAGCAGAATTATTTTTACAACAAGGAATGAGAATGTGGCGACGTCTGTAGGACCTGGAAGTCGTGTCCATCGCCTTGAGCCTCTCCCAGAGGATGACGCCTGGGCTCTCTTTTGTAGGAAGGCGTTCTGGAGTTACCCAGATCGCAATTGTCCCACAGAGCTCGTAACATTAGCTAAGGACATTTTGAAGAAGTGTGAAGGGTTGCCTCTTGCAATAGTGGCAATTGGGGGCCTTATGTGTTCAAGAAACAATTTGGCCATGGAATGGAAGAAAGTCTATGATAGCCTGAACTGGCAACTGAGCAACAATCCCATGCTTGAACGAGTGAAGGGCATCTTGTTGTTGAGTTTCAATGATCTACCATTCTACCTAAAACACTGTTTCTTGTATTGCTGTGTTTTTCGTGACGGTTGCCCAATTAAGAGGAAGCAACTAATACGACTATGGGTCGCAGAGGGGTTTGTCTTGGAACGAAAAGGGATGACAACAGAGGAGGTAGCAGAGGACTACCTTACTGAACTTATTTACCGGAGCATGATCCATGTCACTGAAACTAATGATGCTGGGAGGGTGAAGACATTCAGGATGCACGATGTTATGCGTGAATTAGCTGTGACAACTTCTCATAAAGAGAATTTCTGCACAGAATATGATGGCCAGGAGTCGAGGCTAGAAGAAAAGATCCAGCGGCTATCAGTCTATAACAGAGGTGAAAATGTCCAGTTAAGCAGAACTATGTCCCATCACCTTCGCTCTTTGTTTGTCTTTGAAACAGATACACGCCCCTCATTCTCTTTAAATGCAGTTTCATCAAATTTTAAGTTACTAAGGGTCCTTGATTTACAGGGAGTCTCTATTGAAACAATACCAAGTACATTGGTTGGCCTATTCAATTTGAGATATTTGAACTTAAGGGAAACCAAGATTAGGGAGCTTCCTAAGTCGATAGAAAAGCTAAGAAACTTGCAAACCTTGGATGAAAGAAACACTAATGTGGAGAAGCTACCAAGCGGTATATCCAACATGCTAAAACTTCGACATCTGTTTTTATGCTGCAACAAGGATCAAACTTCTGATAATCCCAACTATACTTGTGGCCTGCGGATACCAACAGGAATAGGAAGCATACGGGGTTTACAAACTCTGACATGTGTTGAAGCAGATGAAGAGCTAGTCCAACAAGTTGGAAAATTGACAGAGCTTAGGAGGTTGGATATTACATGTTTGAGAGCAGTTGATGGGCCAGAACTGTGCACTTCAATTCAAAAGATGACAAGCCTCCGACGTTTAAGTGTTACGACTAGTGCTGAACAAGAACTTTGGTTGGATCTCTTAAATTTACCACCACTATTCCTTCAGAAGTTGACTTTGGTTGGACTATTGAATAGGCTGCCTAGCTGGCTCGGATCACTAGATAGCCTAACTCATCTGCACTTGGGTTCTTCCCATCTAAAAGAAGATCTACTTTCTTCTCTCCAAATGTTGCCCACTCTTGTGCTCCTTGAACTTAATAGAGCATATGACGGTAATCTCTTGCATTTCAAGGAACACGGGTTTCCTAAACTCGTCAAACTGAAGTTGATGGAGCTTGTACAACTGGATAGCCTGAGACTAGAGGAGGGTGTGTTGCGAAGCATCAAGGAGTTGTATCTAATTCATTGTCCGAAATTAAAGTTGTTGCCCCAAGGCATTGAACACCTCACCAGCCTTCAAAAGTTACACTTGGAAGAAATGCCTGGAGAGTTTGTACAAAGACTTGCGAGTGAGGAACGTGCAAAGGTACAACACATACCTACAATAAACCATGTATTCCAAGCTCGGGTGGTTGAAACATTTTTCTAGTTAGAGATAAGGGATATACTTTTTGATATGCCTAATTGTTCAGTTCCGGTTAAGTGTTTATCGCACCATATCCAAAACAAGAGGTATATTGTCTTGGCATCTATAAAATTTGTAGATCTTACACACAATAGCACCAACACAAACACATTTCTTATAAGAGGAAACTCCGGAAATGGCATCATGTAAACAGGGGATTTCCAGCAATAAATAAACATCAATATTAAATATACATTAATCACTCTACTTGATTAAACATTTCAAATTCCATAATACATGAATTGAACAAACTAGCTTGAGGCCGCCCCTTAATCACTCATGCAGCCTGTTTATCCCTATATCAATTTGCTGTCTTTCCATATTTATATGCTGCAAATGTGTGGTTTCTTTGGCATATGTACTATTTTGTGAATGCAATAAGAAGCAATTTCACACGGGCATTTTATCGAGCACCTGCAGTGTAATAAGCCATAATTTCATTTATTAATAATAATTTATTACAATAACCAATTACTGTATAAATTAGTGCAGTAATTTATAATAATAATTAGTACAGTAACTAGTATGGTTACTGTATAAATTAGTATAGTAATTTATCACTAACAAATAATTTGATTACTGTACAAACAAAGTAGATAGTTTCCTGAGATTTGTATTGAGATTATAATTTTTGCAAACAATGTTTGTTTGCAAGGTTATACTTGAGATAAAATTATACACCGCCGTGTGTTTAATTTTTTTTAGAGTAGTAGTAGTTTAAGTTTTTTTACCCCCCTCTAAGTTTAACTTTTTTATAAATTTGCTCCTTAAAATTTATTAAAATATATTTTTTGCTCCTCTCACTATATCTATATTGAAAAAAAATGAGCATATGCAGTGCCCCATTTACCCTTCCCGTCAGTAAAATCTATCACCACTAATAACTAAATATACACTTAAAATATATTAAAATTATTTTATTGCCCTATATTCTATTCATTCAATTCAAACGGAAAGTGTAGTGGTAATTCTTACCGTCCAGTGTCCACCTTATTCCACCAACATTTTAGATATTCAGTCATAGATGGTCCCATCCCATGCATAAAATCTATCTAAGGTTTTGTGCCTCTTGATTGTTTGTTTCATAATTGGCCACGAGGCTGCTTTAGAGTTTTTCTTACCAACAAAATCTGGAATCTATTTTTCTCAAAGCTCCATAAGGACCATAACCAGTTGTGTCACAAATCTTCTTTCCCTTTTGTCAGTATCAATTTAATTTAATTATTAATTTTATCATTCTTAAATCTTTTTTTATTTTTAAAATTTAATAAAACTTTTAGACCATCCTAAAATAATAAAAATATATAAATTTTTTGTTTTATAGTAATTAATGGGGTACATAAAGTGGGGATAAATGTGTTATTTAGTGAATTCATTGAGGATAAAAAAAACATTTTTATATAATTTTGGGGTACTTATATAGGTTTGAGGATAAATTTAAAAATTTTATTATTTTTTTTCTATTTTATATTTTTAAAATAAGTGTTATAATAGTCGGAGAAATATATTTTTAGTAATATATATATATATATAGAGTAGAAGGATTAAATCTTATCTTACTCATTTCGTGTTAAATAGCTTTTAATGACGATTTAAGGTAAATACAACCGTAAATAGCTTTTCTTTTAAGGCGTAGTGGCATTTTTTATATATGCGCGGTAAAATGGTATTTACAAAATGCCAAATTATCAAAATTACGTGGATGATAAAATTCTATTATTTAAAGAGTGAAGATAAAATATCTCTTGATCGTATCCATATATATATATATATATATATACTTATTTTTTTTGCCTATGATAGATAATTGAATCGTAGGTATAGTTTAAAAAGCGACACGTCATAGATCGAGTGTATTAAAAGATGCATGTATTATAATATATTTTTTTTTTTTTTTTTCCTTCTGTTTGTCGCTAATTCATCCAATCATCATCACGATCACCGTCACGCTCACCAGTTACTTCTTGCTTACTCTCTTCTCCCTCACACAAAAAACAGGAAGAATGCGTATGATTTAACAAATACCATATGTACACGATACATGTTCAGATCCCATTTCAAAGACTTTGACACGTCTTTCACTTATAATAATAATTGATCATCACTCCAATTCTTCTTACTCTCATCTTAAGCCCTAGATTAAATGCATCCTCACTCCTTCCCGATTCCCAGAAGCTAATTTTTTTTAATATTTGAAGTCCGCACCCCCTTTTCACTCTATGTAAGATTGTTAATACTTGTATTTGTATATGCATTTGGTTATATCTTCTTATATTGTTGGAACTGTGTGTGTTTATGTATAGATTTTTTTTTGCTAAATTTGTTTGTATGAATTGGAAGGGAACCAAATGTACATTGGCTAAGGGGCATACCCCCGATCTATAGCTGGGTCATACTCATCTAGAGACAAGCCAAAAGATGAAACAGCTATAGGAGTGATAAAACACAAATCAAAAACAAAATTATAACAGCCACTTTCACACTTCTATTCAAGTACATAGAGATTGATTATAATTAAAATTTATTTATTTTAGTCAATTACTTTATTCAAATACTGGATTCCTCCATATTAAGGGTGTTTGTGTTTCCACCTAGCCGGGTCAATGAAGCTACAACTGCAATTTGATTAGCTTATTTTAAAAGCACTGTTGTTCTGAAATTCATGTTGGCTCATCTGAGATTTATTGGGTGGCATGATTTAGGGACCTCCAAAGGGAATTGAGATCTATTGATTTAATTAATTAGGCTTTCTTTATTGGAAGTTCCATGGGGGTACTGATGTTAGACTCCAGCAATATTATTGGTTTCACTTTGCATATCAGGCTAGTAACTGAATATTGGTAGGAATGTTGATTGCATAATTGTTTCGGCTGCCTCAGAGATATCTGTCACCACTTAACATCCGTTATTTCCATCTGCAAAATTGGGCCTCCTGGAGGCCATTGTTATTCATATCTCTTTGTGGCACTGGATGCTTTTGCTGTCATCCTTTACTATTGCATGCAATTTTCTAGAATTTTTTTGTTTCCAGAATTGGGGAATGTTCATTTGAATTTATCTTTATACTTGTTGTCAATTCTTCAGCTGCTCTTGTAGCTTAGATGGCGGCAATACTGGCTTCTCACAGCTGCTATTGCCACAATATGGAATTAATTAATCAAGGAAGAACAGTGGACAATCTTAGTTTCTTGAGCTCAATTTCAGTGCAAGACGTTATAAAATTTGAGAGGCACACAAGTTATCTGCCTAAGACCGAGAAGGTTACCAGGTTTCGAGTTGAAGTGCGGCGGTCTGAATCATCCATTAAATATGGTACCAATGGTCGACCTATTAAAATGGTGCCAACAAGCGAAATAATGAAAAGAAAACCAGCATCCACAGAAAATGCAGAGATAGGGAAAGGTTTAAACCGGGTTGTGAAAGGTTCAAGTCGGGCTGTGAATGGTTCAAAGCGAGTTGTCAATGGTTCAAAGCAGGTTGTCAATGGAGCAGGCCTAGTTAAAAGAGAAACTTCTTCTGTGCTGGTCAAGTCTCCTAACATCAAAAAATTTGATGAGTTGCCGCCGACTGAAGAGCTGAAGGTTTTGCCCTCAGATGAAAGTTTCAGTTGGGCTAATGAAAATTATAATTCTGTTCAAAGAAGTATAGACGTGTGGTCTTTTTTTCTTTCTCTGCGTGTACGCGTTCTGCTGGATAATGCAAAATGGGCATATTTGGGAGGCTTCACAGAAGATAAGCAGGTGAATTTGGTAGTCCATTCTGGCCCTTTTTTGACATTACCATCTTAACCCCTAGACACGAGCATGTAACACTTATATTTTCTATTGCTATTATTCATTACTTTTGGTAGTCTTTGATTACTGATTAGTTTCCTTGATACACGAACTCGTAATTTATATTAAGTTTGTATCAATAAAGATCTAGCTTGATATCTTTATTCAGATTAAAAGGAGACGAAGAACAGCCTCATGGTTACGAGAATGTGTGCTACAACTTGGCCCGACTTTTATCAAACTCGGTCAGCTATCTTCAACAAGGTCTGATCTATTCCCACGCGAGTTTGTGGATGAGCTTGCCAAGTTGCAGGTACATTTTAATTTCTTTCTGATATACTTTTTGAAGTATAATTGCTGTCTCACTAGTCACTAATATATGAAAAGCTCACTTATGTAATTCATCCACGATGATTGAAGTTTTCTGCAGAACCAGATTATGTTTTACACAATTTTGGCTGGTCTGTTCAGGATAGGGTACCTGCCTTCTCACCAAAGAAAGCAAGGGAGTTCATCAAAAGAGAATTGGGAGCTCCAGTTGACATATTATTCAAGGACTTTGAAGACCGACCTATCGCAGCTGCTAGTCTTGGTCAGGTGTTTGCTTCATGTATTTATATTACACTTATTATGGGTTATCATTGAAATTATCAATTTGCTTTATTATTTTTTTAAGCCTTGAAAGTCTTAGCGGGTGAACTCTTTTATTTTCTTCATACTTTTATGCATTTTAATTGATATGCTAAACACAGTAAATATATTCTTCTATAAAATTGGGTGAAGTGAAGTACAAAAATATGAATGAAAACTAATATTTAAGATAATATCAACAGGAAGAGTCTGCTGAGATCAAATATGACTGCTTTCCAGCACTAAACTCTATTTTTATACATTAGCAATTGAAATTAGCTGATATTTTCCTTTCAGGTCGTACATGTATTGTCGTCTTGTAAATTTGCTTAATTATTCTGATTCGAATATTGAAGAATTTTTCTTTTAGGTACATCGGGCTATCCTACATAATGGAGAAAAAGTAGTGGTGAAAGTCCAAAGACCTGGGCTAAAGAAACTTTTTTGACATTGATTTACGTGAGTGCACATTTTATTAAAATTTCTAGTTCTGTAACCTGGTGGTTATTTGTGTGCATGACATTAACTTTGCTCCTGTTCATTCAGAAAATTTAAAGCTAATTGCAGAGTACTTCCAGAGAAGTGAAACTTTTGGTGGCCCGTCAAGGGATTGGTTAGGAATATATGAAGAATGTGCCAAGTAAGTACTAAGCATCAATCACTTATTTTAAACTTAAAACCTTGAAGAAGGGAAAAGAGTTATATTACGTAAACATTGTTTAGGTACCATTTCTTTGTAAAAGCTTAATCAGCTATGAGAACAAATAGTTGTAGTCCATATTAAAAGAGCTTAAGCTCATGTTATATATTTAATGTTTTGAAGGGATCAAAAGATATTCAATATACTTCTAAATTTCACTTCTGCCCTATTGAATTTCACCAGCCTTTTGAAATGATTAAATCTTAAAATCTACTAAAATAGGGTTTAGTTATAGTTGCGTTCTAATGCTTTCTCAGTTCTGGGGTCAAGTGTATATTAATGATTTAGATTTTGTAGACATGATTGATGTTTTATTTTTTATTATTTTTCTTATGGCAAATGAGGTTATTGGTATTTATGCTTGGGTTTTCAGTGTAAAGGAATTCCAAAAATCGAAGTTTAGCTTTCTGAATAGGGAAACCTATTACATGTATATTGACCCATATGATCCTTTCTATCAATCACAAAATAAATTATAAGAACTTTTGAAGTTTTGAGCATTAGGTTTGCATGAGACTACCCCAAGTCCCTAACCCCATAGGTGTTCTGCCGATTCTTAGATCTTTCACAAGCAATTTGAAGTTCTGATCATAACCTACTTCGATTTAGAAGTCGATGTGCATAGTCTTAATCATTTCTCTAACCCAAAATATCTTTACTAACACCCAAGGCTCTGAATAGGCATTACTATGAAGTCTTAATCATTTTGTCGAGATTCCTACAGATTCTCACAGAGAAACAAAGCCAATTCTCTGCCGTCTTTAATCATCCAACCCTAGACCCTAATCAAAGAATGCAAACACTCCTAGTTTCTTCTCTATATGTGGCACTGAAGATGTTTTTTTTACTGTCAATCTTTAGTGTGACATGTGCTAGCTATTTTGATGGGCAGTGTATTCTGTTGAAATATTTTTCAAATTGAAATTCTGTTGAACAATGTCTGGCAGAAAAGCAATATTCCCCGGTAGTCCTTCATATTTAACATTACTGCTGATTTACCTTTTTTGACAAGCTGGTAACATGTGAATTTATTGGAACTCTCAGGATTTTGTACGAGGAAATTGACTATATAAATGAAGGCAAAAATGCTGATCGATTCCGACGGGATTTTCGGAATGTAAAATGGGTTCGAGTGCCTGTTATGTATCTTTCCAGAATACTACACTCTTGCTTCTTCCTCTGTTTTAAGTCATGATTTCTTTTTTATTATTATTTTATGTGATGCATTTGACACTAAGTTAAACAATATAAAATAATAGAGTGGAAAAGGCTGAGTCCAATGGGCCCTTCATATTGTAACAAATTTTTTGTTATCAATGTTAGAAACAGTGAAAACAAGGTCATATTTTCTTTAGTCATTATATACATAATTACATATACACACACATATATATATAAAAATAAATCCCAGAAATTTGCATTTACAAATAAACAAAAAAATCATTTCTTGGAAAAGATGAATGCCGTGTTGTACTGTATTTTTTTTTGTATTTGGTTCCCTGTCAGATAATTTAAATGAAATAGTTATGAAGAAATTGACTGTATTCATATAATAGTTTTCAAATGACACATTCTGTAAACTAAACTAAACATCCCCTCTGTTGTCACCTTCCGTTCTTTCTAAAATAAAAGGCTTAACTAAGCAAATCAGAGGTATCATACTCGATGAATGGAATCCTGTTTATGGGGTTATTGTCTAGAATTTGGAATCGGAAACTTGTTGTTCTGTTACTCTCCTATTATTTCTTGGCAACTTCTTTTCTAACACTGCAAAGAAGGAAAAAGCACTTGTTCTCTTAATTTGAAGTCTACTTTTTTCATGTAGATGGTGTTTTGGGATTATACTGCATTAAAGGTGCTGACGTTAGAATACGTTCCAGGTTTCAATCTGAACTGTCATTTACTTCTGTTCGATATTTTGAGTTTCGTCATGTAAAGTGTATGTTTACATAGCTAAAGTATCAATTATTTGGCGGTAAGTTGCTTCGGCATGTTATTGTGTGAGCAGGTGTCAAAATAAATAACTTGGACATGGTAGATGCACGGGGTTATAGTCGATCTCGAGTTTCATCACATGCTATTGAAGCATACTTAATTCAGGTTAAGAACCTATGCTGTCTTCTTCTTTTTTCCTTCTTTTTTTGGAATTGGTAAAACTTTGCGGCAAGTGTTGGAGTGGAACCAGCGACCTCGAGGTTATTCCATCAAGGTGCCATTCACCCAGCAATTGGGGTTTATGCTGGCTTATTTACTTAACTGATTAGAAGTATTTGATGCAATTATACTCTACAAATCATGAAACAGTTTTTTGATTAGATCATTTCACTAATTTCCACTACTACAGATATTGAAAACTGGTTTCTTTCATGCTGACCCTCACCCTGGAAATCTTGCCATTGATGTGGATGAATCACTCATTTACTACGATTTTGGTATGATGGGGGAGATCAAGTCATTTACGCGTGAGAGATTGCTAGAACTTTTCTATGCAATTTATGAAAAAGATGCAAAAAAGGTATGGCTTTACCGTCTCTTTTCGATCCAACTCATGGTATGTTGACTGTGAGATATGAAAGCCACTAACTAGTCTTCTTCTCATTCTCCTCTGTGCTCACTATTCCTTTGGCTAAGCCTTTTATAGTTTGATTATGAAATACATACTCTGGTAATCCCTTATGTTGCGTTTGGATTGAAGGAATGGAATGAAGAGTGGAATAATTGATTCTATTCTAGTTGGAATGAGTTATTCCATATGTTCTCTCTCCTCCAAGGAATCAAACACAATTTTTTTCATTCCAATCGCAATCAAACATAATTTTTTTCATTCCATATGAATGAGTCATTCTATTCCCACCTTCATTACTCCAATCCAAACGTAGCATTAGTCTTAATCAAAGTAACCCTCTTCAAGGTCTTTAATTTTACTTCCCTTTATACCTTATACATTTATGATTTCCCGACAAATGTGATAATAAAAAGAGTATTCTCCCAGTTGAAGATCATTTGCGTTTGTCTGCTATGATCATATAAGCCACTGCATATTTCCCAATATTGCAGTTAGTGTCCCTGGAATTATTTTTAGTTGAGTGGTACAACTACATCTGTCTTTAAGTGAAATATGATATTATGTAGGTTATGAGTACTCTCATAGATCTTGAAGCACTACAGCCCACCGGAGACATGTCATCGGTATGGAATCAATATCTTTACTTTTTTAAGTATGAATTTTAACGGAATACTGAACCATTGCCTGGTGTATTGGATTTTCTAAGCCTTTCTGGATATCCATATCTGAAAGTACTCTATACGCCTAGGTGAGAAGATCTGTGCAGTTTTTCTTGGATAATTTGTTAAGTCAGACACCAGATCAACAACAAACTTTAGCTGCAATAGGCGAGGTATGAAAATATCTATATGAATTTTGTAAACATTTTACTACTATTAGTTTCTGAAAATGTTTTGAGACATGTTTCTATTTCCACTAATTTGTAATCTCTGTATATACCACAATACTGGTTGTAAATTTGCCATTCTGAAGGGGTTCTGAAAATAGCTGTACTAAAAGTATATTTTCAAGGAATTCTAGAACCAACTATCCACCATTTATTTTTTAATTTTGAATATCTTTTTGGGGAATGACTCATTTTCTTCACTCACCTCTTTGACAATGTAAATTACTAATGTTGGAAAGTTTTTTTAAGTGACTACTGAATCATTCGTTATGTGATTCCAATGTACATGATCCAATTTGTAGGCGGACAGAAAATTTATATGCTTTTATTACTTGGCAAGAAACGTAATATGCCATTATATATATGTTTCTTCAAATTCTGCGTATCATTCAACTATTCAAGTGACTTTCTGGCTGAATAACAATAGCTAATAAAGATTAGTCAATGAGCTCTAGCTTACGTGGTATGAGGTTGTCCCTTGCCTGGGAGCGATCAGATTCCAAGCTTTACTAAAGGCATTATTTGGAAAGAATAAAATTTAATTTGAAGCTAATTTGACATAATTTCTAATTATCTTCAACATATATGAATTTATTTCTTTGTAGGGTTAAGATTATGTTATATACCCCCTCTCTACCCCCATAAATATATAAATAAATAGTTTAGAAAAAGAAAAACTACCCAAAGAAAAAAAGGCTGAACCAAAGTTTCAATGGAAGTGTTGAAATGAGCTGAAACCACCCATCTTTTTAGGTCAATGAGATCTGATGAGTAAGATGTTTCATTTCATGGAACATAAAAAGTAAAAAATAAAATAAAATAAAATAAATAAATAAGTTCTGTAACTGATTACTACCTCCATCACAGATAGATATCACTTTTAAGTTTTATTTGTCTCAAAGTTATTGTAAATTTGAGTCAAAATATGCTTGTTTCCCAAATTAGTTGTATGTTGTCCATCTTTGCGTAACAAAATTTAAAACATTTGAGTCACTTGTTGCAATAGAAATAAAATAAAACTCGAACAAAAGTAAGCTCCTCGTGTATCTTGCTTTGCCAGTAAGGTGCTCTGAAGAGCTCCGTCTAATATAATGCATACTTGTTATCATCTACTTTTGGTATTATCTTCAAATGTTAAAAGGATGAGATGATTACTCAATTTTCTCTCGAACAGTAACATCTGATTCTTCTATTTGTTAAAATTGGTAACGGGATGAGGGATTCTTTGCAGGATCTATTTGCAATAGCAACAGATCAGCCATTCCGGTTTCCTTCCACTTTTACCTTTGTGATCAGGGCATTTTCAACGCTTGAAGGTGCTTTCTCTGTTTTCGGCTTCTGAAACTTTATTGGCACCTAAAGTTGTGTTAAATTATTGTAGTTATTAAATTTTGTTCCTGATGATTAAATAATATTTAGGCTCAGATTACTAGCCACAAGTCAAGACCACATTTTAGAGCAAGTAAATCAACAAAACAAATCTTGTATATGATGCTACCTGGTGAAGTTAAAAACTTTGCATATGATGCTGCATTCGTTGCTTGGGACCTGTATTAATTGTTATTTTTAGGCAACCTAGGTACACATTGTTTTGCTGGTGATGTCTCTGTGAAGTGATGTTTCAGTTATGCAGGCACGCGGGCCACTGTGAGATTGGATGTTAACCAATCCAAGAAGTTACATCTACTAATACAATCCTGTGCTTCTTTTCATGAGAAAAATAATATTTAAAATTGAAAATCTTTTTTCAGCCGGACAAATCTTGAAACCTTGCAATCGAAAACTGTATATCCAGTGAATCTTTCTTGTTGATTTGGAAAGTTATAAAGCATTTAAAAAGATGTGGTGTTGGAATGTGCAAAATTTTCCAAGTGATTCTCCAAGATCCTTGAAGGCTCGAAGAGATCATTTTAAGGCATCTGTAGTCGTATACATGGTAGAATGTACTTCATGAAGAAAGTTCGTAATCTCTGGTAACTGTTGTTACATAGATGGTCAATTGCTTCTAGATGTAGAAGTTCACTAGTCCACTATATTTTATTTAACATTTATAAGTTTGCCATTATTTTGCATTTAATAATTTCTATATTAGATTCCATTTCAGCCAAAGATTTTATTAGATGAGCACAAATATCTGATGCTATCCTCTTCTGATCATTGCATCTTTCTTACAGGTATTGGCAATACGCTTGATCCAGACTTTTCCTTCGTTAAGATTGCTGCACCTTATGCCGAGGTTCTATATGTTTGCATGAAAGCTCTTTTATGTTATGTGTGTGAAATTCTGTAAGTCTCACTGAGGCTTAGCTCTAACATAGCATAAATGACTTTTACAGGAACTGTTAGATCTTAAACAAAATCAGCGCAGTGGAACACAACTAGTCGCAGATATAAGGAAACAGGCTGATGATGTACTGTAACTTACCTATGCATCTCCTTTTGAGATTTTGTCATAATGTTGCTCTCTTCTGCATGCAACAATTTTTTTAGGTGATGCTATTTATCATGATAAATCTCCATAATATTGGCATTAAGAGCAGTCCATCAAATTAAATTTCAGGCTAGGACATACACCATGTCTATGCCTTACAGAGTTCAGCGAATAGAGGAGTTCGTGAAACAGCTTGAATCAGGAGATGTGAAACTTGAGTCCGAGTTCTCAGGTAATTTATTGCTTACAGAAAAAGCGAGTGTTTCAATAGTCTTCGTCACTCTTTCCTTCTTCCCCTCTTTTCCTTAAGCTTGATGTCGGCCAATATGCTAATTGTTCATGGTATCTATCTTGAAGTAGTAAACGTTCATTTCTTTAGAAAAAGAAATATTTGCTTATAATCCCTAGCAGAGTGTTTTCCCAATTTGAAAGTCAATTTATGAAGGACATTGTTATTAATTTTAACCCACTAATCTGTTGGGGTCTTCTATAGTCTTCTTATATTTTGTTTTAATTTGTGTAAATTGCTGTTATCAGTCTGAGAGAGCAGCTCGAAAGGCAACTATACTGCAAATGGCAACCATGTATACAGTTTTAGGAGGCACCCTCCTAAACCTCGGGATAACACTCACGAGTCAAGGCAGCTTAGCTATAGCAAATGGATCGTTTATTGGTGCAGGTGACATGTTTTTCATCGTTAATGTTGTACATTACACGAACGTATTGATGATTTATGATCAACTCAACCACTGGCCGCTGACCGATTTGTTTATGCAGGTGTTTTCTTGACTCTGCTTATTCGGTCCATGCAAAGGATAAAGATGATTGATAAGTTTGAGAAGATGATATGATTTTTGTAAACCAATAGTTGGTCATATATGATAAAACCTCACTCCCAAATTCATTGTTTATAGAATTTTCATTTTTGTATACAACTTTCTATAGCTTGTATATATTAACATACCCTCAAAATGACGAGGGACATCTTCAACATCCCCTGTATTGGACGAAAATTATGTATAGAATTGAAAAATAATAGCTCAGATTGGTTTGCTGTGAATTTTGAAGCCCAAATAAAGACATATATTCTCTTTTTTTTGCCTCAGGCTTTAACTTGAAAATAAGTACTTGTGATTTCTCTGCACATCTGATTGTCATTTGTCAATAATGCAAATGAGCCATAACTTGTGATCTTAGTCATTGAATATATTCAACACTTTTCAATTCTCATTTTGAGATTGTAGAGAGTATTACCTTTATGTAGCTGCAGCCTGCAGTGAACTTAATACTCAAACTCATCATCTTACATTATGACGGGATAGCTATTTTCACAAATTATATTATTAATAATTCCACAAAAATCCCAGAGAGCCATTTTACATTCATGCGAGAGGAACATGGTGAAACTAACAAAATAATTTGTTTTATTGGTAGACAACAATTTTCTGTTACTAAGCATGTTGCATAAACTTTGAAAACATTTTTGGGGCCAGGTAAAAATAATGGAAGCATAATTACCATGGAAACGTTTACAGGACAAATATGAGTGCAAGTGTTTTGAGGATGGAAAACTCTTTGCAGCTTCATCTCAGAAGTAATAACCCACAAAGTAGGGTAGAAACTGTACCCTATCAATCAACATCATCAGTAACATAAAAAAAAGAACATCCTCGATGACTTGATGGATTAGCCCTGAAACATATTAATGAAATATAATCAGTTCTAAACCAATTACTACTCGTGCTAAATACCAATTTCACCCAGCTAAGAAGATTTTCTTTTCTTGTGCACAAAAACTTCAAACTGGGAACAAGTAAAAATCAGTTTTTGTTAGTGTAAACTTATCAATCCTAGGATCTGCACTGGTTTGGCCAGAGGAGGTAGATGTTGACTGCTTCGATTTCAACCAGAACCCTGCTAGCTATCTCAACCACCTAGCCCTATATTGGCTCTGGATGCTCCTTCCAGCCCAACAGTGGGCTACCATGAAGCAGCACAAAAGAGCAGCAATTTAATCTTCATAATCAGGGATGGCTCTAGCAACTAATTCCTATACAACTTGCTTTAACCAATTGCATCAATTACTGTTCAGCAGCGTCCTCAAACTCAACTTCAGTTTGGTTTCTGAAAGTTCCCTCAGAATTCACATCAGCTTGTTTTTGATCAACCAAGTCATATGAAACAGTGGATTCTGAAACCCATCCAAACCTCACCATAATCTCCAAGAACTGTTCAGCTTTGTCCGTGTCTGATGCAAGAAAGCCGCAAGTTATGGTTCTACATGTGGCAAGACTAAGCACAATCCCTTTTTCTCCCATTTCACTAAGAAGCCTTAATGCATGAACATAGTCTCCTTTAGTGCAGAGTGTTTGAATCAGAGCTTCATAGGCAGTTGTACCAAGTGGCCTACACTTCTCCAGCATTGTGTACCGCAACTTCAATGCTTCCACCAAGTTCCTTTCTTTACAGTGAACATCCAGCACAGCATGATAGATAATCCTATTGGGCTTGATTGCCTTTGCCACCATATCCTGGTGAAGTGCAATAACCTCTGATCTATCTCCTATCCTGCTGTAACTATGAACAAGTGTCGTATAATTTATTAATTTTGGGTGGTAGGCTTCAGATTTCTTTCTTGCATCTCCAAGAAGAGCTGTTTTGCTTCCTCCATCTTTCACTTATCGCAATGATGACCAATAAGAGTTGTGTATGCAAAGTTGCTAGGCATGATCTGCTTTTCCATCGTATCATCCAATAACAATTTGGCTTCTTGCAGCTTTCCACTTTTACATAACCCGTTAATCAATGTGCTGCAATGAGAAGTTGAAGCAAAGCCCTTTTGCCCTTTCGTAACATTTCTCGGAATAAATCCTCAGCTTTCTCCAAATTTCCATCCTTGCAGCAGGCACTAAGAAGAGCATTGTACGCAACATCATTTGGTGAGACATTACTTAGCCGCATCTCATCCCACAGTGCGATTCCCGCTGTAACATTCCCAGACTTGCAAAAACCATTGATCATTATAGTATACGTAAAACAGTTCGGTTTCAAACCTTTCCCTAAAACGCAGTCAAACAATTCTTTTGCTCTCTCAGTTTCACCTGCCTTGCACATCCCGTTGATCAACACATTGTAAGTATAGATATTTGGATTAACACCTTTCATGCACATCTCTTTGTGAAGTTGAAAAGCTTTTTTTAAATCACCTTGCTTACAAAAAATTGAGATAACATGGCTGTAAATGGAAATATCAGGAACCACATCCTTCTCGCGGAGTTCTGAAAAAATACCTAATGCTTCTTGCACTTTTCCAGTCCTGAAGAGAGCAATGATGAGAATGCTGTAAGTTTGGACATCTGGCAAAAACCCCTGTGCAAGCATCCATCTAAAGGTTGACAAGGCTTTTGCTATGTTCCCCATTTTGCAGTGACCATCAATGAGAGCTGTGTATATTACATCATTTGGCATTAGACCATTACCAAGCATCTCACTGAAGTATCTGTCTGCAAGTTGCAGCTCCCCTACTTTGCAATATCCATTGATGAAAGATCCATAAATAGGCCATTTGGCTTTAGACCGCTCTCTAACATTTCAATCAAAATAGTCCTCGCTTCTTCCATTTTCTTGGATTTGCAAAGGCCCATGATAAGGGAACTGTAACAAACAACATCTGGCATAGTCCCTTGCTCCCTCATTACCTTCAGAATCCTTTCTGACTCCTCAAATCTACCTTTTGAAGCAAAAACTATAAAAAGGTGTGTGTAGATGATGGCATTTGGTTTCAAATTCTTCACAACCATCTCTCCAAGAATAGCAGTGGCCTGTTTGAGATATCCATTGCGGCACAGCCCATTAATTATCACACTGTAAGTGAAGACCGTGGGTTCCAAATTACTCTTTTTCAAATCTTCAAGACCTTGTAAAGCTTTAATCATATCTTGATCACGAAAATAGCCCTCAATTAAAAATGTTTAAGTTCTGGAATTAGGTTTTATGCCCTTCCTAGCCATCTCCTTCATGAGTTCCTGAGCCTTCTCCATCTTCCCAGCCATACAAACTCCATTAAGAAGCGTATTAAATACAACCAAATCTGCCTGAACACCATTACTGACCATATCATCCCTAATTCTAAAAGCCCCTTCTATATCACCTTGCTTCATTAGCCCATCAATCAAAACATTAAAGATGATCACGTCAGGCTTGATACCTATATCACACATCTCCATCAATACCAGTGTCGCTTCTTCAAACCTTTTTGTTGCACAAAACGCATTGATCAGTGTAGCAAACGTATTAACATCAGGAATTAGCCTCTTCTCAAACATAGAGTTCTTCATTGCAAGAGCTTCATCTAGAAGCCTCGCCCTACACAACCCTCCAATAACTACATTGTAGGTCACTGAATTCGGGATGCAACCATTCGCTTCCATGTTAACAAAAACATTTCTTGCCTCATTTGTCGTCAATATTAACAATCCTTAATTTAAAAATATTAAAAAAAGAATTATACCATTATTATTGTTAACGCCAAGATCTTTCTCCACGTTCCAATCACGAAAAGCGTCACGATCTGCTTGATAAACACGACCAAACACCCACAAGCTTGGCGGTAGGACCGTAGAGGGGATAGCTCGGCGTGAGAATAAATATATACATTCATGAGAGTTAACTCAAGAGGATGATAAAATCTAGTGTAATGAGAGATTAGATTTCTTAGTTGTGTGTATGTGTATATATCAAAAGCGTACCTCCTTGTAAAGACTTACTCTCCAAGATATAATATCTTCGCACGGATTCTTTGTGTCACCCACTACCATCTCGACATATCCCACGATTTGATAGGTTCTTGCATTGCGTGGAGCTTATCCCTTTGCTTTTGTACATTGTTTTCCACCGTAAAATATTATAATCCCATCCACATTAATGCATGGCGAGATATATCGGTCACAATTGTCATGCTTTATCATCATTACAAGTCAAAGTAATAGATATTAAATGATCCGATGGGTTAATCCAACAAACCAGGCAGGTCTATAGGATAAAAGGTAACATGGTGACCGGGCCCAACAACTTTCATGGGTCAATTATAAAAGCCCGATGGATTAAATTAATAAATGAGCCCAATTTACTTATTAAATAGGAGAAATATCACGATGACATTACCCCTAGTTATTTGTTAAGCAGGATGTTTAATGGAAAACTATAAACGGTCCATGATATTAGATTTTACTAAAGGCCTAAATCAGAAAATAATTGAGACATACCCACTTTGGTGCATGAAAAGGAACGTGGAATGACTGGATGCCCCGAAAGGCCTAACAGAACCAAAAGATGACAATCATCTACCACGAAGGGCACGATGAAGTTAAAAGATGACATTCGCTTTACCACGAAGGGCTGACGAAGTCTAAGTGTCGACAATTGCCTGCCGTGCAGGGGCTGACAAGGGTCAAGTGGCGACAATTATCTACCCGAAGGGCCTTACAATGCCAAAGTGGCGACAATTGTCTACCCCGAAGAACTGACAATGCAAAAGTGGCGACAATTGCTACCGAAGTGCTCGACAATGCCTTAAGGATGACAACTTGCACCACCACGAAGGGCACTGAAAGGTCTAAGGATGACACTTGCCTACCACGAAGGGCACGACAAACTCATAAGGACCACTGCCAGAAGAGGCGCCATCGAATGGTCGGTGAGTCCTCCGAATCTCCTAACAGGGTGGCATTTCTTTGTGCTGTCGGACTATGGATGAGCTACTGAAGTCCCTCATGAATATTTTAAACTTTGATCCCATGAAAGTGGCGTCTATTAACTTTGATCCCTAAGCAATGGACCCAGTCGACTACCCCAGAGATAAAGAAGAGGTATAGGAGATAAAATCGAATATAGCCTTTTGGTGGTGATGTGGGATCAAACCATTTAGGCGACACAAATATCCACGTGAACCCTCAAGAATAACATCTGCATGACGGGTGGCACCCTGATTCCTCGATAGTAGGAGATGGGTCCAAAGAATACCAGAAGTCTTTTCTGTCTTTGAATCCCGATTCTTTTCAAGAATATCATTTGTAGAAGTACTTTTGTAGGTCAACAACTTGGGCCAAATAATTGCCACAAATGTCTTTGTGAACTTCCCGAAGAACACACTCGCCTTGGATGGAACCAAATGTTTAAGCAATGATGACGAAAAAGGTCCTTCGATAAAGATTCTCATCAATGAGAACAAAATTGACACTCTTTGTACTTGATCTTCTTTGCTTGACATCGATCCAGGAAGGAAAGCGCCATCTCGCCATCAAAGTTATAAGCATCTGTAGTGGCGGCCGATAATGCCTGGCCGGTGGAATTGTTATTGTGATCGACTCCTTGATACTTTCTTTATATCGATGTCCGAAATAGAATATCCATCTGCATGCAATACCCACGAACTCGTCTTGCTGAAGAGCTGTGCAACGGCTTTTCGGACTCCTCACTTCTCTTTAACTATTATCGACTTTGGACCTAATGTCAACCGACCTTGGAAATATTTACCAAAGTGTTTGGATTTCGAGAATGCGGCTTATAGATGCCTTTGGTGGCGAGTCCTTGTTGTTGGCGAGAACACTCAAGGCAAAGTGCCTTTTTTGTGTTCTTGGGTGAATATATTCTTGAATTACTCCTCTCAAATGCTTGCTTTATAGTCCAAGAACCCTAGGATGAGGTACCTTCTTGGATGCTTAGGAATATGGGTGCATTTTGTGTCTTTGAATCTGACACTTTGTGACTTAGATGGGCATCTCAGAAGACAAAGTGTCTGCAGTGCGGTGTGCCCTCGGTGGATTCTCGAGTGCGGCATCTCTACTGTTTCGACCATAATCCGAAGACCAATAGGTGGAATACCCTTCTCGGTCAATCAATCGGGAAAATGGTCATTGGGTCTTCATCTACTCTGCTTGACCATAATCCAAAAGACCGATATAGGCGGAATACCCTTCTCGGTCAATCAATCGGGAAAATGGTTGTTGGGTCTTCATCTCTACTAAACCCGACCATAATCCCGAAGACGATAGGCGGAATACCCTTCTCGGTCAATCAATCGGAAAATGGTTTGTTGGAGTGCCTTGATCCAGGAAGGCCTCGAGACATGTCTTTAAAGTGTAGACTTTTTTCTAACTTGATCGGTCTCATTAGTCGACCATACATTAGAGTTTATGCCCTGAGAGGCCAATTATTTGATATAATTGCTTAACGTTTTGATATTATATTTGATTGAATAAATATATGATTTTATTATGGATTTATTTCTTTGCGTAATATAATTGTTAACATAATAAAATTCCTTAGAATAGTGATACAAATTATATAGTTTCAAGTATGTGACTTGAACATGAGATTATATATTACCATTAGTATCGGTGTTCTTAAATGTCCCTAATCGAGTATCATTGTTGATGGGACAACAATGATGCATTGAGACTAAGTATGTGGATGTTGATGACCAAATCTCATTGGTCATAAATATATGAGATATTAAATCAATGCGTAGGTACATGTTGAGAAAGCGATGTCTTTGGGATGACCCACCATGAGAATTCTATATGGAGCATTATGCGAAGTGTCATTAGCAATTCTCATAAGTGACAATGATGTAATGGTCCTCCAGAGCACGAAATCGCTTATATTATTACACGAGAATTTATGTACTTTGATATCATCAAATGTCACATTTAATAGGGTGGACTATAAAGGTGATTATTGGGTTCATCATTAATCGTGTGAGAAATATGAGTGATCTAGATGGAATTTAACCATCCTATATATTATGGGTGATATCCATAGGCCTCTTGATTGAGTAGGACTATGAAATGCATAGTCATGCTCAAATAGTGATTTGTTTCATATAGTCTACTCATTGATCAAGAAAACTTCAGATTAAATTATGAAGAGTATGACACATTCCATGACTCGAGTTTAATCCCAGGATATTAAGGTTAAAAGGATTAAATTACATTGAAACATTGGTCACGAAAAGGTCAGATCGAATCATCGATCTTATTATTACTTGGGTAGCGGTGATGCATTACTAGAATCTGCATTTCATTGTTTATAATTTTATAATATGATTTTAAAATTATTGCCAACGTAATAATAACTATAAAGGTCACACACATAGAACGTTATTTAAAAGGAATTAATTTAAATTAAGGATTTAAATATATTAATATGATTAATAGTATTTAAATCAATTAATTTAAATTAAAAGGATAATTTGTATATATGTATATTAATTAAGTAAGACTTAATTAAGAGATATATATATATATATATAAATTCGGATTTTATGAAATTAGGTTTTGATTTGATTAATTCTTTTTAACTACTATATATATGATATATATAGCACTACTTAGGGATATATATCATAATTGAAAAACCCTAGCCATTTCTTAGAGAGACTAGAGAAAGCGATTTGAGAAAATCCATTCCTTTTGGTGTGGCTAGTCTGCAAGTCCTTCTTATTGCGAGAATCGTTCGACGGTTCGATGCGGCGTTAAATGTGGATCTTAGTAGAGGCTTAATCGGTTTTGTATTGCGTTGGACATTCGAGGCGATCGGTTTGATTTCGTTTTTCATATATGGTGTAATCTCTAAACCTCGAATTAATTGATTTTTCGCATGGATCCTGTTTTTAGGGTTTGAAATTGCTTTAAAATTTTAATTTCATTGTGCGTTTCGTGCAAAGCCAACAACTTGGTATAGGATTCTAAGCGGTATGCATTCTACCCTTTTCCCACCATGGTCGAGTCTCTCTTGGCGGCAAAAATCAATCTTCTTCCAAGATCATCACGGGCTCTCGAGCGAGAACCCTCGAAACCTCTGCTTGGAAGCGATCAGCGTAAGCATTCTTTGAAGGACCCAATCAATCCTCGACAGATACTCATTGTGTGAGCGAAGTCATAGCCATCAGTATCCTTTAGAGGTAATCGTTTCTACTCTTCTTCACCATGGATTCCGACGTAGAGCATCTACAATTTGTGATTGAAAACTTCAAGAACACTAGAACACGACCTCCTCTGGCGCCCGATGTTGCGCCAGGATCTTTCTCCACGTCCCAATCACGAAAGGCGTCCCCGATCTGCCGCGACAAACACGACAAACACCACAAGCTTGGCGGATTACGGATGCAGGGGATAGCTTTCGAGCGTGAGAGTAAATATGTACATTTCACGAGGTTAACTCAAGAGGATGATAAAATCTAGTGTAATGAGAGAGATTAGATTTCTTAGTTGTGTGTATGTGTATATATCAAAAACGTACCTCCTTGTAAAGACTTACTCTCCAAGATATAATATCTTCGCCTGGATTACTGTGCCACCCACTACCATCTGACATATCCCCCTGATCTGATGGGTTCTGCCGACTGCGTGGAGCTTATCCTGCGCTTTTGGCCTTTGTTTCTCCCGCCGTGGGGCTATAATCACATCCACATTAATGCATGACAGATATATCGGTCAACTGTCATGCTTTATCATCATTACAAGTCAAAGTAATAGATATTAAATGATCCAATGGGTTAATCTAACAAACCGACCCGGTCCTATAGGATAAAGGTAACATAGTGATCAGGCCCAACAATTTTCATGGCTCAATTATAAAAGTCCAATGGATTAAATTAATAAATGAGCCCAATTTATCCGGTCCAAATAGAAGAAATATCACGACCCAACAATTATAAAAAAAGATGGTCTTACATTAATTGATGGGCTTACATTGATTATAATTTATGGAATTATGTATACTCATCAAACCCACCTTATAGTTTCTGATATGTAGCGTTTGGTAACCACCCAATTTTCAATGGGTCTTCGATTGGCTATAAAAAATAGACCATAGAAGAAATTCGACAACAACAATTTGGGCCTTCTAGTGGACCAACTAAATTCATGGTTTTCTGTGCCTTAACCCTTCACAATATGTCGCAATTAATGTGGTGTGTCATGGGTTGTTGGAAATTGGATGCTGTGCGCCTGAGCCCCCCCCACCCCAACCCCACCCCAACCCCAACCCCAACCCCAACCCCTCTCTCTTCTCTTCTTCACAGATACATACAGTGTGACATGATGATAACACAGCTTACATTAATGAAAAATTTTCAACTATATATACATCTGCCTGCATTAACAACTCTTAGACCTGGTTTGCTAGGCATGATTTGTGTGGGTGATAATTCTTTTGAAAATATGTGTAACAATTAGGACACTCTTATAACTTTTACTAATGTATTGATATGCTTCACAACTGTAATTCGATGTAGCAGACTCATTATTAAATTATGCATATATCCTTTCCAATAGTAAAAAAATTAAATAAATTTGAGTGATGTTATAGGAAAATTCAACCTCCACTAAAAGACAAGGAGCTCTCAATCATTAAAATATGATCCAGTTACCATGAAGAAATTAACTTCATGGTAAATTGGTCAATTGATCAATATAATATTAAAAATAATAATTTTAAGGGGACATTTTTTTGCTGACATTCTAGCGACATTATTTTTTTGATTTTTTTTTTAGTTTTTTTTGTAGTACCTCTAAAAAAATGTATAGTATTTATTTCAATTGAATTTTTTTATAAAAACAGTGTTTTAGGTGTAATTTGGATACATACAAGAAACAGAGTCTGTACATGGTCTAATTTCCATCGAGTCCTTCTACGTAGACATTTTTATTGGATATTTTTCGGATTTTTTTTTTACTTGTGGCTCTAAAAAAATGTATAGTATTTATTTCAATAATTTTTTTTACAAAATACAGTGTTTTATGTGTAATTTGGATACATATACAAAAATAGGGTTATATAGGCTGTACAACTATATTTTTGTATATGTATCCAAATTACACCTAAAGTCTAAAATATTATATTTTATAAAAATTTCTGTTAAAATAAATATTACTATACATTTTTTAAGAGTCACATTCCAAAATATATATATATATATATCCAATTTTCCGGTGTGCCAAGACTTATTGATTTCGATATAATGCGTGTACGATAGGGAGAGAGAGGGAAAAAACACATTTTAAATGTGCTACACGTTCTCTTTCCAACTCTAAATCACGTGGTATATGTATTGTTCACTGTCCCTATATTAAGATATTATATATATATAATTTTAAAAAAAATCATTTCTTATTTTACTCTTAAAAATAATAATTAATTAATGCATAAATAATAAAATTTCAATTAATATTAATTATTTAACATTAGAATACAACTATCTATTATTGTAGTATGCTGCATCAAAAGAAGCATACTATTTAAATCTACTTTTAAAAATTATATGTTAGGATTTACTCGGGACATAATTAATCATAATTTTTTTTATTTAAGTGAAAATAAATATACCCTAAAGGATATCTAATTAGTATAAGTTAATATATTTATTTTAGGTTTTTTTATATAAATTCAACCTTACATATTTAAAGAACATATAAAAATATTTAAACATTATAAATTTTTATATGATTTGATGATATTTATTATTGAATTTATGGTAATAAAAGTTCAATTAATTTTAATTGTCTAAAAATATACTTATTTTACAATATTATAATAATGGTGCTACATAACTTCAAATTAAATAAAATTTACATATTAAATTTTACTAAAAAACTTGTAATAAACTCATTTTATAAAATTAAAGTATATAACTTATATACATTAAAAGGTATCTCCGGCAAGCCTTTTATTTAATAATAAATTTTACAAAAAAAATATACTACCAAAGTGTATTGAGAGTATGTGAACATCAAAAGCATCAGTCTAAATTTGAAATAAATAAAGTTGGTGATTGGTTTATCTCCACCCAACCAAAAACACGATAATATGCATAATGACCAGAAACATGAGTTGGCTTGCTTAGCATCAAAATTTCATGTATTTTCGCTACAAATAAAGTCAAACAATGCAAACCATCAAATTACTATTTACCAAAAAAATGAATTAGAAGCTTGTCACAAAAATATATACATGTCATTGATGAATTACAACTTACAAGGTCTCGGCAACTAAAGACAATAACAAGAATTATCTTATATCATTCCGATTATGGGAATATATATATATATATATATACTGTTTTAGTCGCTAAATTAATTAGATTAACGGATTAGCGATGAAGCGATGTTCATTAAATCATAACATGATTCAATTTTATGAGAACTTTAGCGACAGATAATCCATCGCTAAAAACTCATATGATTATTAACGATGATGAATAATTGTCGTTAAAAACTGATCCGTTATTAACCGGGACCGATCCTTCCCTGAACCGACCTGTAAGGTCATGCCAAGGCATCTAAGATGTGTATGCATTTAAAAATTCATTAGGGTAGTCAAGCATATATGAACACTTGCTCATAAAATCATAATGACCAAAGGTAAAAAAAACACTAAATATTTATTTACATGCTTATAAGAATGGCGCGTCACAATTTAAAATTAAATAAAAAAATAACATATTATCATACCTATGCATATTTTTAATCAGTCCGATATAATTATATATATAAATAAAAAACAGAGTCATTTTAACTTTAACCATTGCTAACTTCAAAATTGATCCAGTGTATCTAGCTAATCCTTTATTTAATAATTAACTCTTTATTTATAACTTTGAAACCTTAATACTTCATTATTTAATTTTCTTGCTATAATCAATCTTTTTTTAGTAAATAAATAAATTAATTACTATTATGTTGTGAATTGAAAATAATGAGATAGTACCATCACCTGCGTATATTAGTGTGTTTGGCCTTTCTGTACCAACACCAACCACCGACCCTTCTCTCTCCTCCCTCTCTCTATATATAATAAATCCATGAATGTTCGTTTTCTGCTGAAGCTGAACATCTCTCTCTCTCTCCCTCTACACTTCTCCCAGCTTCCGGAACCCTAAACGTGAGGTAATATATTCGTTAATTTTACATACAACTAGTGCTTTTTTTCTCTCAATCCAAATCTTATTTTCCCGCATTTTCTATGCATTTCAATTGATCATATTTCTCAAAGTTTTCAATTCGTCCAAACAATTACTGATTTCAACTTTGAAGATCTGTGTAATTTAGCTCGTAACTGTTTGTTAGTTTAGATCTACGGTATGTTTTAATCACGAAATTTCTGAGTCTCTCATTTCTTAGATTGTTTGATAGCTCGATCTGTTCATTCTTTTTGTTTTTGCTTCTATCATTGTCTGTACGTGTTTAATTTTCATTTTCCCTAAAGATTTTCTGCTACTAACATTCAGGATTTTAGTTTATGTTTTAACTTTTACGTTAGAATTGAGGCAAAGATACTGAAAATATTGCTCTGGTTCCTCTTATTTTACTAGAAAAATATTAAAGCATTTCATACTCTTTAGATGAAGTATATAAAAATAAGTACAAAATTCAAGGGTCACTCACAAGTTAGAGCTTACGAGTTGGCTGTTGGTTATGTACCTTTCTTTTTTAAATGTAAAAATGTTTTTTAGTGTTGCATACAAATTGTAACTGTGATTCAGTTTGTTGAAAATACAGATAAGCCGTTTCTGTAGATCATCATGGCTCCTGCAGCAGCAACAGATTGTTCAGAGTCCATCAAGGCTAGAGGTGAAGTATTCTGTACTATGCTGTTTCATGTGCTGCCAATATTTGATGCAGTATAATTTCTCTGCATTTTTGGTTATATGATTCTTTGTTATGTGATTCTAGTTGTTGTTTTTCTTGAAGCCTTGTCAAACATTTAAATTTATTATCCTCTAAGATTTGTTTGGTCTTCAAGCTTGACCATAGAATTATTTGATTATTATTAGAAAAGATATCAAGCCAACTGATTTAGTTAAGTTTAAGGTAGACAGTCTGTAAAGAGCTTGATTCGACGTATCCAGGGGAATGCCCCCATTGTTGTTGTTGTATTTGTTTGTTAATGCTAATTTTCACCACAAGAAAGGAAAAAAAGAAATAAAAAGTAAGAAAAAGAAAGATATCAAGACAATAGAAGTTACTCAAGGATTTTCAGTAAGGGCACTAATTGCTGCTAGATGTATGTGTACTTTGATTTTCATCTAGCAGAACAGTATTACAAAAGTTAGGCTCATTACTTGTTAATTAAACATTCTAGTTTTAAATGCACAGATGTTTGTATTGTTGGTGCTGCACGTACACCAATGGGTGGCTTTCTTGGAACACTTTCATCATTATCAGCTACCAAACTTGGATCCATAGCAATTCAAAGTAAGTTAAAAGATTTACCCTTTGTTAAAACAATTGCACAAGCTCTGTTACTTCAGATCATAATTTTACTTTGAGTGTTAAAACTCTCTTATGTCAATTTTAGGCGCTCTTAAAAGGGCAAATGTTGATCCAGCACTAGTACAAGAGGTTTTCTTTGGAAATGTTCTCAGTGCAAATTTGGGTCAGGCCCCTGCTAGACAAGCAGCATTAGGTGCAGGAATACCTAACTCGGTAGTCTGTACCACCATTAACAAAGTTTGTGCATCAGGGATGAAAGGTGCTCCCTCCATATTCATAAACAGACTATTTTTGTTTTCTTTCTTTTCTAGGCATGTCTGTCTATATTTCTTGTGGGAAAGTTTTTATTGAAATCTAAAACAATATTTTTCCATTTGGTCTTTGCAGCAACTATGCTAGCTGCACAAAGTATCCAGTTGGGTATCAATGATATTGTTGTGGCTGGCGGCATGGAAAGCATGTCTAATGTACCCAAATACCTAGCAGAAGCAAGGTTTGTAGTCCTTATTAGTTGTAATCAAACTTAAGCTGAACCTTGTATGTATTTTATATCTTAACTGTAATGATGACTAAAATCATAAAAAACTACAGACAACGTGTTTGATTGCATAATTGATAATTATGCTTCCAAATATAATTTTCGGTTGTACTATTACTGAAATAGATTAAATAATATAGTTACTTAACAATAATAAAATCATTAGATCGTAGTTGTCTAGCTATTGGTTTAATCATTTGGATGCAATTGACTGATGCTGAAGTTTCCAACTTTCCATCAAATGTCATATTGCATTAATTTTTTCAATAAAGATTTTTATCAAGATATTACAAATGCTCTAGGCTTGTTATTGTATTTTTAATTGGATAACTCTGCCGTTAAGTTTAATGAACAATGCTTAACAACCATAATTGACTTATGTAATATGTGGTTGTGATGTAGGATGGGGTAGGAAGAAGGAATAAAGTATACTCATCTTCGCAGAGAATCAGTAAAGAAACACACAACTTTAATCTCAAATCAATATATTCAATAATCTCCCAAATAACGAAGTATTAAAATGCTTAAATAGAAAACTCAATACTTGGGGACTAAGTATAAACTTTAATTCAAAAAGGAAACAATCTCCTAAAAAAAACTCTTTTAATTAAAATCTACTACCACAATTAAAAATCTCCTAATTAAAATTTACTACCATAATTAAAACTTTTAGAATATCCTACTAAAATAATTACATTAATAATCCAATATTTATCTCTAAATAATAATACAAAATTAATAATAAACTTATTGAATTTCTTCTTCCGTATCTCATCATTCTCCTCGCCTTTGAAAAAAACTCGTCCTCGAGTTTTGAAATATTGAAGAATAATAAACCATAGTCCGGAAGATGTCTTCCAACAAAACTTGATCACCCGAACATTCAATGTCATGAGCACAAGTTTCGGGAATAACAATGACATAATCTAGAAACTTGAAGTAGTTTGGGACTCGAATGTATTAACAGGAAAGAGAAAATCAGCATGAATGACCTCAACTTTATCTTCCTTGATGTATTCACATATGGGGTCAAATTTAACTTCAATTTTCTCACTGCAAACCATCTGCAAGTTGTTCAACACACTTAACTTCCGCGCTTCATGTTTATCACAAACATCAATATGTGAGAGTATTTGTTCTTCTTTATCCTAACCAATTTCATATTGTTTATTGATTCGTTTAAGTATTGTGAGACATTCATCAATTGTCTTGTAAGAATTTACTTTGAGGGTCTCCTCTTGTGAACGCGTGGCTTCAGTTGAACAAACACGATTAAGATGAACATTTTTTTGCGCTTGAACAAAATATAGACAAACATAGCATGTGGTTATGTACTCGTAATGTGTCTTCAAGTCTTCAGAAAGTGTAAGCTCATCGCATAATTTTCAATACTCGGCACTATACAGGACACAACCAAGGTTTGATGCTCAAGTTCCTTTATCTTAGTCCAAAGAAAGTCTGGATTGTTAAACCTGGAAGACAGTGTATGTATTGAAAATTTTAACAACTTTTTGGGGGTTAAATTGAAAACTCAAAAACTGTGGGGCTAAATTGAAAGCTCAAAAACTTTAGGGGTTGAATTGAAAGTTTTAGAAACTTTGGGGGCAGAATTGAAAATTTCAGAAACACAAGGGGATTGAATCAAAAATTTCAGAAAACCAAACTGTTATTTGGCAAAAGGAACACAGTGTTGCTCACTGTAGCGATGAACAGTAACGCTGAACCTTTTTTTTAATAGATTGAGACTACGGAAACGATCATGCATTTGCCTCGAAAAATTATTGTCGATTCCCTAGAAAACTTCGACAATTGGATGGAGGCCAAAAAAATAGGGTAGGAAAGAATTTGGTGAAATCAAAAGATATCAGGAATTTTGGCTCTGATACCATTATGATGTAGGACGGGGTAGGAAGAAGGAAGAAGGAATAAGGTATACCTATCTCTGCAGAGAATCGATAAAGAAACATACAAAAAAAGACACAACTTTAATCTCAAATCAATATATTCAACAATCTCCCAAATAACGAAGTATTACAATGCTTAAATAGAAAACCCAATACTTTGGGACTAAGTAAAAATCCTAATTCAAAAAGGAAACAATCTCCTAAACAAAACTCTCCTAATTAAAATCTATTATCACAATTAAGAATTTCTTAATTAAAATCTACTATTCCCTCTGTCCCATAATATATGATATTTTAGGTGATTTTATTTATCCCAAATTATTTGATAATTTAAAAAATCTAGGAGCATTAATTACAATCTTTCCAAAATTACCCCTCATTACTCCTCCTTCAATACGCAGATGCTTTTAACTCTTTCCCTCTCCTTATCAACACAAAAATAACTCCTAATACTATATGAGATAAGTATGACAAAGGGTATTATAGACAAATGATACTATATTTAATGTTATACAATCATTTCCTTAATGGTTGTGCCAAACTCTAAAACATCATATATTATGAGATGGAGGGAGTACCATAATTAAAACTTCTAGAATATCCTACTAAAATAATTACATTAATAATCCAACATTTATCTCTAAATAATAATACAAAATTAATAATAAACTTCTTGAATTTCTTCTTCCGTATTGCATCAGGTTGCTTGATTTGAAGATGTTTTATTAGCTTTCTAATGATTTTGCTGTCAAAACCTAACTTGACTTGTCATGATTAGATTTAATAGATTTTGTGTATAGAAATTGCAGATATAATTTTATATCTTTCTTCTTTGTTTAAAACTAGGTATATCCGCCATTATTGCACACTTGCACCTATAATAACAAACTCCAGTTAGCCCAACAGATTGCAGAACTGCTAATTAGAATATGAACTTAATTGCAGGAAGGGGTCTCGTCTTGGACATGATTCTCTTGTTGATGGACTGCTAAAAGACGGGTTGTGGGATGTTTATAATGATTATGGAATGGGAGTTTGTGCTGAAATATGTGCTGAGCAACATGGAGTGTCAAGAGAGGAACAGGTATTGTTATGAATGCACCTATGATCTTGTTTTCCTGGAAGCCAAAAAGATATAATAGAGCTCAACTCATACCTTGCTACTAGATTACCTATATTTATGCATTTTATTTTTTTCTAAATAAATGCACATAGGTCTAATAATGTTGCAACATTTTGGCTTGAAAGTCCTCAAAAAAAATACTTCTGTGTTCCTCCAAAGTCTTTGGTGAACTTTTGCTTATAATGCAAATATGCAATAGTTCTCTGCAAGTTGTTTTTATAGGAACAAATGCTATATTTTCTCTTGGCATGTGGGATTTGTGTACTTCTAGTCAGTCCGTACTTCATTTACTTTTGATGACAAAAAATTATCGCTATTTGCAGTACTTCAATTGTTTGGACTCTATGAGGATCAAGTACTGTAGAATATTGATTGTCATAGCTAATTTAGTTACCTCTTTTGGGTGATTTATGCAGGATAACTATGCTATTCAGAGCTTTGAGCGTGGTATCGCTGCTCAAAATAGTGGTGCTTTTGCATGGGAAATAGTACCAGTAAGCATTTAGTTTACTATAGGAGACTTGTGCAATTTATTTCAGGCCACCAGTATAAATTATAATCTTGGTGCCATGCAGGTTGAAGTTTCTGGGGGAAGAGGAAAGCCATCAACAATTGTTGACAAGGATGAAGGTCTAGGAAAGGTGAAACATTGCTATGATTATGTATTTTTTTTAATTGTTGTATCTGTATGCGTTTACAGTGCCCTGTGTAGATTTTTCCTTAATTTTATTTCCGGAGTGTAGATGAATGTTATTGAAAATGAATCTCCTGTTGTAGTTGTAGTGAGAAAGTGAAAAGCTTTATCATCAGCAGTGTCACAAATTCTTTATATACTCATAAGAATGAAAAGCAGAGAAAAAAAGGGTGTTGAGGGGTGGAATAGATTACTAGGTTAGGGGATGTGTGTGCATTACTTGTTATAGAATAAAAAGGAATAGAATTAGGAATTTTTAATTCTAGAAGATGCCTTTGATAGGATGAGTAAATGTTCATTCTTCTTATTTCAAAAACTTCTCTTGCGTTGAGTTTTGTTTTTCCCCTTTATTTTCCTGACTTTTATTTTGACTTTGCATCTCACTTGAATGTTTGTTTATGACTAATTCTCGTGTCTTTGCAGTTCGATGCTGCTAAGCTGAGGAAGCTCCGACCAAGTTTCAAGGAGACTGGTGGCACCGTCACTGCGGGCAATGCTTCTAGTATTAGGTCTATATTTTCTTCTCAAATTTTATTCGTTGTTGGTTTATTTGATTTTATCTATGGTTATGAACAAGGCTAGTGTTCCCTCCATGAAGAATAACTCAACCTACAATGAATTTTGATGTCATCCTTCGAATATAAAATCTTTCATATACTTGCTCTTCGAGTTATCTAATTATATTTTATCTGAAGTGCCATTGTAGTTGGTAGAGGTTACTATTAACTATGCTTTCTAGTGTTTCTGATATTGTGTGATGGTGTTACTATCCTATCTTTTTAGATGCCATGCTCACACTTCTATGATTGTGCCACAAAGGATACTGTTGGTGTGAAAAAATTTGTTCCCTCTGTTTTCGATTCATTGGAATAGTACCATATCTCTTGTTTTTATTTAAGTCTTACAAAAAATTGTTACCCAGCTATTCACTAAAAGGTAAAATTGTTCCTTTTTATCAGTGATGGTGGTGCTGCACTAGTCTTAGTCAGTGGAGAGACTGCAGTTAAGCTTGGGCTACAAGTACTTGCAAAGATTTCGGGATACGGTGATGCTGCACAGGTACTTACTGATAATATATGAAGCTGAGACATCTAATCCACTGTAAAAGGAATAGAGTTACCACTATTGTTTATACACTTATTCATGATCTGCATCGTGCAGTCACCAGAGTTATTTACAACTTCTCCAGCCCTTGCGATACCAAAAGCTATTTCAAGTGCTGGCATAGAGGCTTCTCAAGTTGATTTCTATGAAATTAATGAAGCCTTTGCGGTAAGCTTTCAAGCTGAGTTCATTTGTAGTAGGTCACATTTAAATTTGTAAATGATTTTCCCCATAATATATTATCATGTGGTGCATGCAGGTTGTGGCTCTTGCAAATCAGAAATTGCTTGGCCTTAATCCAGTGAGTTTTATATGCCTAATCCCCCCCCCCCCCCCGGGTGCATGCATTATGTGTGGGTTTCTCTTTTTACACTTCATTTAAATGTTTTCATTCTGCAACCTTCATTCATGTTTTGAGTTGCATTTAGGAACTTTTACACTCAATTCTAAGTTTCTTTTGCTGAGAGGAGTCCTTCCCGTCTCTAATATCCTTCATTGTTTTGCTTGCAGGAAAAGGTTAACATACATGGTGGAGCTGTATCTATAGGTCATCCTCTAGGTTGCAGCGGAGTCCGTATATTGGTTACTCTTTTGGGGGTATGTTTTACTAAACACTGATTAACACAAAGTTTACTGGACAACTGATGTGCTTAGATGTCAATATTAAGAGTATGCATTCTTAATTTATCGAATAAATGGTTTAATGTTGCAGGTATTGAGGCAGAAGAATGGGAAATATGGAGTTGGTGGTGTGTGCAATGGGGGAGGGGGTGCATCAGCAGTTGTAGTAGAGCTTGTCTAATCCTTTTTACTAGGTAACTACAAAAAGAGTAAAATTTAATAGATAAAATTGAAATCATATTTATATTGGTGATTCGAGATGCTAGAGAACATCATTTCCACTCAAGTTCCAAGGATGAAAAGGTAGTCACTCCTCCCCTCTTCTTTAGGGGAGGAAATATCACATGCGCAAGAAAGTTGCATTTTCTTAAGGAACTTGACATGACATGATAAGATAGCTTATAGGTGTTTGAATGTACACTAGGAACATGACCACAAATCTTATAACATAAACCAATTGTCTTCATTAGGAAGTCGGAACCATGAGATTTAGTGGTTCTTTTAGTTTTGATGCACAGTTTGAATACCATCGGTATTTGACCATGGTTTCCTGGAAAATGCTGGTCTTTATTTCAACTATGCTTAAACGGGTAGTGAGTTGATTTTGATACCTTTTTATATGGTCCACCTTACAAGAATCTAGCGACCATTTTCAGTCAGATATTCAAAAGTTTTGGAAGGATATGTGATCAAATCTAGTTCTGTTTGCTTGGTTTAGCTTTATATAGCTAGCTAATAAGCAACTGATAGTTGTCTTTTACTGCAGGCTAATTACAGATCTATGGGACAGTTATGATGAAGACTTGGTACTTGGTAGTTTCATTACTCCAGATGTGTTCTTTTTCCTTTTCCATTTTTGTTGTTTTCTCAACCAATAAAGAATAGTGTATTTAAGGTTACAGAGGAATAATATTAGTCTCTCTCTCTCTCTCTCTCTCTCTCTCTCTCTCTCTCTCTCTCTCTTAGAGATTCTCTCTCTCTCTCATTTGCCTTAGAGATTTATTTGTCTTTTTATAGTAGTGACATGAAAATTTTATCATGTCATTATTTTTACTTTTAATTGATTTATCATATTATTATTATTATATTTTTAATCAAGGTTAAAGATAAATTTTTTTAAAATAAAATTTTCCATAAAATATTGTCATTTTATATCTAATATTGGAACGAAAATTTGTAGGTTATATCAATTTAAAAAAAAGGTTAAATTGGCTCTCTAATTTATAACCGGGGAAGTATCATTTTTTTGGAAGTATTATTATTTTTAGTTTCGTCTTCTTTCTATTTTCCTTCACTTTCCATGTGTGAACTCTGAGCTCCATATCCAGCCCAATTCAGCTGCAAACTCTTATTCCAGAAAGACAGAAATGCAAAGAAGAAGAAAAATTGACAGCTTAAAATGAGGTTGTCGTCCACAAAAGCCAGCTAGCTGATTCAAAAGCACCTGACCGTTAACTCGGAGCTCACTCAAAATAGCATGGGGTCACGGACCGCAAATTTCGACTGAAAGTCTTGTTCGGAGTCAAACTCCACATAACAATAAATAAATAATTAAGTGTGTTTAACTGCTAATATTATACTATCTTAGTTCTAAATTATAAGATTAATACCGATTTCTGAAAGACAATGTTTAAACTCAAAATTAAGATGATTTGTTAAAAATTATGAGACGATAAATCTTGAAATGAATACTTTTTGTGTTGACTAAATTAAAGAAATTTATGTTAATTTTAGGTTAATACTACGTTCCTTCCAAAAAATCTCATAGAAGAAGAAAATTTCACATAAAGAAAAAATAAATTTTCATAAATAAACGCAGAATTGAAACATAAATGTCACAATACATCAATTTTAGCCCCTATGCTAAATTCTCATCGACTCCAATGAAACACCTTATTCTTAAAATCAACCTTTTTACAATTCTTCAAATTAAGATTTTTAAATTTTTTTTTACTAACAATAAAATTGTGTGTTATTTTGGCCATTTACAGAAAATAAATCAACAAGTCTTAATATCCTGAAGGAATGAGTACTATAATCTATTAATCTTCTATGAATTACTATAAAAAGAAGTTAATATTTCCCAGTCTTAATTTTAATTTTTTTATTAGTTTAGTCACTGCTAATATTTGAACTCCCACCGTTGGGCCAGAACCCTTTGGTTTGACTGCTAATTTTGACACTAGCGGAAGTAAAACTAACAACGTAACGCCGTTTAGTGTAGACCGGACCCCATACCAGCCATCAGGGAAGTTGTTAGGATGAAGTTCAATTTTAAGTAAGTTGATCAATTGATCGATAGAGTGTTATAGGTATGTGTGTTAATATTTTATTATGACGGCCAATCGATTGGCCGCATATTCAAAAAAAATAAACTTCATGGCTAATGGATCCAAATTACATGACTGTGCGCACCTGGTCTATGGCCCACTCCCAACCCAGTTGTACACCTCTCCTCTCCTCTCTCCCTTTTGCTGAGAGAGTGACTTTTTGATTTTGAAGCAATCAAATTTTGAAAGACGGAGGAGGAGAAGGATTGCAGTTCATAAACTTCCTGCAATTTCATGGCGGTATTTAATTAATCTCTGTCTGTTATATATGCATACATATGTATGTAACGGTTATATGTTGTATATTTTGTTCTTTACAAATATTGACCATCTCTTATATGGTTTAGCTATTGATTTGGTCAAATTCGATTTTACACTGTTTGTTGTTACTTAACTTTATGTTCCCTGTGAAATTCATGGATATGTATGTAGTTTTTCCTTTCATATATCTACTTTTGGTTCTGCAGGGGTCATGGCTAGGCTATAGGCTAGCTAGTAGTTTGTATTGGCATTGGTTTTTATTTGGAGAAACTTGTGTGCTTTCTATTTAATTATAGGCTTTAGGTATTAGATAGAATCATACTAAATTCATGAGTTTCTCCTAAACTTTAATTATGGTCACTGAATGATGTTGGCTGGTATTTGTTCTTTCTTGTGGGTTTGTTAGATAGAGCTGTAGAAAAGCTTTTTACTCATTGGAAATTAAAATGAAGAAAAGGAGTCCAACAACTTCCGTGTATTTTGATACCAGCAGTAATAAAACTTCCTTGTGATTATTGATTTTACTATCTTGATACCATCAATAATAACACTAATTGGTCTATCGATTACATCCAAAGAAAACTGGTCTGCATTTATATATTTTTGGGGAACTTTTGATGTTAGACAGGACTTGGCATTGGCTAAACCTAGATGATGAAAAAGATTCAACTAGCCAAGCCCAAGTGGTATGGTTTGAGCTTCAGTGAATTCTGCTGAGTAGAGAAACAGATTATTATGAAAAATTAATTATTTTGTTTGTGTGACCTTCCGGTAGAGTGTGACTTTCAAAATACTTCTAATTTTGGGTTTAATTAAAGTGTTAAAATTGTCACCATTCATTTGGATAGACTAAAAAGATTTATTATTGCAGGTACTTACTGTAGTCATTTGACATATATAGCAACTTACAGTTACAATCTGAGTTTGAATCTTGTTTAAGCGTGGTTGGCAACTTGGTATTGTATGATGAATACGATTTCTTGATTCAATTAGAAGGATGTTATGCACCTTAAACTTCTAAAACAATCCTCTGAAGAATAGTTGACAGTCTAATTAATTTTGGATTGAATTAGAGTAAAGATTGATGCAGAACACAATTTAGTACTCTAAGGGAACAGACATTCCATGTTGCTTCCAGGCACCAAAGTTTCATAATCATATTCTTTTCTATGGAATTTGAAGAGATGGCTTATTACTTTTGAATGGTTCAATTACACATCAGAATCAGAACTCTGCAACATGAAGCATGCATGAGTAATTTTACCTTCTTGGCTCATATTCCTGATCTGTGTACCATGCACTATTTTTCACTGTTGGGTTTCTATCTAAACAGTTGGTCACTGGTGGCTTGCTTGTTATACTTCTATTATAGTATTCTACTTTTTATTTAGATTGTACATCAAAACGTGGAATTTAATAAATGAGCGCGTACATGATGGAATCTTGCAAATGCCTAAGTTCACAACATTAAGGTAACAACTTTTTGCATCAAATTGAATTTGATGCTCTCTTTCTCCCTACCCCTTATAATGAGAATGTTTCTCATTTTTGTCGTCAATTCCTGCCACTGCCTGCAAGCACAGCCTAGATGTCTTTTTTCCCCCTGATAACTGACATACACTGCCTAGATGTTTATTTTTATCGGTCTTAAGTCTGTTGTTTATCTTTTCAAGACGGATGTTTAGCTGTTCAAGTGTTCCTATTTCTGAAACGCCCCTGTTCCTTCTATCTAATTATATGGCAGTCTTGGGCATTATTCAGAGTTTCCCTTCCTTACCAGTAATTTTACTTCTATTACTGTGCAACACCCTTGGTCAATAAACTAATTGCTGCTTTGTCAGAGAGCTCTACAGTCCTCGATTTGTAGTCATTTCCCCTTCGTATAAGAACTTTTTATATATAAGAAATCTTGTAAACTTATCTTTCTGGATGTTTTCTTGAAAGCTTACCATAATTTCCTCTGGTGGGTGAAGCATATGTAGAACAAATGGTTCTCTCACATACCTGAATTTCACTGTAATCTTTCGCTCCTAACATGTTACATTATATGAGTAAGGATGAAATTTTCTAGATTTGTTAGTTGACGTAGTTGGATTAGTGCTACTTCTGTACATACACGTGAAACTATAAATTTCCTCCTTTCTGTCTTTAGACAGCAGTGAGAATTCTTAAACTAAAACTTTTACTTCCTTCAGGAAAAAGGTCTACCATTGCCAAAGTTTGGTGAATGGGATGTCAATGACCCAGCATCGGCTGAGGGATTCACTGTGATCTTTAACAAGGCTCGGAATGAGAAAAGAACAGGTGGCAAAGCTGATTCACCACAAAAAGACAACTCCACATTCAAGCATAGAACAACTCTTGGAAAGCCTCCATCTGTAAGATACAATCAATATATTAATTTATTTGGCTTGATCTTTGAAATTCCATCTGTATGATTATTTTTTAAAAAAAGTTTTGCAATTATCCTTAGCTAAGTGAATGCTTTGATGTGTCAAGAAAGAGCCGATTGCATAAATTTTTCATTAGTTTTAATATAAAAATTTTGCACATGTACTTGGTTTTCTTATTCATATCTTCCACATAATACATACATGCAGACCACTTCGGTCCATGCAAATTACTGATATCCTAATAATGCATATCCTTTTGATATAGTGAATTGTCCTTTTACTATGTCTGGAGCTTCTGAAAATTCCTAAAAGTTGTACAATAACAACATATTCTCTTTTTTATCAGCTCAAAATCATTTTTAAAATTTGTTTTTGTACCCATTGAAATCATTTAGGAAGTGTTAGAAATCATTGTAGCCATTGAAATAAGTTGGGAAATATAATTGTTGATGGAACAACTAGTTTCTTCAATGCCACCTTTAAGTTTGATGCATTAGCTTCATTTTGATCTTATCAATGTTTATTTGCAGAAAAAGTGGTTTTGCTGTATGCAATCTGCTTCTGCAGAATCCTGAAAGTACAAGAGAGAATTACTCGTCTAGCTATGCCACGTGATGTATTCCAGAAGACTGGAGCTGCAGTCAAGCTGTGATGGATCATCCTGGATTCATTCTGTTGTGATTTAGACGACGACATTGTGGGGTTGGCCAATCGAAATATTTGGTGTGGTGCTTTTCAATATTATATTGGGTGTGGTGTCGGTAGTTATTTATTTTTTTGATACTTGACAATATGTTGCAATGATGTTAAGTTTGATATGGATGAAAGGGCTTTGATTATTGTTCTTTACCTATATACTTGAACCAAAAAATGTTGACTTCCCTATAATTAGTGAACACTTGATTAAAGGCATTTCTCAATGTTATGGGCCTTATGACTAGTAGTTGAAAATTTAAAGCTCGTGGCATGATGATAAGCTCCGTCTGCAAGTGCTGCACATGAATCCATGCTGCTCAACAAATGAAGCTATGAAAGAGAGAACAAAAGGTGGAGTGAGTTAAGATATAAACTCTGGATGTTCCAAGCTTTGGCTGAAACAGACGTTGCAAGAGGTAGAGCTGGAGAAGACTAGCACCGATTAGTGCTGCTGATTCAAAGATTGCCTTGTGGATTGCTGTCCTACTCAGTCCTTGATTCACTGCACGACCCATCCCATGGGTAAAAGGACAAAGTCCAAGGTTAATAATGAAGTACATCATTAGTGCTTCTAACCAATGCTGGATGTTGTAGAGTGCTTCCTCTAACTTGGAAATCTGTTCCAATAAGGGATTGAAATAGATCATCTACTTTCATACGTGTTAGTTTACCATCCTTTGCGTAGTGGCCAACATGCACATCAAAGTCTATGGTTTCATGATAAGGATCAGATTTATTGGTAAAGCAGAAACGATAAATGAGCCATAAACTCCTACTTGTCTGTAGCCTTGTCATGAAAATCGTGTATCTGCTCACCAGAAGGTCCCTTTATCTCATAATATCTTACTTTACAACTTTTAAACCCTAGCTAGCAAAATTGTATTGAATATTATTTACTCTCTCTCTCTCTCTCAGAACAACTCTCATGCTTCTTGCACTTGAGCATTATTTAGATTAACAAAAAATATGATATATCAACAAGAAAAATAAAAGAATATTTTTCATACGAGTATAAAAACTTTCTCTATATCCATATAAATTTTAATTAAAGACCAGTTTAAAACTATATTCCACTAGGAAGTAACAACTACTCGTCCGTCCTCTTTGTCAAAATTGTGGTTGGCATCACTTAAAATAGAGAATTTGGCGAGTCTCGATTAAAATAATAATAACCCATCATGACATGGTCACCTAGAATCGAATAGAATAATACAAAAGTGATTAAACTGGAATACACCCTATGCAACATAATCACAAACATATATACATGACCCTCGCTCGTACTTACCTTGAAGTCTTGGATAACACTAATATGTTATACTACAACACGACCGTGCAAAAATTCAAAAGAGTTTTAAATGAGGGGAGGGGAGGGGGAGGGAGGGGGAGGGGTCAGGGGGCATTGCATTATCTCAGAAAAAAGATTCAGCCCACCTTTGACAAACCAAGTCTGTCTTTCCATACTTTGTATTATCTCAGAAAAAGTCACCTTGATGTTTGAAAATCGACTCATGTAGCATCAACATGGCAAACAAGTAGTATATAAGATACCTCCTTCATGCACAAGTACAACACTCTACAACAAATACGAAACGTGTCCCCGTCCTACATGCAACTACAATAGTAGCAAAAAAACACTGCCTCTCACACCTTAAGGTTTAGCCGAGTCTAGCTACCTGCGTGACACATGAAGCTCAGTATAGTGATGATATGTCTTGGTCAGCAAAATCTCAGATCCATTTTTGTTTGTTCGCAAACTTAAGGCACTTTACTTCGACAAACCTGCACTTGCTTTAAATATAAAAGGGAAAAGATCATGTGAATATATGTTTATATTAGTATCATCCAGAAGATCAAACAGAAGAAAACATAAAGGTTAAGTAGCTTGGAACAGACAGGCTAGTGTTTATTATTATTGTATTACTTTGTGAGTAATTATATATATTCTTTCCTAGCTAGTCAGTGAAGTAATCCCCAGAACATCAGCGGATAAAACATTCAGTTACCACACAATAATCAATAGTAAGCAGTACAATGGATACTCTCAAGGGTTCACTCCAGTTATTATTGATAGAAATATAAATTAAGAGAATCATTAAAGCTTGCATTTTTTTGATGATATGGAACACCCAGCTACAATCGTTAGAGCCACAATGCTTACAAAGTTTACATCACACATTTAGTTCTGAAGACAAATTTGTTTTTTTTTTGTGTGGGTTGGGGGGAATTTTTTTTAACAACATAATATATAATCAGAAAAAGAATTTCATCACACCACAACATTTTCATATTTCGATACATTTTCCAGGATCACACTCCAAATAATTAATATCTCATACTTTACCTTCAATTCTTGGTGATTTTAGAGAACATTGTTCTTGTTCAGAAGTAGGCAGAGATGTTTGAACATTAGGCTCAGGGGTAAGCAGAGATATGTCAACATGATTTGATTCTTTCTCTTGAAAAATGAATCAATAATATGTGATTTTCCCATGATTCTAATTAAACAAAAAATAAAAAAATTCAATTAACTACACTACAAAAATTGGAATTAACATATACGATATTATGACCACTCATTAAACTTTTAAAAATTAAAATATCAAGTTTCATAAAATAAACAAAGAATAAAAAAAATTAGATAAGGGTTTAAGTTGGTTACCTGGATACAAATGTATCATTCAATTGGAATAACACATATACAATATTATGCTCCAATTATACAAACTTAGAATTATAATAAATTTAATAATGATACATTTTCAAACCTTGGGGTGGACCGTATAAATTTTTCAAACCTTGGGGGAGGGGGGCGTGGTCCCCTCCAATCCTATGCTAGTTTCGTCCCTGATTCAGATCACATAAATTGAGAGTTGCAAACTTTTAATACAAAACTGGAAATTTGTAAATTACCTCGATGCATGAGCCATCCCCAACAGATCTTTCGCTTACAACAAAGCTAAAATGCATGGAAAGTACATGAGCCCTTCTTCACCTCTGCATCTAACCTCTCGTGAAGTTTTCGTTGATGTTCAAGAAAGTCCATAAACAAATTCCTTAGTCCCTCAGCTCTACTGTATTCTGCAGATCCTAAACGAACCACCTTTAATTTGTTCTCAATGATTTCAGTCTGCAATTTGTAATATAAGAAGTCAAGGGCAAACACAATCATGATACCTACAAAATTAAATACTACACATAATCCAAAAGAATATATCTCACCAACATCCAATTTCACAAAACTATGCTTATGTAAGACCCCGACTTTTATGAAATAAAAATATTCAATTTTTTTATAATTATTATTCTAATCAGTAAATGATTATTCTAATCAGTAAATGGTTAAATTGATAAAAGGTTAAGAGTAATATGTGTAAATAATGAAAGTGTGTTGGTGAATATTCGTTCTGTCGGGAATATTAGGTAAAAGTATAACGGCGCTGAAATAGCCAATCATTGGTGGGTCCCAGAACGAAAAATTGTCGGATGCAGAAAACAACATAAATAACTTTTTTAATAAAAATTGTCAACGGTACTATCACTTTCAACTGTTTAAATATCCGGTGATAAAAGTACAGTAGCATGCGGTATTATAGTGACACGACATTCCACAAGATATCTGCCAGTATTACAAGACTTTATATTATTGATTTGATAATTGTTATAATAATTGCATTGCACAGTACTTCATATTATTGATTCAATAATTGTTATAGTAACAACGGCATAATATTTCATATTATTGAACTCAATAATTGCCACAATAACAAATACACATTATTTCATATTATTATAATTGACACGACACAGTAACTCATATTATTTGATATGATATTATTAGACCAATAATGGATATCGTAACAAGGATAGTAATGGAAAGTTGAATAAATGGAAGTCACGAGTATTATTTAGTTAGGCTGACTCATTATTTAAATAACATTAATATCCGTGATATTAATACATTAAGCCAATAATGTAAAAAACGGATAATATAATGATAATGAAATTATCTTTTTGAATAAATATTAATAATGGATTATTCTTTTTGAATAAATAATGATAATGGAATAATCTTTTTGATAATGAATTTATCTTTTTGAATAAATATTGATAATGGATTATATTTTTTGAATAAAGTAAAGATAATGGATGAAAATGGGTATTTATTATGTTTAAAGTAAAGATAATGGATGAAAATGGATAATTATTATGTTTAAAGTTAATGATAATGGATGAATAATATATTTATAAAATATAGGATATTTTGGCTATAAATAAGAAGGCTTAACACAAGAAAATTCATAACTTCCTTACTTATATTTTCTTCCGCTCTCTAAAAAATTTTTAGTGCAAGTTCTCTCTAAGTGTGTTATTCTATCTTGAGTATTTGTGAAGATCAGTAAAAGTACGAGTATTGTTCAAGTAAGTCTTTCTATAAAAGTTGGTCAAATACTCACGCAAATCACACGGTGTTTATAATTCTTCTTTGGAAAATTTTATTTTGAAGTTTATTATGTACACTACACAAATTTATAGTCACTTTTGATAATTTCATAATATACGAGTTAGTGTATACCATATATGACAGTTACTATTTAAAGTATAAATATATTTAGGTTGATAAACTTCATAAAAAGCATCATCCAATCACTTGTTAATTGAGGTAAGGGATATCATTTTCTTCCATACAACTAAATCTAAAGTAAGTATTGCTTCTATAATTCCTGAAATGATTAAAAGTTCATTTGAGATTTGCAGTTCATCTAATATCATTTCACTTGAACTTTTTATTTATATGAACCTTCGTATTAATTTTAAATCATTATCTTGAAATATGAATCTTGAATATCATTCTTGAATTTGAATCCACGTTTTGGTCTTCATGTTTGCAATTTGGACATTATTAATTAAATGTCAAATTTCAAATGTTTATTCTTTTATCTTATTATTCTTACAACTTCAGTTCATCCTTTATATCATTGCTATTAAAATCAAGTTATTATGAATATCTTTGGCCTGGGTGCAAAGATAAAATGATTGGTGAAAGTCTTTGGCCTGGGTGCGAAGACGATATAATTGTTGAATGTCTTTAGTTTGTATGGCAAAGACACGTCGTGAAAAGTTCTCTTTGGCCTGTAGCGCAAAGATGAATTGTTGATTGGCATGAACATAATCATTGGTGTTATATTTGAATATCTTTGGCCTGTAATGCAAAGATGAACTGTTGTGTTGCATGATTATGATCAAGAACTATTGACTGGTGTTACAGGGATAAAATATTGATTGTGAACTTTTAAATTGGAGAAGATTGTGAACATTATGATCTATTTACTCTCCCAATTGATTGTTATTTTCACTGCAGTTGTTGATCCAAAATGTGTTGTCCATTATATTCTCTCATATCTATACTTTAATATCTTAGTCATGATATTCTTTACTGGGTTATTTGACATCACCCTTTTCTTTTTGTTCCATTGTTGTTCTCAGGAAATGAGAGAGTAGCTAGGACTAGCCGAGGTGTGGAGTGGACCGAGATAGTTTCTATAGTTGTCTTCACCATGTTGTAAAATAGTGTGACAATAAATGTTGACGACTTGTAATATGTGTTGTCGTATCTTATACGGCATTGTAATAATTTGAGTGTGGATATTGTCGTATTATCTACGACACTGTATTAAGAGAAAGTATGATTGTGGTATGTATTTTGGCGATCCAAATTGGATTATGTGAACCCTATTTTGGGGCCGTCACAGCTTCTATATTTCTTTTTAGTTTCCTCCTCATATATTCTCCGTTATTCTGTCTCTAATAGATACTAAATCAACAATATCTTTTCAATGTCTAGCAGGTACTTATGTGAAGTAAAATGTTTAACCTAGAAAAGTCTCTGTCATTCTTCAAAATTATGCATTTAGGAATATGAGTTGTTGCACCACTGAATGACATATTGCGATCCAACGGGAATTGAGGATACTTTTTCTTTAGGGTATTCGGTAATTTACCCTATTCAAGCCATATTCGCTAGGAATTACCAAAAGCACATATCCCTCTATTGGGAACTGAACCTTACAGCAGGAAATACACCTGAGCTTCAAAGCTAGTGATCCCCAATCATAAGCCTAAGTAACCAACACTCTTGTTCACTTTACAGACAACTAGTTTTGAAAGAACTTCTAAATGCTTGAATTTTTATCAAATGACTCGTTTAACTGTAAACTCAAATTAGCAGTTCCCTGAGAAATTAAGGTCAGTATAAGAAAGAATTTTTTGCACCAATTCCGAGTTTTGGAAAGTCAAAGCACATGAAAGCAGTGAGAGCTTGGCCCATAATCTTTCCAAAACAAGACACTGAGATATTAGTCCTTTGTCAATTTCTTTGCATATTGGCTTCTATCTTCTAACTGATGATAATATTACTCAGTCAAGTATTCAAACTGAAGAACTCTCTCGTATAAGATTTCTCAGTTCTTGCTCGTAAAATTAGATTAACATGTAATTGGTAGTACACAGATCCACAGATATGTATCATGCTCATCAAGATCTCTTGTAGTATCTAATTGCAATGCAACAGAAAAAAAATATTATAATACTGCAAGCTGGATTAGATTACCTGAGATTTAGGCATTAAGCTCCCAATAGTTGTTCTAAAAGTTCCACACCTTAGTCTCTTTTCGGTTATGATCCATGGCCTGCAGAAAATAAATGAGAAATATCAATGATAACCAGGCATTGAACAACCAAAAAACGATATCTTATCAAGAAACAATAACCTGCAAGTTCTAAATACTTGCAGTGAACAAGTAACTAATTATTTTCTTATAACTGACATATAGAATTTGCTAGTTATGGTATCTGGCATACTACATATATTATTTACACATTTCTCTCTAAATTTACAATTATATTCGTTTGTAGTATTCAAACTAATCAATAATTGAACGAACTAACTCAAGAGGCATCTTTTATAACATAGGTTCTGAAAGCAGCAGGTGATAAAGTCCAGGGACATTATAAGAAAAAAGGTAGGAGAAGAAATGCATTAATAACTATGAACAGCATAAGGAAAATAAAACATTATAGCAACACTCACCAAAAATATTATTTTATTGGCCACATTGTAATATTGCTACATCGAATACCTATGTAAGCAGTGTATGTATGGTAGTGCATGGTTGTGCGCATGTGACAGAAGTGCAAGACAATAAGACAACTGAGAGATAAAGACCACCAGCAATAGAGAGACTTTCCACATGAGTTGAGGTTCTCAGCATATTTATAGGATTATATATATCTACTAACCAGTCTTAGCCCAGTTGCGTTGTACATTGAAATTAAGACTAACAATGAACCATGAAGCTATGAAAAACATCACTACTGTTTGTCTGCCGACTCTTTCTCTATAATCACCATAATATTAAAGAATTTGCCGTTGCTGAAGCATATTCCATTCCGGATGCTAAGTTTGCATGACTAAGTGAAAAGGAGACTGTTCTCAACCAACATTCAAAACATGAACTTGCACAAAGTTCCGGCTGTACATGGTTATAATCAAATGCATAAATTAGCAAAAAATACACAAAAACTTATGTTCCATGATAATGAATTGAGAAAGAAACTAACAGATTTAGGAAGCATTTAAGTATTCATGCACAATTGTATGGCGTACCTTCCTGTCGAGGATATGATAATGTGGTCAGGATTGACTAAAAACTCATATATCTGTTTAAGTTTTGCTTTGGAATCCAACACAATGGCTCCTCTTGTATATGATTCTTCTGACAAACTTGGGAAGACATACGCTTGAGCTGAAATAGAAGTTTGTTTGTGAATGAATTCCATGATTGATGTTGGGGACAAATCTTTCTCCAAATTGTCAATCATTACGTAATGGTGACTGCCAGTTTCTTCGATGCTATTCATGCAGACTCCTCCTATATCTTGATCTTGGTCACCATGTTTAACACATTTGACAGATCTCCCTGCAATTAAAAAAAAAACCTTTAAACTAGAAAAGAGAATGGATAAGCAAAAGGAACTTACAATCCATCATGTTTTAGCATAGTATTAACTGTCAACTAATTTCATTCAAGGGATAACCTTCATTTGTCTGTACTGTAGCTAAGAACTTCCTGGAATGCTCCATATCCTAAAACAAGAAGAAATCCCTCAAACACTTGAAGATAACACATGCAATGGTAATTGAATATTATACAAAAGTTTTGCACATAGTAACTTGCATGTAATCCATCCTTTGGTGAAATTGATTTCCGCTTTCCTGAAGGACATGTTGGTCCAGATAGAGAAACCTCAGAAACTGAACTAGATCTGAGCAAAGCCTTTTTTATTCTCTCCTTTGCCAAGTTTGAAAAGGAGGCCAATGTAGAATTGGGAGGGGAAGTAAATCGCACTATGCAAATATCTGCAATATTTGTAGGTGAAAGATTACCCTCATTGGGACCATGTAGCCAGGACAGCACAAACGTGCACAGACACTCCTCTTCTATCTTCTCAAATAAATGATCCTTATAGTCCACCTATCAAATCCAGGAAGAACAATAATACGTAAGAGGAAAATAACCAGCAACTCTAAATTCTTTCTTACAAGCCCACAATATCAGGCCTATCATTTAAAGTAAATTCGTGCTGCACACATTGTGGGATTACTAACAAATATCTACTGTATAGCGCGTTATAATAAGAAACATTAGCAACATCTAAAGTTAAGTCTATGCTCAGTTAATGAGAGAAATTACAAAATCTACATTAATAAAGGAACTATTTTGCATGCAAGAGCACTACGCCACTACCATTAGATTAAGTTTTTCCTTTCTTATATTCTCCAGAATCAATAAAATGGAACTATAAACAAAATGAAACACAGTCATGCTTCTTTTCTTTTTGTTTACTCAGCAGCAAGAATTCATTCAGGGTATAACAACTACACAAGCACTCCCCAGTCCCCTCCCACCCTTACCACCAAAAACTTTCTTTAAAAATGAATTCACACATCTAATAGCTATATTGATCTCTTTGGTATTAAAAGAAACTACTTAATATTAATTCAACAACAGTTATCGAAAATAATAACAAATAAAAACATATCCAAATACTTAATTAATCTTCGGTAATTTATCTTCAACACAAAAATCGATTCATAAATAAATAAAATAGCCAAATCGAGCTTTAGAATAGTCACAGCGTCGACAATGGCGTCGTAGAAGCGGAGGTCGCCGCCATCTTTAGACGACAAACAGGCACAAACCCTCATCCCTTCCCTGATTCTGTAGCATTCGCTGTCCTGTAGCTGTTCCGATAGCGGCCGGAACCTCTGGCAGAACTCGTCGACGGCTTCGATAGTCGTGAAATCGCCGGCATTATAACTCTCATAAGGGAAATTTTGGTATTTCACGGTGAGCGTCTCGCCGTTAAGAATCACCCCGACGCTATACCAAGCACTATCATCCGCACATTGGAATTCGTGGTCGTAAACTTCGCCGGAGCCGGAATTCATCTTCGTTTAGGGGTTTCGTATCGCCACCGCGAAATGAATGCAGATACAGAGTATGTTTTAGGTACATACACACGGTAGACAACTTGGTGGAAAGTGACACGTGGCGTGATGCCGTGATGCCAATATATTAATATAAATTATAAATTATGTTATTGTTTCTACTCCACAACAAGTAATGTATTTTATCACAGTATATAAAAGATTTTATTTTTTTTAATGGCACATATTCACATATATTCCTACCCCTAGCCCTGTTACATGTTTATTTTTAAACTTTTTAAATGATAACATATATTCCTTCCTTCTCTTTAAAAAAGATGATTAAAGATATATAAAAATTATCTAATAAAATACACAATTAAGTCATTAAAAAAGTAAAAAAGTAAAAATACTCATCATCATTTTCATATAATATAATCTTTGTAGATCATTAAAATAAATTTACTTTTTTTTTGCTTTTACTTGTTTTATTGTACTTTGTTCGGACGGAGTGAATACATTTTTTTATTCTTAGGTGATTGGATATATTATCACGTTATATAATAGAAAAACGAATATTAACTTCAGAATTTATCTTTAAAAAATAAAAAAATTATTTAATCGATTAGAAATTCTACTTAAAATATGAGAGAATATATATATATATCATATATATATATATATATATATATATATATATATTCTTATAATATTATCCTTATTTACTCTCTTTGAGAATAGCACTTACTGTTATAAATATTCTTTCATCCGTCTAGTCTAATAAGCACAAGCACAAGCACAAGCACAAGATGAATTTGAAAGGAAAATGCCCAAACACTTGTTGGTATCTCATCTCAATGAAAATGAAACAAACTTTCCCAACCAACCACCCTGGGCTCAATAAACTTTTAAAAGTAATAATATACTTTTACAAGGTAATCACTTTTACTAACAAGTATACTTAAAACTGGATGATGTGGATTGTAAACCACACAACATTATTATTCAAAGGTGGGGTGGGGGAAGAACAGGAAAGGAATACAAACTGAGGAGAAAGAACCACTATTAGTGATGTCCTCTTGCAACAAACTTAAGAAGCTATATCTTTCCCAAAAAGTTCGGTTATACCCTTCGTTGGATCCTTTTGTTTCACAATCGACTCCCCAACCAATACCTGCAAGGAGGGAAGAAGCGGTATATCCGACCAGTCAGAATATTCTTATTCTAAAAAGTAATGGGATCAAAGTATTATAGCCAGGTCAACATGTTAACGTTAAGGGTGTTTGATGCCGATAATTATTTTTAAAAAAATGTGATCAAGAAAACAAAAATATACATTATACAACACTAAATGGCCAGTGAATGAAACAGTTCTATCTTCCACTTAGGAATATGTAATAAAAATGCAACTTAAGAAGCTAAGGATAAATAAGCTTGCCGCTTTGACACCAGCTTCTTGTACATATGCGATATCATCCGGAGTAAAAATTCCAGACTCCCCGACCACCTAATAAACAAGAGAAATCAAAAGATAAAGGTTCATTGGAGCAGAGAAGGGAATATGCATTTCTCCATGAGAAACACTAGAACTGATAAAAGGTTAGGTTCGCATTTAATGGTTTATTAAATAGTTACAGCTTACAAGGCAATTAAGAATATCACTTACAATGATGTCTTTTTGACGAATCCTTTTCCCACGCTCTCCTTGAAGAAGCTTTTTTGTGTTGCTAACATCAACCTTAAATGTTTCTGCACACAAGCAAAGTAAACTTGCTGACCAAAAAATTATGATGATTAAAGTTACACGGCTATTCGTGAAGGATAGTATGTTTTTTTAATATCTAGCTAGAACTAATCCAACCCACCCTAAGGGTGCATCTATGCTGATTCATGCACTTTGCCAGGGTTACAGAAAGTAAGTTGTACTTATAGTTTAAGAAAATTAGTGGAAAATATTCTGACACACAGTTATGTCTGAATTATCCGTATTTAAATAAATGCATCTCCGGGAATCGTATAGATAATTCAAATCACTACTATTTACCAGTTAAAACTATTGAATCTTTAACTATAAAGTATATATTACAAGATCAGTATACCAATGAGCAAAATTTAATTGTTCTGTAGGGGGTTTCAAGTTCAAAAAAGTACCAAGGTCACGGTTGTTGATGCCAATAAGTTCAATCCCTTCTATTTCAAGGACACGATCCATTTCCCTCTCATTATGTACCTTAATAACAAAGAGCACAAGAAAAAACAACAGAAGTGACGATGAGTGTTATTTTCGTATAGAAGCTAACAATGTTATCATAGTAAAAGAACAGAGGCGTTTAGTCCATTGCAAAATATTTGAAGTCCTTCATGAGTGCAGAAAGCAAACAAATGAAAAGCTTTTGCTATGACAAGATTTTCCTTTAAATCATTAGGGGGGAGAGAGAGAGAGAGAACGGGGCATGCAGATGCCATGCCTCCACAAAAATTCACAGCTTTGTGCCTCGAGACATACACTTCTCTCATTAAGTTGAACTAAAAGAACTGGTCACACTAAAAACAATTTCACATACATATACGAGATCAAAAGAAAAAAGGATGCCTATCAATGTAGACTCAAACTTTAGCTAGAGGTCTATAAAGTATAAACTCTAACCCATAAATCACATCTCATGCCATAAAAATAAGTATAATGGTTCAAAAGCTATTGGTCGTACACAAAAGAGATAAAATTGAATTCATGAACCTTTTCGTTTTTACTTATCCAGAAGATATAGAGAGAGAGGTGACATCAAAAAAAGTATAATTCAAACCTCAACAAGTGCTGCCAACCCAAGATTCTTGCAAATCTTAGACATATATCTGATATCAAGATCGGGTAAAACGCCAGCAATTAACAGAATCGCATCTGCACCTTTACTCCGAGCATAATAAATTTGCCACGCATCTATAATAAAATCTTTGCATAATAGAGGGCACTGCATACTTAAGTTGTGTCAGAAGCATACACTGAAGAGAGTTTTTACACAAAAATGCTAAAATTGTTGTTTTTGAGTTGTAGAGAAAACATTCTAGGAAAAGATTACCTTTACTCCAGCATTCCTTATGTTCTCCAGATTTTCAAAGCCTCCCTTAATTCATAAAACATCAAAGAAGTAAAAAACATTAGCAGCAGGAAATAGTTTGGGCTTCAATATTCAACACGAATACATAAAACCCGGAGCAATCAAGTCAAGATAGGATGAAATGCTGAAATCTTTAACTTTACCTGAAAATACTTCTTTTCTGTCAAAACGCTAAGACATGCTGCTCCACCTTTCTCATAAGCCTTGGCAATTTCAACCTATCAGGAGAAATATTCAGAAAATTGATATATATATATATATATATAGAGAGAGAGAGAGAGAACAGTTTAGTTTTGATTTGCTTGTATTTGTTGAATGGCATTCTGGTAAAGAATGTATATATTGACCGATAATGACATTTTGTACAAGCAGGTATCATCTAGAAGGTGAGAGATCAAGGAATCATCTAATAATCAAGTATTACATCTTCTCTCGATTCCTCAAGTGATTAAATTGTTACACTGATTAGCCCATTCTCAATTGTGGTTATAGTTAATATCTAGCACAAGGATTTATTACCAAGAAACCAGTGGTGGAAAATAAGTGAGTGGGGTAGTAATTCTTAGTTATCACACCCTAATATGTTAAGGAATTCATTAAATCAAACCTAAGAGAAAGAGGATAAAGATAATCATAACACGGAGTAGGAAAAAAAATCACATTGAGACAAGGGAGGATAATGATAATGCAGAGAGGAGGTCGGAGGCAGTCCACCATTAAGCAGAAAAACTTACATTCATATTGAACTAAGTTGCGGTGATTAGGATTACGAATTGAAAAGGCTTCAGCTGTGTTATTGGACTAAAGTTTATGCCAGATGTCCTTTTAACAGTTTAACCAGTGATGGGCATTGTTGTTATTATTAAAGACTATAACTGGTAGTAGAATACAGATCGACTGAAATGAAAGACCAACAATATCAATATACAGGAAAAATGCATATTATTAGCCATGAAAGTAGTTGTGATAAAACTTAAAACACCAATGTCCTAAACTTTCTACAAATGACATCATACCATACGGCATTTTTCATCATATGCATAATCGATATCTCTCTATGACTTGCATGGTAAAATTTCTTTATATATTTCACTTGATATCTGAAAGTTATTCATTAGAAAAGTTAATCACAACAAATAAACCTTTTCAGACCCTAAAAATTATAGACATGCAACACATGCATAGATAACCTAAATGAAGATGTACACATAGATTAACCAAAATACAAACTGCGAACGTACTGGATCAAAATCTTCTCTTAAAACTCCTCTACTAGGTGAAGCCTTTTTCACTTCAGCAATTAGCCCGGGCAATCCAGTTCGCAAATGTGATGCTTTCAGCGCTCCGATAAAATCTCTAGCAGGAGGGGTGTTCTCAAGATCCCTTGCCACCACTGCAAGAGGTCTTTTCTCTTTCATCTGAAAATGAACCTTATAAATACTAATGCAAATAATCAATATGCATAAAAGGGAAGAAAAAAGAAGGACCGCAACTAGAAAAAGAAGTGAAGAGAGATAAGAACAAGAACCTGTTTTCAGAAAGCTAAGGAAGAGAATACCTGTGACACTTCCACATCTTTGTTCCATATAATTTCCTCCAGTATGTTACGAGGAGTGTTGCCCTCATTCTGTAAACGGAACTCGAACTGGCCTACATAATGCTGAGGAGGTCCTGTTGGGGGTCGCCTTCTTATTCTTATACCCTGAGTAGCAGCTAGTTCATCTTGGAATCTCCCAAGTTCCCACTCCTTGATTTTCAGTGCATCTACTTCAGAATCACTACCTGGGGAAACTATTTCTGATCCGTCTTTCAACTCAGACTACATTTAAAATAAAATTTTATTTTAATTAGGTTTTACAGTCTTCCATGACGATCAATTCTACTAAATTGCACCTTATTATCCAACAAATGTAGTTGATGTAATAATACTTCAAGAACAAAAGGGAAGTAGACTTCGATTAATTCGTATTTGCCGAGGAAATAAACCTTTAACTAAACTTATTTTCATCCTTTGAAAGTTTCACTTTTTCCAATATTTTAGGGTCCATATGCTTTAGAAGTTGGATAGCTAGCCAAAGGAACATTTAATGGCAATTTGCTTATAAGTTCAAATGTTAGCTATGGAGCATACTTGATGGCCATTTTACTGTTAATAGTTTATAGATGATCTTCCTTATCTATAACTTCTTTTCAAGATGCAAAACAAGTAAAAATTACTTTTAGGAAAGCAAACTATTCTTGTTATGGCTTTCAAGTTAGAACCTAAAATTGCTTGATAACCAAGGTTGCTGGCCAACTGACCCAAATCCTAACAGGCAAGCAGTAACTTTGGGAATGCCCTTCAACAACGAGTCTATATAGTGTAATTAACTATTCAAATAGCTGAAAGCACATCTATAATCCCCAAAAGTAAAATTGTACTGTAATGATCATATAACAAAAGTTACTCCAGTGTAAGCAGTGGCGGACCCAAGCACAAGGCAGGGGGGCAACTGCCCCCACTCAAATTTTAGGAGGTTAGGGGGTCAACATAAAAAAAATTATTTGTGGGGGCGTTAAATGAAATTGTTATATTTGATACTCCCCGTCCCTTAATATAAGTCGTTTTAGAATTGTACACAAGTATTAAGGAAATGCTTGTATAGCATTAAATATAATATTTATTGTCTATATTGTCCTTGTATTAGAAAAAGAGGGTTATTTATTGGACAAAAAATAGTAAGAGAACCTTAGGTTAATATTGGAAACTAAGCCATTAATGATTATTTGAAATCCCGACTTATATTAAGGGAAAACGACTTATATCAAGGGACAGAGGGAGTATAAAAAACTATTGAATACTTATAGTTAAAGTCTAAAAACAAGGGATATTGACTATAAGTATTCAGGGATAATGAGATTCATCTTTAGCTCTTTCCTCAAATAATTTTTTTTCACTTTTTCATTTGGTTCATAGGTTGAATTTTTTTTTTTCTAAAAAATGATTCCATTTATAGGTTGTTTCCATTTATAAAAAAAATTGTGCTTTTTATTGTTTTAAAATATTTTTAGTTGATTTAGGTATTAAAAAATATAAATAAATAATTATATTTTGATTTAAAATATCAACTAACGTACACATATTATATCTTGTGAAATGATATTTTTTTTTCTCTTTAATATTTTTTTTTTTAATTTGCCCCACTGAATTGTGAGGCTGGATTCACCCGAGTGTAAGAATGAAGAAACCATACACATAATAATCAAACCAAAAACTCAAAAAGCTATCTGAAACAACGAATAAATAGTATCATAAGCTGCATTCATATGTGTATATACATATATATATACATAAAATGGAGAAAAGGAAAGAAGAAATAAAATGAAAGACCTGTTGAGCTCGAATACGGCTGGGAACAGAGAGCTTATTAGTATTATAGCTTCTGGGTTCGCCCATTAAAGCTCCAGGGATATAATTAATTGACCTTCGAAATGTGATTGCTCCGAATGCCGTCGGTCTGTGAAGACTCTGATTCAGGTACGATGACGGAACCCTAATACCAATTGGGGTTTCTCTCATCGAAATCACGCCTTCCATCCCTTTTCAATTCAGTTCAAAATCAGCAAGCCCTCTGAATTTGTCGGAGTCGGACTGAGGATTATTGGATGTTAAAATTGTTGCGGTGTATTATACTGCCGTTTCATAAAGGAGTCCGTTTGATTTGAAGTCAACTTAGGAAATTTATATCCAAATTAATACACGAGTTTATCCAATAATATTTCCAAATGATTTTTGATATCTACTCGTAATCATGAGCATAGGTCCCACCTTGCTCATACAGTTGAGACATATGAAAACAATAATGATCGTACATAAAAGGTAATTATAATTACAATATAGTATATTTTTATTTTTGTAACATTATTAAATTATAATTACCAAACTTATAAATGCAGGAGATTAGTAGAATTATAGAAGAACCTCAGTTATTGCATAATTTTCTAAAAAAATATTATTAATTATTTTTATTTACGTAATTTGACAATTAAATAATTAATTTTTTAGAAGAAAAAAATTATTCCAATTTATTTGTCGTTTACAACTTTTTAAGAAAATAAATTATTTAATTTTCTATCACCCATAACTTCTCTCATTATCCCAAAAAAATTTATATCTTATATTAATAGTTTTCAACTTCCCATAAAAGAGTAGTGATGTAATTACATATAAATTTTAATTCTTAAATGATAGTATTAAATGATTTTCTTAATTTATATGCATAAAGTTAAAACAACTATTATTATAAAATAAATATACTATCATTTTCTTTATATTATTACTATGATTTACTACGGGGAACTAAAATGCAATATTGACATGGCAAATTGTCGTGTTTTAATTCTCATGATTTGAGGAGGTGCATTAATGAAGATTTGTGTCCATATTTAGATAATTAAATATAACAAAATGATATCTACACTTTAGATTATTCATTAATGCTTCATATAAAATAAATATTTTCCAATTTGAGCTTACAATAGAGTTAAATACAATTATTTAATTTATATTTTGCAATTATTATAAATTTATAGACAATATCTTGGCATTAATTAAAAAGATAATTTAGCCGTTTAGTCCCTTAAACAATAAAACTCTTATTTTATTTTATTTTAAAAACAGTTGCTTTTGGAAGTCAGCCGTCAGGTCCAACTTAATTCTTAATAAAATACACTATATACTTTTGATATTTCCACATATTAAAATAATATTTTCACCTCCCACGTTCAGATGAGACTCGTCCACTATTCATATGACGTAAAAATATCAATTCCATTATAAAAAATAAAAAATTATTCCATTTCAATTTCGGAATAAAATACAATCAAACAAAATAGAGTGCATTTATCATCACACAAGATAATACAAACAAAAAGAAGAAAAAAAAAGTGACTGATAGTGTCACCATAATATGAACATCAAATCGTTTGAGACTCACAAACCAAAAGGTATATTATATAATCCGCATTAAATTACCTTAAAAATAATAATAATTTATGAGATTAAATAATCGACAAATCATGAAATAAAATAATCAAAAATATTACTAATAAACTATTACAAATAATCATATCTCACCCATTATTTTAATTTTAATTTTAATTTTTACAAACAAAGGTAGTCGCCTAAAGTTCAGCCTCATGATGTATTTGACAACAAGAACATCAAATTCGTTTAATACAAGTAAAAACAAAAACAAACTATCCCAAACTGACAATAATATTAACAAGAGCAACTCAACCTAATACTCCTTGATCATCATTTAGGAGAAATGCTGAGTTTATCCAGTGGAAAGTAGAGCATAACTAAAGCAAACATATAAATTAAAGAGTTGCTTCACTGGTATAACTTTTGGAGCTCATCCTTAAACTTAGCCTTCACTTGTTCCCTCTTCAACTTGAGAGCTGCAGTAACTAAACCAGACTCCGGGGTCCACAAATCCGGTATCAACTTAATCTTTGCAGGAAGTTCAAACTTGTCCAACTTTGCGGATTTTGCTTCCTGCATGGTTGGAAAAATAACTAGGTCTTCATGCCTCAACAATAAATTTAAAGTTCCATATACCACACATGTTTTCATATCCCCTATACTAAAAGTTTAAAGCCCTTTATATGGTTATAAATGCATTAACTCACAAAGTTGGACAGCCAGACAAAGCTGGGTTTTGTAAGTTACTAAAAATATATATATTAGGAACAAGTGCATTCGAGATTGAACGCTCCTGGATTAGGCATGAATCATAAGTAGTTAAAACGGTGCACAGTTTCCCATGAACTAATGACATCAAATGAAGAAAGGCTCGTCTAGGCAGCAACAGGAACTCTGCAACCACACACAAATACATGTCTACAATGGATGGTGTAAGATTTGGTGGGCAGTTAAGTCCTATAGCCACTACATGCTATGGATCGGCTCCCAAATATATGTTTAAGGGTATATATCTGCATATTACATTTCTTTTAAACATGCTTTAAACTTTAAACTCCAGTTCATTGTGGTATTTTAGTATGATTTTCTTGGATTAGAAATAATAACAAACCTTAGAAAGGGATTGTTGGACCTCATTTACAGCTTCATTCTTGTTACATAACTCAGAAAAGTTCTTGAACTCAATGCCAGTTTCTTGGGCCCACTTCTCGAGGACCTGATGTGAGGGGACTACTAGTGCTACACAATAGTTGTACAAGGGATCTGCATATACCATGATATTTTCGACATAGTTGCTAGACATCAAGGCTGCCTCAACCTGCAATTAAGCATCAATCCAATTCCAAACTGAGTACAAATTCAAAGCGTATAAATATTTCATGACAGAAATTAGCCCCTAACAGCCGAAAAAACTAACCAGAAGGCGATGAAAACACTCCTAGGGACAAACTAAATCAAGACTCATCTCCCAAAAGATATGAATTAATTAATCAAGGCAAACAAGATTAGTGATATTGACTTGTGCCAAAAAACGGATTAATTTATGCATATAACAGTTTTTATAATTTCGGTTATATCCAAATAAGTCTGAACAACTGAAATAATTATCGGTGACTCGGTGTACTCTATCACTGATCTAGGTGTTTATCTATAAGAAAAACTAACTAGAAGACGATGAGGGAAACACTCCAGAGATTGGGATGGGACAAACTAAATCAAGACATATTAGGTAAGGTTCAAATGTACACACCTTCCCAAGGGAGATATACTCTCCATGTTGAAGTTTAACAATATCCTTCTTCCTATCAATTATATCAAAGGCATCCATCAGGATGAAACCTTCCAATGTCACCAGTGTAGAACCATGGCGCATGCCCTCTATAAATCAACCTGTGGTGGCAGAGCATTACTATTTGTGGGGCAGTTTTAACAAGCTGTAATAAAAGCTACCACATTCGATAACACATACATATGATTAGATATTACCTTGTAAAGCCTCATTTGATTAGATATTTTGCATCATTGTTAAAATAACCATCAGTTACACAGCCTCCACTAACTACAACCTCTCCTCGAGGCATTGGTTTGTCAGATGTCAAATACCCACCTTCATCCCAAGAAACAAGCTGCAATATAAATTGATGATATTCATAAAGAAGTGGGTCTAATTAAATTCTATGATAAAAGTATGGGTCATAATTAAATAACAGGACTATGATAAATAACAAAGCATATAGCCCATGCCTTTTTCCCTAAACCAATAAAACAGATGACTTTGATAAGGCTAAGAAAATATGATAAACATAAATTCTGCAAGAAAAGTATATTTTAAAAAAAAACACCTAGCAAGAGAATGAGCATTAAAATTTTAAGATTAGATTTAAAAGATAACTGTGGAATCAAATGGTTTTGATGAAAACTTATGGAAATATTCTATGAATTACAGTAAAATAATTAAATACTGTTAATTAAAACACCTAGTAAAGAGTTAATATAATGTTACAAGTATCACTATACACTCTGATCTTAAGAGTTTAAAATTTTCTGTGAAATTATGTTAAATGGACTCTGGTAACAAATCTATGCTGGTATGGTGCATGTCTGAAATTCATCAAGTATCCATATTCAATGACAAGGAGCGCAGACATTTATTCATTTTCTAACATTATTATTTTATTTCTTTGGGTATATGGTGCTCTGTATGACATGCAGAGTTCAAAGAATATCACTCATTTAAACTTTAAAGCAACTATTGAACAAAAGGATGCAGGATAGTGTTGTGTGTAACTCTATGGTGTACCTAAATTAATGGGAAAGATATAAACTTTTGGGGGGGTGGCCCGTGGCCGGCTGGGGACTATGCTATGGGAAGTGTAAAGCACATTCCACATCCTATTAACATTTTGGAGATATGCATAAGTCTACACAATGTTGAACTGATTCAATTTTCAAGACATGTTGCAGCAACCAGCTCAAGATTCTAAAATAATATAGTAAATGATTAGGTAATAATTAAATTAATAATACTACGAAACAATTATAGGAATCCAAAATGAAACTGAGAAACTTGGTCCATATGTGCTTTCATCCCACAGAAAAGTGGATCATTTTCCGTGTAACAATACAATGAAGAGATTTTCTGTTTTTCTTAAGTATACAAAAAAGAGTAAGGTGCACTATGCTGTTACTGTTCACTTAGAAGACTTCCAAGTTTAAATCGATTCTATATGTATCAAATACTTCCATAGAATGAACACTTATCCGGTGGAAAGTAAGATGTGATTGACCTATAAAACCCGACCATCTTTGACATTCAAATGTTCTACTTACCTTAACAAAGCAGCAAGGAAGAGGCGGGCCAACACGCCCAACAGATATGTCATCAAACTCGGAAAAGGCAGCTCCAGCACATGTTTCTGTCAGACCATATCCTTGAACAACAGGAGCCCTGGTGAACAACATTGTGCACAAAAAAACTACTGTAAAAATCAAATGTACACAAGAAATATATGAAAGATGTGAGCAACTCCGGAGATCAATAAAACTAGCATGTGGAGTTTAATAACTAAACTAGAAGCAGAAATTCTCACAAGCAGCATCATATAAATTAAATATATCAAAAGGTAAAACAAAGCAAACCGGGGAAAAAACTATACAAAAAACACAATATGTCAAGCTGTATTCATTTCATTTATCACTGCAGTTATTTTAAGTGTCATAAGCATTACATATGCCAACAAATATAACCCAAAATGAGGTATAATTATTTCTAATGTGTGCAGATTGTGGAACACATACCCCATGCAGATGTTAACAAAACGTTGTGTATCTCCATATAAAGGGGCTCCACCACAGAGCATAAAACGGATGTCTCCTCCAAGTACAGATCTTATCTTTTTGAAAATGATTAAATCCCACAATAGTGCCTCTAGTCCCCAAGCTCCAAACCAGCTTCCTTCTAGCGCTGCAACTCGACGCTTATAGGCAATATCGAAAAGTTTTTTAGCAAGACCTCCCTTCTCCCCAACCTAACATATGTTCAAAACAAAAGACAAACAAATAATATTTTATCTTATCCTAAGGTAAAATGCATCAAAATAAGAGTAATAATATCAAATGCGACAGTGAATTTAAACAATCCAGTTAAACCTTCTTCAAAACTCCATCTCGAACACGATCCAAAATGGCTGGAACTGCAGCCATTAGAGTAGGCTTTAACACAGAAGCATCTCCCCTGGTTCCTTTTTTGATTTTGTTAGATGTGTCTGTTAAAGTCAATGTTGAGCCATAACCAATTGATACGCCTGCACAGAACATCACAATCTGGACAACTAAAGTGTTTAAGTACAACATATCTTCACTGTGAATCCTATTCAAAAGAGCTCAAATCTGATGTTACCTCAGCTTCCAACTCAAAGACATGAGCCAGTGGTAAGTACGCCAAATAGACATCATTGCTTCCAAGTTTTGGGATCACTGTCACAACTGCAGCAGCACAGGCTACAAGGTTTCTATGAGTCATCATAACTCCCTAGATTATAAACACAGAGCATGTTAGACGAAACTGCATATTGAACTAGTTCAGTAAAAATTGAAAAAAGGTAAGCTTATGTGGTTGTGGAAGGAAAACAGAAACCAGGTCTCAAAAGTCATTTTCCGTTACGTCAGCTGCACTCAACTTATAGATATATTCATTCAACTGAAAGCCTCATCCCAACTAATTTGTGTTGATGCATGACTAAGTGCCCCTTCCCCTTCTCGTAGGGATATTTAGTTATATATTATTATTATAAAAGTAAGGGTATTGTCGGTTTTACATTTGTACTTTCCCTTTTCCCTAAGTCAAACTATTCTCATCCCATCAAAAAACAATAGGAAAATTTTGAAATGTGTGAATTGGGTTGAATCAAACCTTTGGTAGACCTGTACTACCACTTGTATACATGATGACTGCAATATCTGTCTTGATTGGAAGTTGAGGACGAACAGAGTTATACTTCCCAAGTTTCTCAACTTCAGAAAAAGATGAAACAGTCCAATTGCTCATATCTTTGAAAAGATTAGGATCAACAACGGTATCACCATCTTCAAAATAAATTATATTCTTTATAGTTTGTAGCCTCGAAATTACTACAGGCAATCTTTTCAATTGCTTGGAATCGCATATCAACGTCGATACTTGAGTCTGATGAAAAATATAGCAATAGCCAATAAGTAATGTTGTGCATAATCCAGGTCCTAACATCTTACAAAATGCTCAAAAGATACAAAAATAGAATAAGAAGCAACAAAATGCTTCGCAATAAAAGTGTGTTCCAACCTCATTAAGTGAGTGAATTAGGGCCTCTTCACCTAACGAAGCATAGATAGTAACAACAGTTATATTATGCCGGAAGCAACCCTGCAGTTGAAATAAAAGTGAAGCCAGTGCCACCTCCCCACAACCAATATAAATCTCAAATATCAAATACAACAAAGAAGGTTACCTGAAATGATATGAACCACTCTGGTCGGCTTTCAGAAAAGATGGCAGCACGAGTATCCATATCATGACCTAATTTAACAAGTCCAGATGCAAAGTTGCAAGCACGATCGAATATTTCCCCATAAGTTTCCCATTGATACTCCCCAAGATGAAGCTTCTCAAACTTCCTCCCACTACTATCTGTGATGAACTCCTTACCAACTATCTTTCTTGTTCCAAGACACCGTAATTGTGAATGCTTCTTGCAAGACTGCTCAAATAGAGCTGACATAGTAGTGGCCCCTTCCCAAGGAACTTCAAGTAATTCGGCTGTTCGAGCATTGCGTATTGCATAACCTGGCTCACCTCCAACTTCAGCTTCAACTCCTCTCTGCTTCGGCTTTTTTCTCCGCATAAATATGGTGGAGAATAAAGGTACAAGTATGGCAACAAGAATAGCACCAAGAATTCCATACAATTTATTCTCTTTGAAAGCCATCAAGTAATCACCAATTTCTGTTTTACCCATCAAAGGCAAGTTGAAACGATTTCCCTCATACTCATTCATTCTGTGATCCTATGTGTTCCTATATGTCAACAAAAATCATTCCTTTGTGGAACAGGCCCATTAGACACCAAACATAAATAACACAGATTATTGACGTAGTCTAAAACAACTCATCATGGTACATCAAAAATTAAAAATCATTATAAGAAGGGAAAAAAAGTAATTAAACCTCTACTGTTTATGAACTCTCTTTATAGACTTAAAACATGTCTGTCAAGTTATATACTAGGTAAATACTAAGCCAAAGTAATGTTGTTGTTTCAAATTACAAAATTTGACCAAACAAACCATCCTAATAGTTGTATATTTGCATAGTATTTTGAGTTTCAGATAGAAATAAAATAAATGATGATTGCTGCAAGGTTTTCTTATTTCCTTTTGTTCTTTTATAGTTTCTTCTCATTCCGGGCTAGACACTAAAACAACCAAAAAGCCAATAAGCAAAACTTCATGTTGTTACGTCCAACTGAGTATAATAAATGAGAGAATTTTCACAAATTTAATTAAATTTCTATTTATTTTAAGGGAGTAATTACAAACATAAAAAAGATAAGCATATCTTTATAATTCTAACAAGAAAATAATCCAGAGAGCAGTATGAAGTCATGTTAAAAAAAACAGCAAAATAAATGGATCAAATTTCAGTTTATGACACACAAACTTGCAATAAATAAGAAAGAATAAAGCTCAATTACTGCTTCATGTATACTATGGAGGTGTGTGTGTATATAGGCGTGATTAAGCTGATCAATATCAACCCTAACATTAAGAATTAGAATTCAATAATTGGAAATAAATTAAAAGGTTAAGGGAAGAACTCCCACATAGGAATTAAAATAAATAGAGTATTTGGATAGAAAGGGGAAAAATTCAAGCAAAATTTCCTCAAGAGTCAAAAAACAGAAATAATGGGATGTGAAAATTAGGAATAATTATACCTTCAGATACTGTGTTTGTTTGCCATGTTCCTCTCTCTCTGTCACTGCTCTCCTCTTTAAAGTCGAAAAAGCAAAAAAAAAATTACTCTGTCGTTCAAGTGCTGGTTTATATAGGAAAATATATTATAAAAAAAAAATATCTAGGCTTATGGGCAAAAAGGTAACTTAGATCTTTATCATCTCAGTCTGTCTTTGTAATAGTAGTACCCTTCCTTCCAAAGATTAATATGGATTTTTTTTAAATTACAAAATATATTATAAATTTATTAATTTAATTTATATCAATATAATTATAAATTGTGACATTCCCAAAATAGGTATACAACACTCTTCTGAGTCGTCAAAATACATGGTACAGAAACAACTATAACTTTATTAATACAACATAAAAACTGTGAGTTTAAATACAAATATTGTCATCTAGACAATATCCACACTCAAATAAGTCCTCATTACAATTATTAATACACTATTTTTACAGAATTATGACGACCCCAAAATAGGTCCATTTCACCCAACCTATTCTGAGTCGCCAAATACATGGTACAGAAAATAACTACAACTTTATTACAACAATTGTCGTACAAAATACAACAACACATATCTTTGTGAGTTTTGATACAAATATATACCAATCTGTGACTCGTGTCTCGGTAGTAATGTGACAAATGTCCCAGACAAAGACCTCACAAAGTGATACCTACATAAAGGTATAGTCAAAAACTATTTTAGAAAATAGAATCTTTGGGAAGTCTTTCGAGAAACCTTCGTACATGGAAGGCCATGCTTCTTGGAGTTATGATAGATATCATATGTCCACATAATTATCATTGGTTGACCTAATAGACCCCAAAGAAAAACAAGAAGATTATTATCATGTTCTTTCCAATGGTAGGTCTTCTCGACATATCATTATCTCATTTCATCTCTAATCGTGAATTATACTTCAAACAAACACCAAGATTATATAGGTAGTGCTCGTAGATATACTCCATGAGTGAATGTGCACTGACCGCCTCTTATGATAACACGAGTTTGTATGTCATTAGACATCTTGTATGATAGTGGCAAAACACCATTCCAAAGTTGAGTTCACCTCACCCTATCTTGGTTCACCAAAATTAAATATCAAATGGCGTATATAATAATAACATTACACTTATCTAAAGTCTCAATAAAATTATTTTCATACTATTTAGGAAAACCTCAACAACTATAGACCATGAATTCTATTCCCCTGTTATCCTCCGCTCGACCCAGCTACACTTTTATTACCTGAAAGGAATTGTGAAGCAAAAGTGTAAGACCCCAACTTATTATAAATAAAATTGAATTTTCCTTTATTCATTATTCTAAATTAATAAGGGTTAATTTGATATAATTCTTTGGTTATGGGTGAAATGTGCAAAGTTTACAAAATAAGCAAGTGGTTATAAAATATTCATTATTGTCGAGGAATATTCGTTTGGTCGTGGAATATTATTCTTTTTGTCGGAATCTCAAATGCCATGGCCTTGATCATTGGTGGGCCCATAACGAAAAAAAACGGTTGGATGAAGGAAAACGACAAAGATTGAGTTTTATAAATAACGACGTAAATTGTTACCAGTAATTAACACTTGTTGGGTTACACGGTGGTTAAAAAATCTGATGTCTGGCGTGGTTGCACGGTGAAGCGCATTACGGTATGCACAAGATTATTGAATTATTGATCCTTACGTAAAGAAGGCACTACTCAATAATTATTCTGAGAATTCTTTATTCAATATTATATTTTATTGATTCAATAATTGTTGCGTTGATATTTTGTATTCTTTGTTGTTTCAATAATTGTCATTACACAAGTATTTTCCATTATCAAATCAATAATTCATATTATTTGAATAATATTATCGAGATAACATTATTGGCAATGTCTAGAAAGTTACATCAAGGAGAGGTTTGGTCACCTAATTGCTTGGCCAGTTGAGGAGAAATCCTTATTGGAAAGCCCCTCTTTCTGAGAAGCGGCACGGTTGTCGATCTTGTGATTACGTAATATTATTTTTAAATAAGTAATTATTGATTATTATGATAAAGAAAATATTTATTTTATGTGGATATAGATGGAGAAAATTTTTAATGTGACAATTGTTGAAAATTAATATTTTATCTTTTTTGATAAAATAATTCATTTAAATATATTATTTTAATAATATATTAACAAATGATATTTTATAATGAATGTGGGATATATGATTATATGAGGAGGTAGAGTATTTTGTGGCATTAAATGTTTAACATATATTTTGTGTGTCGGTGGACACAATTCTCGATAGAAAATTGATTATAGTATCGTAAAATCGCCTGGTTTGTGGATTTGGTCAATTTACATTTGGAATTTGGAAAAATTTCTTACGCAAAGTTGTAGAGAATGGAATTTCCCATGGAAATCATGAGTTTAATTTTTACGATAAACGAGCTATTTTCTACTAATTATTAAAGTTTAGGAAGATAAAATAATTTTATTAAATAATGGGTGGGACCCACTCTTGTTTGAACATGTGAAATTTCTTTGGAAATTGGGTCAAGGTTATTTGGTGGCTGAAGTGTTCAAATGGCATGCGAGAAATGTAATTTTAAATAATAATAATTTATTAATTTAGTCTCGCTTTTGTTCTAACATTTTCCTATAAATAGAGGGCTAAGTTAGAATTGAAAATCACACCGAAACAAAGTTTTCTCTCTCTCTCTCTAAATTATCGGCGTATTCTTGTGAGTATACTTTGAGTGTTGCTTTATCTGGTGCGGGTTTTTACATCGACCTTTATCTAGAAATTCAAATGTAAGAAATACGGTTATTTTGAGGTAAGGGGTATTATTTTCTTCTTAAATGATATTTTTTCTTCAATATCATTATGCGAAGTATTGGTGAACTTTTTATCAAATTTGGAACTTGTTGTGTCGGAGTTCTTATTCACGATATACGGCCTTTATTCACGATATCGACCTTTATTCACGAATACGATACTTATTCACCAAAAAATAAAAATTTTCTTTTTTGTCCAAAATATCTAATTCGGATACTAGCTTTGATTGTATCCATGTTTTGATCATTCTTGAATTTTACACCAATATGATTATTTTCAAGTATTTTTGGACATGGGTAAAACAAAGTCTGAATCCTTAATCCTTGTCATTTTGTTTCATTTGAATTCGTTTCTTAAAAATGTTTTTCATCATCCTCGGTCCTAAATGGTGATATAAATGAATATCTTTGGCTGTAGTAAAAAGATGAACGATTATCCCGATGAATATCTTTGGCTGTAGTGCAGCAAAGATGAGCGGTGTTGAGATGAACATGACCAACCTGGTGATCTGAAATGAATATCTTTGGCTGTAGTGCAAAGATGATTAAAGATGTATATTGATTGTTATTACTGGGGATAAACTATTGATGATGGACTTTTAAACCTTAGAAGATAGTAGAATTTTTCTCTACGTGACTCTTCTAATGGATTATTATTCCATTGCATTTGTTGATCTAAAACTTGTTGTCTATTGTATTCTATTAGATTTTTCCCTGTTGAAGACTAACGATAATTTGTTGTATATTATCTTAGTCATAATATTCTTTTCTTGGGCTAGTTGAGCTCACCCTTTTCCTTTTTGTTCCATTTTTTCTTCTCGGGAGGTGAGAACATAGCGAGGATCGAGTCGAGGTATGGAGTGATGGTTCTAGGAAGATGTTTTAATTTGTCCTCACTATTTACGTAAAATAGTGTATGAATAATTAATGAGGACTTATTTGGGTGTGTATATTATGCAGAAGACAATATTTGTATTCAAACTCACAGTTGTATTGTCGTATTCTATACGACATCTGTATTGTCAAAGTTGTAGTTTGCTTTCTATACCATGTATTTTGGCGACTCAGAATGGGTGTTGTATACCTATTTTGGGGGCGTCACAAAAAGGGTGAGCACAACTAGCTCAGTAAAGAATATCATGACTAAAGATAATTAAATTATCAATAGCCTTCATCAGTAATAAATCAGAGATTTAGAACATATGGTAGATGATAAAACTTTTCAACCATAGTTGCAGCGGAATGAGTAATCCATTAGAAGAGTCAAATAGACCATAAAATCTATTATCTTCTCCATGTTAAAAGTCCACCAACAATGTTTTATCCCTGTAACATCAATCAACAATTCTTGTCCACAATCACATGTATAACTCATAATTGTAATTGTAGTTCTAAATTCTTTTTCTCATCCAGGACAAAGATAATTTTCATCACCTGAAACATCAAAGATCATGGTTATACCAAATCACAGTTCATGTTCATAATCATACTAAGAAATTCATCTTTGCACTACGGGCCAAAGATATTCATCAATAGTTCATCTTTGCACTACAGGCCAAAGATATTCAACAACAAAAGTCATCTTTGCATTACAGGCCAAAGATATTCAACAACAACAGTCATCTTTGCACTACGGGCCAAAGATATTCATCAATAATTCATCTTTGTACTACAGGCCAAATATATTAATATCTCAAAGAAATACATAATCATTTCAGAATTTATATAAACAATAATTATAACCATGTTGATCAATTCATCTTTGCACTTAAGTTAAAAATATTCAATTGTAAATTCAATGGTCATGATCATACCAGTCAACGATTCAACTTTGCACCACTGGCCAAAGAGAACCCATAGTCACAATCATACCAATAATTTACCCATCTTTACACTTAAGTCAAAGAGAAATTCCATCACTAGGGTTATAAAAATGTTATATATGATAATAAAAATAATATAATCAACATATAGATTTAATCTTAAGAGTAATATTTATAAATTAACTATAATTTGGTTAGAAAAATAAACCAATTTTTATCGTAAATAGTACCCGTGAATAGTAACTCGTGAATAGTAACTCATGAATAGTACTCCGTATTCGTACATAGTACCGTATACGTAAATAATGTCATATACGTAAATAGTGTCATATACATGAATAGTGTCGTATACGTGAATAGTGTCATATACGTGAATAGTAACCCCGACTCAAAAAGGTAGAAATTCCACAATAAGATCCATACCAATATGTCAGTATAATAATATTGAAAGAATAACATCATTATGAAGAATATAACATCCCTTAATATCCCATACTATCCCTTACTATCATTTACTCTCCCTTACTATCCCTACCTTTCCTTTACCTCAAAAGAGCAGTATTTTTGACTGAATATCGGATATGACGCTGAAGAAAACTTGCACTGATGAATAGCAACTGACCAAGTATCTAAATACTCACAAAATACACTTGATAATCTAGAGAGAAAAAGAGAGAAAACTTAAGAATTCTGGTGTGATTTTTAATTCTAACTTAGCCCTCTATTTATAGGAAAATATTAGCACGCCGAAGCAGACTTGACCTGCTACCTGATGGCTTTACCTGCTACTATTCCACCAACCAAAAATCAGTCATCTTTTCCAACAACCAAAAGTGGGGTCCACCCATTTCTAGAATTTTCTACCAAAATCATTTATAAACCTAATTTTCAAATCAGTCACCTCTTAAAATTCATAACAAATCATTCGTTCATTTTTAACGGTTCAAAATTTGTGAACATATACTCAACTTATATATGTATAACATATCCAAAAATTACAACGATCTAACGGTCAGATTAAAAATTATAACTCACATAATAAAGCTGTAAGAACACTGATTTGATCTTTTAATACCTCCAATCCGACAAAATATTGATAAAATACCTCAACATTAATTCTTTCATTTATAACCACATAAATAAATCCATCATTTATATCCACATCAAATAAATATTTTATTATCATATAAATCAATAATTAATTATTCACAAATAATATTCTGAGAATCACAATAATGACAACCAGGTGCAGTTCCAGGAAGAGGGCTTTCAGATAAGGATTTCTCCTTACTACGGCGCGCAATTAGGTGACCAAACCTCTCCTCGATGAACTTTCTAGATATTGCCAATAATGCTATCTAATAATATTATTCAAATAATATGAATTATTGATATGATAATGGAAAATATTAATGCGTTGACAATTATTGAAACAATAATAATATAAAATATCAACGCAAAGCAATTATTGATTCAATAAAATAAAATATTGATAAAGAATTCTTTGTAACAATTATTGAGAAGTGCCTTCATACGTAAGAATCAATAATTCAAAAATCTTTGTCGCAATACCGTCTGCTTTGTGCAACAACGCAGACACTTTTCTTTTACCCACGGTATTCCAATAGTGTTATGATAACGATTATGTTGTTATTTATAAAAATTCAAATTTGTCGCTTTCTTCATTAAGCGGTTATCCGTTATGGGGCCCATGAATGGTTGCGTGCGTCAATACGAATATTCCCCGACAGAAAGAATATTCCACGACCAAACGAATATTCCTCGATAAAAATGAATATTTTATAACCACTTGCGTATTTTGAAAAAAAATCATATATCACCCTTAACTTTAACTTTTTATCAATTTAACCATTTACTGAATCGTAATTATAAGAAAATTTGAATACTTTTATTTCATAAAATTTGGGGTCTTACAAGAATAGTGAGGACTACTAGAACAACTTCTAGAACTATCATTCCACACCCCGACTAGTACTCGCTACATTCTCGCCTCCTGAGAAGAAAAATAGAACAACAAAGAAAAGGGTGAGCTCAACTAGCCCAGTAAAGAACATTATGACTAAGATAATATAGAACAAATTATCGTTAGTCTTCAACAGGGAAAATAATCTAATAGAAAACAATAGACAACAAGTTTTAAATCAATATTCGCAATGGAAATAATAATTAATTTGAAGAGTTAAGTAGAGAATGAAATCTACTATCTTCTATATATGAATTTAAAAGTTCATCGTCTATCTTTTATCCCTGTAACATCAATCAATATATAACTGAAATCAAATATTCATATTTGCACTACAGGCCAAAGATATTCATTAGTTGGTCATGTTCATCTAAACACCTGTTCATCTTTGCACTACGGGCCAAAGATATTCATCAGAAAATCATTCATCTTTGCACTACATGCCAAAGATATTCAGTAATATCATCATTTAGGACTGAGAATGATGAAAAATATTTTAAGGAAAACGAATCCAGTGAAACAAAAGAATAAATATTAAGGATTTGTATTTCGGTTTATCCATGTTAAAAAATACCTCATAAATAATCATAGTGGAGTAAAATTCAAGAATGAAGACCAAAACATAGATCCAATCAAAGATAGGAATCATAACAGACAATCTTGGACACAAAAAAAAATTTAATTTTTCTGTAAATAGTGTCGTATACGTGAATAGTAACTCCGACACTAAAAGATAGAAATTTCATAAAAATATCATCGTGCTTCGTGAATAGTAACTCGTAAATAGTAATTCATGAATAGTAACTCGTGAATAGTAACTCATGAATAGTAACCCCGACATGAAAAATTCCAAATTTGATAAAAATTCAAACCAATATTTCGGCATAATGATATTGAAGAAATAATATCATTTATGAAAAAAATAACATCCCTTACCTCAAAAGGATAGTACTTCTGACTGAAATACTAGATATAGTGCTGAAAGAACTTGCACCGTATAACAATACTCAAAGTACTAAAATACTCACAAGAATACACTCAATATATCGAGAGAGAAAGAGAGAAGATTTCAGTTTCTGGTGTAATTTTCAATTCTAACCTAAGCACCCTATTTATAGGAAAATGCCTAGAACACCAAAACAGAAAATTTAATAAAATAATAATATATTTTTCTTAATTTTCTTAGCACACAAAAGAATCTGATTTCAACCATTAACACGTGCCACTCAAATGGGAAAAACGTTTTTCTTAAAATAAATAATAAAAACTTCCAAAAATCAATTATTTCGGAACTACAGAACTTCAATAATTCATAATAAATAACCCTTTTATCAAAAAAATTCTAACCACATGCCTTTTTCATAGGAAATTTCATTATCTACAACTTTGCAGAAGAAAGTTTTTCCAAATTCCAAACAGAAATTGACCAAAATCCACAAACAGGCGATTTTACAGCCTATAATCAAATTTCGATAAAGAAATGGGCCCACAGACATGTTTAACATGTTTTAAACAACTTTTGCAACAAAAATAATCTTTCTCCTCATATACTGTGACAACCCCAAAACAGGTCAATTCCATCCAACCTATTCTGAGTCGCCAATTACATGGTACAGAAAATAACTACAACTTTATTACAACAATTATTGTGCAAAATACCACAACACATATGATGTGAGTTTAGATACAAATATATACCAACTGTGACACGTGTCCCAACCGTGAACAGCGTCTCACAGTGATACCTTACATAAAGATATAGTCAAAAATTGTTTTAGAAATTAGAATCTTTGGGAAGTCTTTCGAGAAACCTTCGCATACATGGGAGGCCGTGCTTACAGGTTATGATAGATATCATATGGCCATAGAATTATCCTTGGTTGATCCAATAGACCCCAAAGAAAAGCGAGAAGATTCTTGTCATATTCTTCCCAATGGTAAGTCTTTTCTTGACATATCATTATCTCCATTTGTCTCTAATTGAGAATTATACTTCAAACAAACACCAAGATTATATAGGTAGTGCTTTCGTATATATACTCAAAGCAAGTGGATGAGCACAACCACATCTTATGATGACACGAGGTTGTATGTCATTAGACATCTTAGACGATAGTGGCAAAACACCCTTCCAAAGTTGAGTTCACCTCACCTCTCATCAATTTATAGACCACCGATTCTATTCCCCTGTTATCCACCGCTTTCGACCCAACTACACTTTTATTACCTCAAAAAAGCAAAGACTTACATTTGGATATCGGATATGATTTGAAGGAAACTTGCAGATCGATGAATAGCAATGACCAAGTATCTAAATACTCACAAAATACACTCGATAATCTAGAGAGAAAAAGAGAGAAAACTTATGAATTCTGGTGTGATTTTCAATTCTAACTTAGCCCTCTATTTATAGGAAAATATTAGCACGCCGAAGCAGACTTGACCTGCTACCTGATGGCTTTACTTGCTATTATTGCCACCCACCACATTTGAAATAAAATTCAGCACATTTCTTCACAAATCACAAGTGGGGCCCACTCAATTCTAGAATTTTTTACCAAAATCATTTATAAACCTAATTTCCGAATCAGTCACCTCTTAAAATTCATAACAAATCATTCATTCATTTTTAACGGTTTAAAATTTGTGAACATATACTCAACTTATATATGTATAACATATCCAAAAATTACAACGATCCAACTACGATTAAAAATTATAACTCACACAATAAAGTTGTAAGAACACTGATTTGATCTTTTAATACCTCCAATCCGACAAAATACTGATAAAATACCTCAACATTAATTCCTTCATTAATAACCACATAAATAAATTCATCATTTATATTCGCATCAAATAAATATTTCCTTATCATATAAATCAATAATTAATTATTCACAAATAATATTACAGAATCACATTTATGAAAACCAGGCTGTTCCCAGGAAAAAGGGGGCTTTCCGATAAGGATTTCTCCTTACTGGCGCACAATTAGGTGACCAAACCTCTCCTTGACAGAACTTTCTAGACATTGCCAATAATGTTATCTAATAATATGAATTATTGATCTGATAATGGAAAATATAGAGCAGTGACAATTATTGAAACAACAATAATATAAAATATCAACGCAGCAATTATTAAACCAATAAAATAAAATATTGAACAGTAATTACTGTAACAATTGTTGATTAGTGCCTTCTTACATAAGAATCAATAATTGAAAAAAATATTGTGCAATACCGTAGTGTCTTCTTTGTGCAACTACGCAGTACATCAGTATTTTAACCACCGTGTATTCTAACAAAGATTGTTAAGCTGGTAACAACTATGCCGTTATTTATAAAAACTCAAATTTGTCGTTTTCTTCATCCAATCGCTTTCTGTTATGGGGCCCACAAAAGACTGCGCCGTCATATGAATATTCTCCGACAGAAAGAATATTCCACGACCAAACGAATATTCCCCGACAATTGAATATTTTATAACCACTTGTGTATTTTGAAAAAATTCATATCTCACCCTTAACTTTAAACTTTTATCAATTTAACCATTTACTGAATAGAAAAATTAAATACTTTTATTTCATAAAATTCGGGGTCTTACATATACTCATATATCCCACATTCATTGTAAAAAATATCATCATTATTATATTATAATAAAAAAATATTATTTTATCAAAAAAGATAAAATATTAATTTTCAACAATTGTCACTTTAAAATTTTTTTCCATCTATATCCACATAAAATGAATATTCTCCTCATCATATAAATTAATAATTAATTATTCACAATAATATTATAGAATCACAATCTTAAGCAACCGAGGCGGTTCAGGAAGAAGGGCTTTCCAATAAGGATTTTCTCTTCTTGGCTAGCATGATTAGGTGACCAAACCTCTCCTTAGATAGAATTTTCTAGACATTGCCAATAATGTTATCTAATAATATTATTCAGATAATATGAATTATTGCTTCAATAATGGAAAATACTGTGTAGTGACAATTATTGAAACAACAGTAATATAAAATATCAACGCAGTAATTATTGAATTAATAAAATAAAATACTGAACAATAACTACCGTAACAATTATTGAGTAATGCATTCTTACGTAAGAATCAATAATTGGTGCAATACTGCAGTATCTTCTTGTGCAACAGCGGCATTAGACATTGTGTTTTAACAACCGGGTATTCCAACAATATTAATTGAGAATCGTGGACGCCCCCAAAATAGGTATACATCACCCATTTACGAGTTGTCAATACATGGTGCGTAAACAACTACAACTTTATTATTACAACAAGAAAGCTGTGAGTTTGAATACAAATATTATCTTCTAGACAATATCTATACTCAAATAAATCCTCATCACATTTATTGGTACATTATTTTACAAAAATGGTGAGGACTACTAAACAACTCTCTCAGAACCTTCATTCCATAACCCCGACTCGTACTCGTTATATTCTCGTCTCCTGAGAAGAAATATGGAACAAAAAGGAAAAGGGTGAGCTCAACTAGACCAGTAAAGAATATTATGACTAAGATAATATACAACAAATTATCATTAGTCTTCAACAGGGAAAAAATCTAATAGAATACAATAGATAACAAGTTTTAAATCAACATTCGCAGCGGAAATAATAATTCATTAGAAGAGTTAAGTAGAAAATGCAAACTACTATCTTCTATGTATGAATTTAAAAGTTCATTGTTTATCTTTTATCCCTGTAACATCAATCAATATATATCTAGAATCAAATATTCATCTTTGCTGCTCTGGGCCAAAGATATTCATCGATTAGTCATGTTCATCTAAACACTGTTCATCTTTGCACTACGGGCCAAAGATATTCATCGAAATCATTCATCTTTGCACTACTGGACCAAAGATATTCAATAATATCATCATTTAAGAATGAGGATGATGAAAATATTTTTAAAAGAAGCGAATCCAATGTAAAGCAGAATGATGAGGATTAAGGATTAAGGATTAAGTACTTTGTTTTTTATCTGTAAGACTCGAAATTTTTTAAATAAAAGGAATTTCCTTTATTTATTATTTTGAAATAGTAAGGGTGGATTTGATTAATGTGGTTAGTTATGGGTAAAATGCGCAAATATTTTAAATAAGCAGTGGTGATATAATATTCATTATTGTAGGAGAATATTCGTTTGGTCGTGGAATATTCGTATTTATCGGGGAATATTAAATGCGACGCCAGTATGACCATGTGTGTGAGCCCCATAACGGAAAGCGATTGGAGGAAGAAAAGCGACAAAAATAAGTTGTTTAAAAATAATGGGCGTAGTTATTCTGGATTTATTACATGTTGGAATACCGGTGGTTTAAAAACACGATGTCTGGCGTTATCGCACAAGAAGATAGCTACGGTATTGCACCAATTATTGATTCTTACGTGAAGGCACTACTCAATAATGGTTACTGTAATTCTTTATTCAAAGATTTTATTTTATTGATTCAATAATTCTTTGCATTGATATTTTATATTCTTTGTTGTTTTGATAATTGTCATTACGATTATTTTTCATTATCGAGACAATAATTCATATTATCTGAATAATATTATTAGATAACATTATTAGCAATGTCTAGAAAGTTACATCTAAGAGAGGTTTGGTCACCTAATTGCTTGCCAGGTAAGGAGAAATTCTTATTGGAAAGCCCCTCTTTCCAGGGGCGCCTGGTTGTCAATATTGTGATTACGTAATATTATTTGTGAATAATTAATTATTGATTCATATGATGAGGAAAATATTGATTTTATGTGGATATAGATGGAGAAAATTTTTATAGTGACAATTGTTGAAAATTAATATTTTATCTTTTTACGATAAAATAATTCATTTAAATATATTATTTTAATAATATATTAACGATGATATTTTTACGATGAATGTGGGATATATGAGTATATGTGGAGGAGGAGTATTTTTGTTACCAAAAATGTTTAAAACATGTTAAACATGCTTTGGACCCCATTTATTGGTGAAATTTGATTATAGCCTCTAAATTCACCCCGTTTGTGGATTTGGTCAATTTTGTTGGGAATTTGGAAAAACTTTCTTACGCAAAGTTGTAGAGAATTGAATTTCCTATAAAAACTCGCTAGATTTGAATTTTACGGCAAAAGGGCTATTTATTGTGAATTATTGAAGTTAGAAGCTCAGAAATAATTGATTTTGGAAGTTTAAAATATTTTTATTTACAAAAACGTTTTTTCATTTGGTTCCCTCATTTAACACATGACAAGTTCTTTGAAATTCAGATTCAAGGTGTGCGTAGGAATTATTATTATAAATAATAATATTATATTAAATTTTCGCTTTGGTGTTCTAAGCAATTTCCTATAAATAGGTCTTGGGTTAGAATTGAAAATCACATTTAAAGCTGAAGTTTTCTCTCTATATTATCGGCGTATTCTTGTGAGTATTTTGAGTATACTTTGAGTATTGCTATACTGATGCAAGTTCAAGTCATAGCTTTATATATCAGGTGTTTCAATTTAGAAATCTTGTCTTTCGAGGTAAGGATATTATTTTTTTTTTCAGTAATGATATTATTTCTTCAATATCATTATCTTTGAAATATTGATCTGAAATTTTTATCAAATTTAGAACTTTTGGTGTCGGGAGTTCTTATTCACGTATATAGCCTTATTCACGTATCTACTGTCTTATTCACGAATCACTTGACTATTCATCGAAAAAAAAAATTTTTTTCTTTTCGTTCAAAATATCTATTGTGGATACTATCTTTGATTGTATCCATGTTTTTGATCATTCTTGAATTTTACACCACTATGATTATTTTTGTGGTATTTTGGACATGGATAAAATAAAGTACAAATCCTTAATCCTTAATCCTTGTCATTTTGTTTCACTTTGGATTCGTTTCTTTAAAAAATATTTTCATCATCCTCGGTCTTAAATGATGAATGATTTTCGATGAATATCTTTGGCACTGTAGTGCAAAGATGAATGATTTATGATGAATATCTTTGGCCGTAGTCTGAGATGAATTATTTCGATGAATATCTTTGGCCCGTAGTGCGAAGATGAGCAGTGTTTAGATGAACATGATTAATTGGTGAATGTCCTTGGCTTGTAGTGCGAGGATGAATATTTGATCCCGGATATATATTGATTGATGTTACGAGGGATAAAAATAGGCGATGAACTTTAAAATTCATACATAGAAGATAGTAGTTTGCATTCTCTACTTAACTCTTCAATGAATTATTATTTCAAGCTATGAATATTGATTTAAAACTTGTTGTCTATTGTATTCATTATATTTTTCCTGTTGAAGAGTAACGATAATTTGTTGTATATTATCTTAGTCATAATATTCTTTCTTTGGGCTAGTCGAGCTCACCCTTTTCCTTTTTGTTCCATTTTTCTTCTCGGGAGGCGAGAATATAGCGAAATGCAAGTCGGGGTGTGGAATGAAAGTTCTAGGGAGAGTTGTTTAGTAGTCCTCACCATTGTTGTAAAATAATGTATCAATAATTATGATGAGGATTTATTTGTATGTGGATATTAATACAGATGGCAATATCTCGTATTTAAACTCACAATTTTACTATTGTAATAATAAAGTTGTAGTTATTTACGTACCATGTATTTTGCGAATTCGAGAATGGGTTGGATGGAATGGACCTATTTTGGGGTGTCACAGATTGGTATCGAGCTTAGGGATATTATGTGATATATTGATTTCCTTAATTAACCCTTGTTTTATGGCGGTATTTGAGAATGTCGACCGAGAATATTATGATGAAAATGAGGACCGTGGAGACGCGTATCTTTACCAGCGAGGAGAGCGTGCAGCAGTCGGCAATGTACCTCCGTAAACAACACCAACCGGCGGAGCGATAAAGCAGCGGGATGTTTAGATGCTTTTTGCGATTCATGCAAAATCGAGACGAGGAGACTCGTGTTCAAAACATAGGAGGAGAAATGATAGCAATTCACACGAGTTGTCACGATGCAAGCGATTCAAAGAGTTGGGACCACGAATTTAAAGGAAAGCTGATCCGATCATGGCGGAAACATGGGTCAAGCAAATCACCAAGATATTCGATGTCTTGGGATGCACGGAGAACAGAAGGTTCCATTCGCCACCTTTTATGTTACGTGGCGAGGCGGATCATCTGGTGGGAGATCGTGAAGCGTACCCATCCATTGCTTCGGCGTATGTCTTGGGAGGCGTTTGAACTATTTAATGACAAATACTTTCACGAAAGTGTTCGTCGTATGAAGGAAGTGGAGTTTATTAGGCGGAGGCGAGAACAACATAGCGGTGTCTCGATGAGGCGAAGTTTGCATGAGTTGTCGAGTTTGCACCTCATTTGGGGAAAATGAGGAGCGAATGACTCGTATATTTACGAGGGTCTAAAACGAGAGATTCGACAATATCTTATCTCTCATAAATTTTCTTTATATTCGGATGTTGTAAGCGAGGGCTCAATTATTAGGCGTGATGGCGAGTATGTTCAACCGGGGACCACAACGGTGGTCATATCGGTGCGGCGATCATCAAAACGATGATAACCGGCGGGGAGGAAAAGAATACGGATGAAAGGCGGTAACCACTCGGGTGGTAATCGTGGCCATGATAATAGGAGAGGTGACTCAGTGGACATTTCAAGAAGAAGGTTCAACAATAACCATGTGAAGGCGTCGGCGCCCGGCAAAGAAGAATCGGTTCCAAGGAGAGAAACGACCACCGATTCATATCTTATAAATGCGGGAAAGAGGACATATCGGTCAAAGCGCCTGACAGTTCGGTATGTTATAATTGTGGAAAGGAAGGACATATAGCTCGAGAGTGTCTGATAGCGAAACCAAGTCCAATGAGGATGGTGACTCAAAAGGATGTCCCGGAAAAGTCAAAGTCAGCGGTTCTAGAAAGCGTTTGTCGTGGCCGGTCAAAATCGAGGAACCGAACAAGTTTAGCACGGGTTAGTTAATTATAAATTCTTGCGAAGTTTATACCTTACTAGAATCTGGGGTTCTACCCATTCTTTTATCTCTCTTGCTTTGCGCTCAACGTTTGAATTTGACTACGGAGAAATTAGACTTTGACCTATCTGTGGAGACTCTGTTAAGAGAAACTTTTATTACATCCGTTGTTTAGAAATCTTGCTTGATTCAGGTTGGCACTATCACATTACCTGTTAACCTTATTTCTATAGAGATATTTGTTTTGATGTGATTTTAAGGTTAGCTACTCATCATGTGCCAAAATTGATTGTTTTCGTAAGGTTGTTAGTTTTCATATTCTTAAGCAACTGTTATTCAATTCAAGCAACCAAACCATTGAAGTCAAACTCTTTCATATTAAATTATAAAGCCATTTGTTTATTGAAAAGCGAATGTCAAGCTTTCTTAGTCCATGTTATGGATTTGAATAAAGACACGTCGATTTGAATAATATTCTGTTGTTATTGATTTTCTGACGTATTTCTGAAGAATTTCTTGGCCTACTCGAGGCGTGATATTGAATTTGTATCGACTTTAAATCCGGTACAAAACCCATTTCTAAAATCTCATATCGAATGGCTCTATTGAACTTGAGGAGTTAAAAACCCAATGTAGAAGTTGATACCGAGCCTCTATCCGGTGACTTCCTTTGTGGAATGCTGCCGTTCTCTCGTAGGGGACACCATATTAAATGCGATAGTAAAGCGATAGGTGTCATTGTAACGTCTTATCCAAGATTGGGATGTGAGTCACGATTGAGAACAACCTAAGTCATTAATCGAAATATGTAGCTTTAGGAAGCAGTTGGTTATTATCGGAGATTCGTTGAAGGATATTCTCGAATCGCTATTCCATTAACGCGGTGACTTCGTAGAGATACAAAATTCGAATGGAGCAAAGAATGTGGGAAGAGCTTGAAGAACTCAAGAGGAGACTCATTTCAAACACATGTTACGACCATGCCATCCTGGAAAAAGCGAGCGTGGTAGTGGCGTGTTGAGTAGAAGATCGTATACAAATCTGAGTACGATATTGTCAAAAACTAATTTTAAGTATAATTTACAAATAATAGAGATGGAGATGAAAACTCTAGGTACCCATGTGATGATATCTGAGTATAATCGACTTTAATCGATAAAGTTAAAAGCTTATCAAATTACACACCGGGTGATGAATTTGAAGAAGGAGGTGCAAGAAGTTGTTATTTTAAAAGCGAGAATCGGTGAGGTGAGGAAAACTCAAACCTTCGATTTATTAATCCATTTGAAATTCTCGATCGAATAGGAGGCGTGGCCTATAGACTCGTCTTACCGCCCAAGTATGATGCGTGTTCATAACGTTTTTTCACGTATCGATGTTACGTAAATATGTGGACGACTGAACCACGTCATTGAGTTAGAACCAGGACAAGATAGTAGAAGACTTAACGCACGAGGAGGTACTGTCAAGATCTTGGATAGGAAAGAACATGTCCCATGTCTCGAGGTTATACCACAAGTTAAAGTTTTGTGGAGAAACCATCTTTATTGAGGAAATAACACGGGAGTTGGAAGCGAAAATGAAAGTGAGGTATTTTCATCTTTTGAAACACACCAGTCGTCGCACGTCAATTTCGAGGGGACGAAATTTCATAAGGAGGGAGGTTGTAAGACCCCAAAATTTTTTAAATAAAAGGAATTTCCTTTATTTATTATTTTGAAATAGTAAAGGTGGATTTGATTAATGTGGTTAGTTATGGGTAAAATCGCAAATATTTTAAATAAGCAGTGGTGATATAATATTCATTATTGTCGGAGAATATTCGTTTGGTCGTGGAATATTAAATCTTATCGAGGAATATTAAATGCGACGTGTGCGACCATGTGTGTGGGCCCCATAACGGAAAGAGATTGGAGGAAGAAAAGCGACAAAAATAAGTTGTTTAAAAATAACTTGGCGTAGTTATTACAGATTTACTGTTTTGTTGGAATGCCCGTTGGTTAAAACACGATGTCTGGCGTTATTGCTTGGCGAAGCACCTGGTATTGCACCAATTATTGATTCTTACGTGAAGAAGGCACTACTCGATAATGGTTCTGATAATTCTTTATTCGATTATTTTATTTTATTGATTCAATAATTCTTTGCATTGATATTTTATATTACTTGTTGTTTTGATAATTGTCATTTACGATTATTTTTCATTATCAGACAATAATTCATATTATCTGAATAATATTATTAGATAACATTATTGGCAATGTCTAGAAAGTTACATAAGGAGAGGTTTGGTCACCTAATTGCTTGGCATGCAAGAAGGAGAAATTCTTATTGGAAAGCCCCTCTTCACAGAGGCGCACAGTTGTCAATATTGTGATTTCGTAATATTATTTGTGAATAATTAATTATTGATTCATATGATGAGGAAAATATTGATTTTATGTGGATATAGATGGAGAAAATTTTTATAGTGACAATTGTTGAAAATTAATATTTTATCTTTTACGATAAAATAATTCATTTAAATATGTTATTTTAATAATATATTAACGATGATATTTTACGATGAATGTGGGATATATGAGTATATGTGGAGGAGGAGTATTTTTGTTACCAAAAATATTTAAAACATGTTAAACATGTCAGGTGGACCCCATTTATTGGTGAAATTTGATTATAGCCTCTAAAATCACCCGTTTGTGGATTTCGTTCAATTTACATTTGGGAATTTGGAAAAACTTTCTTTACGCAAAGTTGTAGAGAATTGAATTTCCTATAAAAACTCGAGAGATTTGAATTTTTACGGCAAAAGGGCTATTTATTGTGAATTATTGAAGTTCAAAGCTCAGAAATAATTGATTTTTGGAAGTTTAAAATATTTTTATTTACAAAACGTTTTTTCATTTGGTTCCCTCATTTAACACATGACAAGTTGCTAAAATTCAGATTCAAGGTGTGCGTAGGAATTATATTATAAATAATAATATTATATTAAATTTTTCGCTTTTGGTGTTCTAAGCGATTTCTATAAATAGGTCTTGGGTTAGAATTGAAAATCACACCGTAAAGCTGAAGTTTTTTCTCTCTATATTATCGGCGTATTCTTGTGAGTATTTTGAGTATACTTTGAGTATTGCTATACGGTTTAAGTTCAAGTCATAGCCTTTATATCAGGTGTTTTCAATTTAAATCTTGTCTTTCGAGGTAAGGGATATTATTTTTTTTTCGTAATGATATTATTTCTTCAATATCATTATCTTTGAAATATTGATCTGAAGTTTTTATCAAATTTGGAACTTTTGGTGCGGAGTTCTTATTCACGATATCGGCCTTATTCACGATATCTGATCTTATTCACGAATACGACTTTATTCATGAAAAATAAAAATTTTCTTTTCGTCCAAAATATCTATTGTGGATACTATCTTTGATTGTATCCATGTTTTGATCATTCTTGAATTTTACACCACTATGATTATTTTTGTGGTATTTTTGGACATGGATAAAATAAAGTACGAATCCTTAATCCTTAATCCTTGTCATTTTGTTTCACTGGATTCGTTTCTTTAAAAAAAATATTTTTCATCATCATCAGTCTTAAATGATGAATGATTTCTGATGAATATTTTTGGCCTGTAGTGCAAAGATGAATGATTTATGATGAATATCTTTGGCCCGTAGTGCAAAGATGAATTATTTCTGATGAATATCTTTGGCGTAGTGCAAAGATGAGCAGTGTTTAGATGAACATGACTAATTGGTGAATGTCCTTGGCACGTGTAGTGCGAGGATGAATATTTGATCCGGATATATATTGATTGATGTTACGAGGATAAAATAGGCGATGAACTTTAAAATTCATACATAGAAGATAGTAGTTTGCATTCTCTACTTAACTCTTCTAATGAATTATTATTTCATTGCGAATATTGATTTAAAATTTGTTGTCTATTGTATTCTATTATATTTTTCCTGTTGAAGACTAACGATAATTTGTTGTATATTATCTTAGTCATAATATTCTTTTTCTTGGGCTAGTCGAGCTCACCTTTTCCTTTTTGTTCCATTTTTTCTTCTCGGGGAGGCGAGAATATAGCGATGCAGTGGGGTATGGAATGAAAGTTCTAGGAGAGTTGTTTAGTAGTCCTCACCATTGTTGTAAAATAATGTATCAATAATTATGATGATGATTTATTTGTATGTGGATATTGTCTAGATGGCAATATCTGTATTTAAACTCACAGTTTTACTATTGTAATAATAAAGTTGTAGTTATTTCTGTACCATGTATTTGGCGACTCAGAATGGGTTGGATGGAATGGACCTATTTTGGGGGTGTCACATTATCCATGTCCAAAAATACCTCAAAAATAATCATAGTGGTGTAAAATTCAAGAATGATCAAAACATGGATACAATCAAAGCTAGTATCCAGAATAGATATTTTGGACGAATTTTTTTTTTTTCATTTTTCGATGAATAGTGTCGTATTCGTGAATAGTACCGTATACTTGAATAGTGCCGTATACGTGAATAATAACCCCGACACTAAAAGTTCCAAATTTGATAAAAACTTCAGATCAATATTTCAGCATAATGATATTGAAAAAATAATATCATTACGAAAAAAAATAATATCCCTTACCTCGAAAAAGCAAGATACTTTAGTTGAAACAGGATATAAAGCTATGTCTTGAACTTGCATCAGTATAGCAATACTCAAAGTATACTCAAAATACTCACAATAATACATTTCGATAATATAGGGAGAAAACTTGATTTACGGTGTGATTTTCAATTCTAACCTAAGCACCTATTTATAGAAAAATGCTTTAACACACAAGCGAAAATTTAATAAAATATTAATATATATATTTATTAAATTCCTACGCACCCAAAATTTGATTCAAACCATCAACCACCAAGAGTGACTCACCTTGCCTAACTAAAAAAAACGTTTTCTTATTAAAATATTTAAAACTTTAAAATTAATTATTTGAACTTGAACTTCAATAATTCACAATAAATAGCCCTTTTGTAGGAAAATTTGAATCTCGCGTGTTTTTATAGGAAATTCAATTCTCTACAACTTTGCGGAAGAAAGTTTTTCCAAATTCCAAACAAAAATTGACCGAAATCCATAAGCAGACGATTTTACAATTTATAATCAAATTTCGATCAAGAAATGGGGTCCACCGAGCATGTTTAACATGTTTTAAACATTTATTGCAACAAAAATACTCTTTCTCCTCATATATACTCATATATCACACATTCATTGTAAAAATATCACCATTATTGTATTATTAAAAATATAATAATATATTTAAATGAATTATTTTATCGAAAAAAAGATAAAATTTTAATTTTCAACAATTGTCACATTAAAAAATTTTCTCCATCTATATCCACATAAAATCAATATTTTCCTCATCATATAAATCAATAATTAATTATTCACGAATAATATTCTGAGAATCACAATATTGTGATGACCAGTGGGTTCACCCAGAAAGAGGGCTTTCAATAAGAATTTCTCCTTACTTGTGGCGCAATTAGGTGACCAAACCTCTCCTTAGATAGAACTTTCTAGACATTGCCAATAATGTTATCCAATAATATTATTGAGATAATATGAATTATTGTTTCGATATGAGAAATACTGTGTAGTGACAATTATTGAAACAACAGTAATATAAAATATCAAAAAAGCAATTATTGAATCAATAAAATAAAATCTTTTGAGCAGTAATTCTGTAACAATTATTGAGTAGTGTCTTCTTTACGTAAGAATCAATAATTGGTGCAATACACAGTAAATAATCTTCTTGTGTTTTAACCAAAGAGTATTTTAACGATTATTAGCAGTAATAACTACGCTACGTTATTTTTAAACAACTTATATTTGTCGTTTTCTTCATCCAATCGCTTTACTGTTATGGGGCCCATACATATTGCATGGCAAATCGCATACGAATATTCCCAAACGATTGAATATTCCACGACCAAACGAATATTCCCACAACAACAATGAATATTTTATAACCACTTGCTTATTTCAACCCTTACTTATTTCAAAATAATAAATAGAGAAAATTAAATTTCATTAATAATAAGTTGGGGTCTTATAGTAACAATCATATTTGTTATTTATAAACAACTTATACTTGTCGTTTTCTTCATCCAATCGCTTTTTAGTTATGGGGCCACACGAAATTCGCTGCAGGCAAATCATGCGAATATTCTCAAACAAAGCAAAGAATATTTCACGATCAAACGAATATTCTCCAACAACAATGAGTATTTTATAACCACTTGCTTATTTGAAATATTTGCGCATTTTACCCATAACTAACCACATTAATCAAATCAACCTTACTATTTCAAAATGATAAATAGAGGAAATTATATTTCATTTATTAATAATTTGGGGTCTTACATAAATATTATAAATTACTTAAAAAATAGTGTTGGGTATAAGATTTATTATTTTTAAATTTAAATAAATTATGTCAATTTTAAATTTAAAAATATTTTAAATTAATTTTTTAAAAGTTTGTATTAATTTTATAATCGACATATTTGTCATTTCATTCGTTTTATTAATGATATCAAAGTCATTTTATTATCAAATAAAATAGGGTTAAATACACTTCCGTTACATCAAGTACCATCATTTTCATGATTCAGCTCCCAAAATAATTGAGTTTATAATTTACTACATAAAGTACCTAATTGTATACAATGTAGCCTCCAATTTCAAAATGCAACTAAATTTGAGTGGAATACCTAATTTTTCGGCCAAACAGGTTTCTAGAATACGGTCTGACTTATTAAATTAGTATAAATAGTTATTTTGACTTATTATGTAACGACCCCAAAATAGGTCCATTCCATCCAACCCATTCTGAGTCACCAAATACATGGTACAGAAAATAACTACAACTTTATTACAACAATTATCGTGCAAAATACAACAATACATATGCTGTGAGTTTGGATACAAATATATATCAACTGTGACTCATGTCCCAACCGTGGACAGCACCTCATAATGACACCTTACATAAAGGTATAGTCGAAAACTGTTTTAAAAATTAGAATCTTTGGGAAGTGCTCAAGGAAACCTTCGTACATGGGAGGCCATGCGTCTTGGTTATTATAGATATCATATGGCCACAGAATTATCCTTGGTTGACCCAATAGACCCCAAAGAAAAACGAGAAAATTACTATCATATTCTTTCCAATGGCGAGTCTTCTCTTTACATATCATTATCTCCACTGTCTCTAATTGAGAGTTATATTTCAAATAGACTCCAAGAACATATAGATAGTGCTGGTAGATATACCCAGCAAGTGAATGAGCACAACCTGTCTTATGATGACACGAGATTGTATGTTATTAGACATCTTGTATGATAGTGGCAAAACACCCTTCCAAGTTAAATTCACCTCACCCTCAACATCTATAGACCACCGATTCTATTCCTTGTTATTCCCATTTCGACCTAAATTTACACTTTTATTACACGAAAGGAATTGTGAAGAAGCAAAAGGGTGAGCACAACTAGCTTCGATAAAGAATATCATGACTAAAGATAAATAAATTATCAATAACCTTCACGAAGTAATAAATCGGAGATTTAGAACATATGGTAAATGGTAAAACTTTTCAACCATAGTTGCGGTGAACGAAGCGATCCATTAGAAGAGTCGAATAGACCATAAAATCTATTATCTTCTACATGTTAAAAGTCCACCAACAATGTTTTATCCCTGTAACATCAATCAAAATTTCATCACAATCATGTATAACTCATAATCGTAATTGTTGTTCTAAATTCCTTTCTCATCAGGACAAAAATAATTTTCATCAATTGAAACATCAAAGATTATGGTTATACCAAATCACGATTCATGTTCATAATCCTACTAATAAATTCATCTTTGCACTACTGGGCCAAAGATATACATCAACAAGTCATCTTTGCACTACTGGTGCCAAAGATATTCATCAACAAGTCATCTTGCACTACTGGGCCAAAGATATTCATCGATTAGTCGTGTTCATCTAAACACTGTTTCATCTTTGCACTACGGGCCAAAGATATTCATCGAAATCATTCATCTTTTGCACTACTGAGCCAAAGATATTCCGTTATATCATCATTTAGGGTCGAGGATGATGAAAATATTTTAAAGAAAAGCGAATCCGGTGAAGCAAAAGAACAAATATTAAGGATTCGTACTTTAAAAAAATTCACATTCAAAAATACTTCATAAATAACCAGAGTTGGGTAAAATTCATGAATGATCAAAATATGGATACAATCAAAGCTAGTATCCATAATAGATATTTTAGACGAAAAATGAAAATTTAATTTTTACGTGAATAGTGTCGTATTCGTGAATAGTCAGAGTATGAATGAATAGTCTTAGTATCGTGAATAGTAACTCCGACACCAAAAGATAAAAATTTCACAAAAAATATCATCACACTTCGTAAATAGTACTCGTGAATAGTAACTCATGAATAGTAACCCCGACATGAAAAAGTTCTAAATTTGATAAAAATTCAAACCAATATTTTGGCATAATGATATTGAAGAAATAATATCATTTATGAAGAAAATAATCTCCCTTACCTCAGAAAAAATAGTACTTCTGACTGAAATACTTGATATAGTGCTAAAAGAACTTACACCGTATAGTAATACTGGAAGTACTAAAATACTCACAAAAAAGGCTCGATATATAGAGAGAGAAATAGAGAGAAAACTTCAGTTTCTGGTGTGTTTTTCAATTCTAACCTAAGCACCCTATTTATAGGAAAATGTTTAGAACATCAAAGCATAAAATTTAATAAATTAATAATATTATTTTTTCAAATTTCCTACGCCCACTAATTTGGTCCAAGACATCAGCCACCATGTGATAAAACATTAAAAACGTTTTTTCTTAATTAATTTATTTAAAACTCCAAATAATAATAATTAATTAATCTGGAACTTCAATAATTCATAATAAATAGCCCTTTTATCAGAAAATTCGAATCTCGCTTTTTTTTATAGGAAATTCAATTCTCTACAACTTTGCAGAAGAAAGTTTTTCCAAATTCCAAACAAAAATTGACCGAAATTCATAAACGGACGATTTTACAGGCTATAATCAAATTTCAGTCAAGAAATGGGCTCACATACATGTTTAACATGTTCTAAACAACTTTTACAACAAAAATACTCTTCCTCCTTATATACTCATATATCCCACATTCATTGTAAAAATATCATCATTATTATATTATAATAATATAATAAAATATTATTTTATTAGAAAAGATAAAATATCGATTTTCAACAATTGTCACTTTAAAAATTTTCTCCTATATCCACATAAAATGAATATTTTCCTCATCATATAAATCAATAATTAATTATTCACAAATAATATTACGAATCACAATAATGGTAACTAAGGTAGGTTCTAGAAAGAGGGGCTTTTCAATAAGAATTTCTCTCTTCTTGGTAATTGATTAGGTGACCAAACCTCTCTTGAAGCGAACTTTCTAGACATTGCCAATAATGTTATCTAATAATATTAGTCGGATAATATGAATTATTGCTCAGATAATAGAAAAATTTTGTGTAGTGACAATTATTGAAACAACGGTTATATAAAATATCAACGCAACAATTATTGAATCGATAAAATATAATCTTTGAGCGGTAATTCTTCGTAACAATTATTCAATGAGTGCCTTCTTTACGTAAGAATCAATAATTCAAAAATCTTTGTATAATACTGCAGGTATCTTGTCTGACAACAACGGCGTATTAGTTTACTTTACCCACCGAGTATTCCAGCGGTGTTAACTTGGTAACTACTTCTGTAGATTATTTATAAAAACTTTAATTTGTTATTTTCTTCATTAAGCGATGAATTTTGTTATGGGGCCCACAAATGGTTTTGCAGGTAAATGCGAATATTCCCCAATGAAAGAATATTCCACGTACCAAACGAATATTTAAAACATAAAGAATATTTTATAACCACTTGCATATTTTGAAAAAAAAATTCATATATCGCCTTTAACTTTAACTTTTATCAATTTAACCATTTCTTTGAATTATAATTATAAGAAAAATTGAATACTTTTATTTCATAAAATTCGGGGTCTTACATATTAAATCAGTATAAATTCTTATAAATAATTTTTATATGTTAAATTATTAAAATTAAATATTAATACAAAGATTATCAACTACAATTTTTTATTTTAAATTTAAAAATAGATTTAGTTACCAAAAACTCAATAAACTTTTAAACATACAAATTATATTTGACAAAACTAAGTAATATTTATCCCATTGTACTTGGTACTTTTTATGGAATAACCGACTGAACTTTTAAAAAATTTATCATTTTTGTTTAAACAAGTAATAGCAGTATTTAATCATTCACAACTAATTAACTCAAACAAATATATATAAAAAACTTACACAATTGATTAATGTCAAATAAATTAATTAAGTCCATCGCTTAATTAAAATAAAATAATTAATCAATTAAAAACAATTTTATTTTAAAAAGGTTAATATAGTAAAATAGCATAATCTAACATATTATATAAAAATAGAAAATCTCAATTTAGAACAACCTAAATCAAGTGAACAATCCCAAAATTTGGCATATTTCTTCATCCTATTACAGGTAAATCAAAAGTCATCATGATATTTTTATTCAATTCACCATCTTAAGTAATCAAAAATAAAAATAAAAATAAAAAAAAATGTTTTTCCAAATGATCGATCTAGATTCGGCATACCAAATCGTTACACTATATGCTATACATATACATATGTACATATATTTATATGAAGGAGTTGTCAATGATCTGATACAATAATATAAGCGTGAATGTAACTTCGTAGCTCACAAAAATAAAGTTTGACAATAATTTTGTAGATCTACCCAACGATATAGGCGATAAAGGTTTTTTCCTTATTTTTTTCATATCCTTATTTTTTTTTTAAAAAAAGTTGTTTATGGATTTGATGATCTTGAATCTGGGTATTTTGATCTTTCAATTTATGGGTTTAATTTCATTTTGGAATTTCGAGGTTTTATGGGGAAAAAATTGAAAATGGTGAATGAGTTGAAATTTTGTGGTTTAAGTTTTTTGGAATGGCAAAATTAATGAAATACTCATTGTAGTTGACATGTTTTATTGATTACACAATTGAAATTTTAATTTTTTAAATTACTCCATTAAACTAATTATTATTTTGAAATTGGGTCATTCCGTTTAAAAAATAAACGGACGTTAATTTGTTATCGAGAAAATTAATGAATTACCCACTGTAGTTGGTACGTTTTACGGATTACATTATTGAACTTTTAATTTTTTAAATTATCCCATTAAATTAATTAATATTTTGAATTTGGGTCATTTTATTACAGGCACTTGATACAGTAAATTGTACAATTAATATTTTAAAATTGGGTCATTAAAATTTTAAAATTTTAAATTATTCAATTTTATCAAACACCACCTAAGACAAGCTTTAAAATTGTACAACGTACAGTAAAAGCAAGTAGTCAGCAACAAACAAAGAATAAAACAAAATAATACTCCCTCCATCTCAATATAAAAGTTCTGGTGAATTTTTACGCATATTAAGAATAGGAATGAAATGACAAAATTGTCCATAATAATATGTCATTAATCATTTTCAATGTAGGTGAGAGAGTGACTTTTTAGTTTTTCAATTCAAAATATTTTCAACACATAACTAATTATACTTATTGAATATGGAGAGAGAATTAGAATAAGAAAAATATGAGATATTTAATACTAAGGGTATAATATGAAAAATTATGTAAATATTTGGTTATTAAAAGAAAATGAACATTTAACATGTGACTACCTAAAATAATAATAAATATTTTTATGCTCAGACGGAGGGAGTATATACCAAAAGAACAAAGCGCAAAAAGATAAGTAAATAGTATAACAAAAAGGCAGAACATGATTTGTATATGAATGAATATGCACAAAAAGGCAGAACATGATTTGTATATGAATGAATATGCGGAGCAATCAAAATAAAATGCGGTGAGCGTGGATCGAACACGCGACCTTCAGATCTTCAGTCTGACGCTCTCCCAACTGAGCTATCCCCGCAAGCAGAAAATTATCCGCCTTTGTAGTATATATAAAATATACATTAAAAATATATAAAAAACTATTGGATCTGCTGTATTCGGCTATTTGTGGAACAGCTCATATAGAAATGTTTGGTGCAAGCAGCAGAATTTTTACTAGTAGATTTTTTAATATCGAAGTTGTTTTTATTTTTTTCCCCACAATTAATTAGTCAATGATGCAAAGATCAAATATTCTCTTCCTTAAACTGCATGTCTAAATATATATGCATGTATATACTTAGACCATTCATAAATCACAATAGTTTTCTTATCTCTATCTTTATTATGTACTATTATTGAGTCATTCTAATTTAATTTTTTCACTATGTACCTAACAGATTCTTTATATTTATTCCTTAAATAATGAAATTTGAAAATTCAAATAGTCAAATCATTTTTTGACTGTTGTATCTATTTGATCATTGTATATTGGCTTCATGCGTTATAACTTATGATAGATGTAATATATTATAACCTCTTGTTTTTATTATAAAATTGTTATTAATTTGTTAATCTTTTTTGAAGTAAGTATGTGATATTTTTAAATTTAAAATTAATATAAATTTAATCAATACATATTGTAACTTATTTAGAAGAAAAAAAATCTACTACTTATAAAATTTATTATTTTTACAATTCTTAGCAAAATTATTAAGTTTGACAATACACCAAATTAACTTATAAAAATTAATAGTAATCTTATAATTTATATAAAAGAAATAGTATAATTTATTATATTTTATTCCTTTGTAAAATAAATTTTATTTTATTTTAAATTTTAAGTAATTTATTGTGTGAGTATTGAATGGATTGTGGCTTTAAATGTACATAAGATCAATATTAACTTTTTAAAAGTTAATTTGTGATATTTTTAAATTTAAAATTAATATGATTCATTTAAATTTTATAATTAATAGTACTTTTATAATATTTATAATTATATTGACACGAGTTAAATAAATTTATATCAATTTTAAATTTGAATACTTTGAAATTAATTTTTAAAAAACAAGTCAATATTAATTTTATAATTTGAAAATAAAGATGAGTTGGATAATAATTGATGAGTTGTCCATTTAAATGAGGGTGTGAAATGTCATTTTGCATATATAGAGAACCGTCTTTTGACTCCCTCATCTTGAGGATTAAAATCATATATAGATATTAAAATAGATATTTAAATAAGAATAAGAAAATTGTTGGATAATGATTTGTTGATGTATTCTTTAAAGTTGGAGATATAGAATTTATTAGAGAAACTGTTATGAAATGCTCTTAGAATAATAAACAAAGGATTCGAAAAGTTTGAAATAATACAATTCGAGTCTAACTCAAAATTAACTCATTAATCAATCAAACGATCATTTAATTAATTTGAATAAGACCTTTATTTACCTTGTAATTATGCATGAGTAATTTTCAATGGTTGATTTATCTATCCAGAGCATTTTTTAATATAAAAATATGAGTTGTTAAAATGTATTTATTAAAATATTTTTCGTAGATTAGAATACTAGGAACTTTTTACTTTTTCCAAATTTTTACTATATATTATTTATTTAATTTTTTTTCTGGGTTATTGTCCTTTGTTATTTATGAGTTAAATCATGGAATTTAATACCAAGTTGTTCCTGAATCATATAATTACTCTGGAAATAAATGAACACTTGTTCGAGTTGTTTTAAGCATACTAATAAATGAATCATTTACTGTGAGAATAAATGTCTTGTTTTGATGCAAGAAAATATATAGTAATATAAATATTAATAAATATTTACTTTTTAAGAATAGTAAAATTTGAACAAAAATAAAGAAATAATATATTGAAGATTGTATTAAAAACAAATAGACGTAACTCAGTTGATTTGAACTTTTATTTATTTATTTATTATAAGTTTTGTGTTCAAGCCACACAACTCACAAATAGCAATATTTTATTTTAAAAAAAAGAAGGCACAGGCCGGGCCAAAAAACGGGCGGACCAAAAAGGCCCAGAATTTATTGGGCTAAAAAACTGCAACCCGCGGACTTGGGCCATGTTTGTCAGGTCTAGTTTCTAGACTTCATTTTTTTTGTTTCAAAATATAGACACTCTCATAAATCTTTGTTTTATATGAGAGTTTTTTTTTTTGGGAATTGATATTTTCACAAAATATCATTTATATGAGTATGGGTCCCGTTTGTTATTCATGTGAGGAGAGCCTTGTGGAAATATTAATTTCTTTTCTTTTTTATTTGTCATTCTATTATTTTCATGAGGTTCTTTCACGTCGTCTATGTTTTGTGCTCCGATGGGAATTGGCAATTTAGTGATTTGTTGTGAGAGGCGTATGAGTCGACCTTAGTATTTTGTTTTGTTATGCGGATTTATGATGTTTGTGTCAAACACGCCTTCTGATTTTACATACATTTGGATTCGCGGTCCAATATGTGTGACTTGCTTGTGTGGCAAAGTATATTTCTATTTTGTTTTGAGCTCCGTATGAAATAACACCCAACCATTTAATTCAACTCATTATTTCAATGTGTTAATTTTGTTCGTTTCAGTTCAGTTCATTTAATTGAGTTAGTTATTTCGTTTCATTATTCTTGTACTCTATATCCGTACTGAATATTTGGTTCATACTGTATTTTTCTTTCCGCAGATAATCAAGGGGATCAAGGACATTGTGACGCCCCCAAAATTAGGTATACATCACCCATCTTGGGTCGCCAGATACATGGTACAAAATTCAAATACAACTTACTAATACAATGCGTGGTGTACAATACGAATAAAACATAAAGCTGTGAGTTTGAATACAAATATTATCTACTAGAGATTATACAAACTCAAAAGGAGTCCTCATTACAATTATTATCACACTATTTTACATAATAGTGAGGACTATTAATCTTATCCTCGGGCCGATCACTCTAGTTTCCAGGCTTCGTCAAATTTATATTCTCATTTCTGAAGAAGAACGGTGAAAAGAAGGGTGAGCTCAACTAGCCCGAGAAGAAATATTATGACTAAGATAATGCAAAATAAATTATCATTAGTCTCCAACAATGTTAAACCGATAAAATATAATAGACATCAAGTTTAAGCTGCGGTGAACAAGCAATCCATTAAAAGAGTCAAGTAGAAAATAAAATCTACTATCTTTTATGATTAAAAGGTTTTCATCATCATTATCATTTGAGACTCATTTATATAAATATTCCACATCATCGAATCACCCCTGCATTACTACGGCCGAGGATATTCTTTTAGTATCACGACCACAATTATCCATGCACTACTGGGCGAGAATATTTGTGTATTCATTAATGGTCATGATCATGCCAACAATTGTCCATCAATGCACTACGGGCCAATGAGAACTTTTACCACATCATTTGTAATATTACTACCATGATTACAAGAATAATCCTCGGTCATAATCATACCAAGTCCATCTATGCACTACAGGCCACAGATGACTTTTAACAAAATATAAACATGAGGATGATGACAATGATATAAGAATTCAATAAAACAAGTTTAAGAATTATTTTATCCAGGAATTATTAATGTCCAAATTGTCAACATGATACTGTTTTGTAGAGTAAAATTCAAGAATGATCAGAAGAATATTTTCATGAAAAGATTTGGATGAAGCACAAATATCAAGGATATTCTACTAATTTCATGGAGTATAGAAGTCAAAACTTTAACCAACCTGAGTATAATAAAGAATGGAATAACAAAAGAAATCACCATGCATGCGGTGCTTGGCATAGAAATGAGTTATTCCAATGAATAATAATAACGGAACCGAAGTCAAAGCGAAATTTGCAACAAGCAGGATGTTCCAACAGAATAATAAAGATTTTAACCGGATCCGGTGTAAAACACATGACGAGGATGTTCCAACAGAATAATAATAAAAAGCGGAATCAGTCCGGTGTGTAAAACACATGAGATGGATGTTCCAATGAATAATAATAAAGAGCGGAACCGGTCGGTGTAAAACACATGACAGGATGTTCCAATGAGAATAATAGAAGAATGTCACCAAGTATAGGGTGAGATAAGCGTACAAAAGTTATTCCAGCGAGAATAATAAGAAATGGAATAACAACAGTTCTCTTCATAAATAAGAAGAATAACACCCTTACGAGTATAACAAATAATATTCCCTACCTTAAGAAGAAAGTCTTTGGATATATAAGTAGTGAATTAACAAAATACTTTCTTCTTTCTCTCTATAGTTTATCTCTACAGAGTTTTAGTGAATTAAGTAAGAAAATAATGAATGAATGAGCTTTATTTATAGAAAAATAGAATGCATAGTAACTAACTCATGAGCAATTCGAGATTAATTTACTTTAATCGACTATTCCATATTTAAAGCAAAATCTTTTAAATAAAATATAATATATTCTATTTATAATCTAATAAAACGAATAACTTTATAAAAGATTTTACTATGCAAACATTATGCGAACCTTATATGCAAACACTATACATAATAAAATATAATATATTCTAATTATTGTCTAATAAAAGCAGATAGCTTTATAAAAGTATTCTATTTTATATAAAAAGATTTTACTATGCAAAACACTATGCAGATAACTTTATGCAACACTATGCATAATAGAATATAATATATTCTATTTATAGAATAACTTTATAAAATATTACATTTTATATAAAAGATTTTACGTATTATTACATTAATAATACCAACAAAGCTGAGTGACTTATCACTTAAGCATCAATAATTAATCTGGTGTGCTTCTTATGCAATCATGCGTATTCTTCGTACTTTTAACACACTCGTGTTTCAACGATTAACAGTAAAACTTCGCCGTTATTTTCATAAAGTATTTTTGTCATTTTCTCAATCAAACAATAATTCCGTTGTAGGGTCCACCAATGATTGTGCCAGTTATGCGAATATTCCTCGTTAAAATGAATATTCCCCACCAATCGAATATTATATAACAACTTGCGTACTTTGCAAAATTTATAAATATTACCCACAACTATTATATTAATTTCACTCCATAATATTCAAAAATAATATTTATAGAAAATTCATCTTTATTCAAAAACTCCACCAATGGTAAGAACTTGTCCCAACTTCCCTTGAAATCAAGGACACAGAGTCTTAATAAATCTTCAAGAGTTTGAATAGTCCTCTCCATTGTCCGTCAAATCTCGAGGATGATATGCCTAGCTAAATCGTAAATCTGTGCCCATAGCTTTTTTACAAACTAACCCAAAATCGCGAAGTGAATCTTGGGTCTCGATCAGAAACTATGGATATTGGCATACCATGCAATTTTACAACCTCGTTTATGTACATACGAGCAAGACGTTCAAGTGTATAATGTTAGTTCCCAGAGGGCACAATAGATCTAGAAGGGGGGAGGGGGTTGAATAGATCCTTTTAATTTCAAATACTTTTCTGGTTTATGATGTATTGTTCATATTAGAGTATATGACAAACATAAGAATCTTTTCAAGCACAGTGGAATAAGTAAAAGATTATCCTTCATTGATATATTCATAATTATACGTACAATCTTCATTGGGTTAGTTTAGTTGTAAGCAGTTAAAACATACATAGCAGTTATAGCAGTTATAGACATAATGTAAATAACATAATGTAAAAGACACAAGAGGTTTTAAGTGGTTCAGAGACTCAAGCTCCTAATCCACTCTTACTCGCTTTCAATTTAGTAGGATTTCCACCAAGGAAGCGGCAAACCACCGAATCTCTACGATTCCTTGAGGCCCGTGACCTTGGGACTTGATTCACTAAGAACTCTTGAGGCCGGTAGCCTTGGGACTCTTCTAGTTCCCTAGAACTCTTCAAGCCAAAGAAGCTTAGAACTTCGTGTAGTCCCTCCGGACAAGGACCCTTTGGTAGTGCTTTGTTTAGTCCCTCCGGACAAGGACCCTTTGGCCTGCTTCATTTAGTCCTCTACGGGACAAGGACCCTCGAGCCCGGCTTCGTTGAGTTATTTGTTTGTTGTTGTTGGAGTCGGTCTTTGAAATTGCTTTAAGATGTCTTCATGTTCGAACATCTTCTATCCCTAGTGACTTGGCTTGATCATCCTTGAAGAAAAGCAGTTGAGTGTTGCATGATGCTTAGCTTCTTAGGTTGCTCAACTACTCCGGATGACCCCTTGATAAACTGCCTTGAAGATCATTCTCCTTGGTACTTGATGGCTGCATATGAGAGGCTTCTAAGATGACTGTAAGCTCTTCTGCAAGGTACTTAAAAGCTTTCTCATGCTTGACACCAAGATGGCTTTTGTGATCTCTCTTCGCTTTCGATGCCTTCCCGTGATGGACTTGCTTTAAGTTGATAGTAAGCTCTTCTCTGTTGTACTTAGAGTCTTCTCATGATGGACATCCAGATGGCATGATGCTCTTCTTTCTCTCGGTAGTTCAGAACACTATTCATGTAGTAGAGCTCTCACTTCTACATAGTAGAACTCACACTTCTACTTCTTGCTTGATCTGACTTTTGAGTGTTCATGGTGGATCGTAGAGTGAGCCTCTGGACTCACTATCACTTGATTTGATCAGTCCACCTTCTCTCCAAAACTCACAACTCCAGCAGCCTTTGATCTTTGAAACTCTTCTATATTTATACATATTCCAAATTCTTCCGTTGGAAAGTAGCCGTTGGAAGCTATTCAAATGTCTTCGCAGATCTCGAGTTGCTTGAGGTAGGCGCTTGATGTGACATGTCATACTTTTTTTCGACATCTGCAGATCTCTTTGTTTCACCGCCTGTTAGATGTATCACTTTCTTTGTCTTGGCGGGTTGAAGACTTTATCTCTTCCGATTTCTAGATCGGAGGTTATCCTTTTGCATTGATGCTCTCGATAAGCACTTGTTGAATATTACTCTTGATTGAACCGTTGCCAATGCTTGGTCTTCGTATTCGAACTCTACGATTTCGATGCATGTCTTTAAGGACTCGATCGTAGTGTCTTGTTGAGTGTTGCTTTCGATCAGTTGGTAGAGTTAACACTACGATCCGGAAGAGTGTTGATTGGATCTTGATGTAGAACACCCTTCCTTGTATTATGCAGATTGCTTCAATACTACATTTGCTTTGGCGGTTCTCGGATACTAATGGCACGATTCCTTGTCCTGGTCCCCTTCTGAATATTAAGACACTTCAGATTTGTGGTGCATCCAGCTTACTTTCTCCTTGTGATCTCCCGTTTACTTATCATCAATGATCTGACACGGCATTTAATCACTTTAGCCTTACTTTTCAGAGGCTGACCAGTATCTCGGTTCACTTTCCATCAGTCCCTTCTTTGTTTGGCAAACACTACAATCTTGGTTATTTCCAAGGTCGTTGTCTTCTCATTCTCTTTTCAAGAATCGCATTAGGCGACTTTTTTCTTAGTCAATTTCAAGTGTTCTTTGAATCATCTTGTGGAAGACTTCATCACGAATGGCCTTTCAACTCAATCTTGATCTTTGATTGGATTGTTGCTTAGTTCTCCCTTGCTTAGCCTGCGCATGTCATTCGTTGAGTGCTCTCGGTTCCCTTTATCGTGGATTGCATCTTTGCGATTGCCAACGGAGGCTTCGTACCTTTGGATATTCGGGAGTGCTCATTCGTTGAGAACCGTATCTCTTTCTACGATCGACTTAGCATTGTGAGCACTTCTTTTGGAGTCGTAGTTCATGACTTTCTACGATTCAAACTTAATCGGTATCTGCAGACACTACGATCCCGAGATTAGATCTTGACACTCTACGATTTCTGCCTTGTGCTTGTTGTCTTCATCTGATCTTGCCCGACTACGATCTCTGCATTCATTCAGTGGACTCTACGATCTCAGAGTGTAGCCTACGATCCTTGTCTTGGCTTTGGCATTCTAGACTCCACGACTCACGAGTGTAGTCTACGCTTCATACTTGCTTCGGCGAGATGGTCGTTCTACACTTGTAGACAATTTGTCTCTACGATTCGAACTCGACTTCCTCAAAGACACTACGATCCCAGGAAGCTCTTCGACACACTCACGATCCTTCTTTGTTTCCACGAAGTCTACGAACTCAGAGATCTCACTATCTTGCATACTCCTATTCCGCCTCGATAGCTCCAGGAGTTGACTCGACTCTCTGGCAGATCACGACTTTTGGTGCAAAGCTTTCGGCGATCGAGACAAGCCTATCTATTACAACATAAGATCAACCTAACATGCTTGATCTTTCTATATTTATAGTCCTTGTACATCATTTCTTTTAAGGACTTCACAAAGTTGTTTTGCTGCATGTAGGATCAACCTAACATATTTGATCAATTCATTCTACGTCCTTGTACATATATTTCTATTATCTATCAAAAGGACTTTCTGACTTTTCTTCATACAAGCATACTTGCATATTCATTCATATATATATCATAATCAAATCATATATTAAATAGGAATATCATTCACATGTTTATTCACGATAATCTCCCCTATTTGATTATAACAAAAACAATAAGTGCATACGCATGTTATGAATGAATCTTAGATACAAATGAGAAATTGTATTTCTAAGCAGATTAATCATGAATGTCATTTATATTAATATGGCAATTATATATTGAGACATTCTACATCCCGGATCCGAACATACTAACAGATTAGAGATGTACCTCCTTGGCTCCATGTATGTTTCCGTGGATGCTTGTTGATCATTCTACTCATCCGATTCTCGCTTCGCTTCTTGCTCCCCCTCGGATGATGATCTTTTATCTTTGCTTGGCTCCCTTCATCACCTTTTCCGATCTTGTTTCCTTTCAACTTACTGCGATTTTGGTATCATCATCTTCAGCTCCCCTCGGATGATGATTCTTTATTTCTTCTTCTTACCTTCTTCTTTGACTTCTTCTCCCTTAACCTCCGCTTCTTCTTCTTTCTTTGCCTCTCTTTTCTCTCCCTTTTGTCATCAATCATTTGAGATATTTGCTCCATGTTGGACATAAGTTGCTCCATCGGTGGGAGGAGTTTGCAACTTCAAACTTTAGCTCTTCTTTATTCGAGTTCAAGTTGCACAGAAGAAAGAGCTATTTCAGATCGTCAATCTTGTCGAGAGAGGGCTTCGATCCGCTTTGCAGATTGGCCTCCCCCGAACTTGTAGAGCTTCGCTTTTCCGATCTTGGATGGCCTTCGATAGATGTTATCTCTCTTGGAGTTTGAGAGATACATCACCAAAATAACTTGAAGCTTGTCTTTGGAAAGAGTCATCTCCTCGCTGCATGCGCTTCACGTGATTCTTGATGAGCATAGATATCTTCTTGCTTAAATCATCAGAGCTCTTTAGTAGTTCCTGCTCCAAAGCAGTTTGATCCTCTTGATTGGTAGCTTCAGTATGGGCAATGGATTGGACTCTACGATTGTCATCTTTGGACAGATTTTCAAAGGTGTGGATAATCTGAACAATTGTGGAGTACCAATTGCCTGTGGAGAATGATGGAGTGTTTGTTAGCAGTGCTTGATCATAAGGAGATTTCTGAGATTGGATTTAAACATCATAAGCAGTAGAGTGATCAGACTCTACGATCAGCTTCTTGGACATTGTTCTTCTTCCTTCAGAGTCCACCCTACGATCGTAGGGGATGTAGAGATTTCGAGATGTCGATAGATCTTGAAGTAAAATTTGGTTTGTGATCGACTTGGTGGCAAACTTCTTCACTCTTTGAAAGTTACGAGCCACCGCCCATGCTTGAACCGCTTATAACACCAATCAAGTAGCTTCCATCTTTTTTCAAGAATGGCCTTTAGCCATGGCATCCACTGGAAGAACCATCTTATTAGCGCAGATCATCGTGGGTTGTAGAGAATGGTCATGCGGTCCATTTCCATGTTGTTCCGGTTCTTGACCAAGTCAAAGGAGGTCATTCTTTACTATTCGATCTGTTTCACCTCCATGGTTTATCCATCCGTCGGGAGGAGTCTCTCGATGGTTCATTGAGAACTTCTACTACTATTCTCCCGATAAATCTTGCGGTGAGAGAGAGCAGGGGTGGAGTTCGAGTTTTACGATTCACGATATTCGAGTTGGAATCATTTCCGCTTCTTCCTTCTCGTAACCGTAACCATTTAGAGACGAGAACAGCAGAGAGGATCATCTTCGTATGTTGCATTTCATGTTCGGACTTTTCGATCATCTCCAACAGAGAATCCTTCTCGTGAATTTCATTATCTAAACTTTCTTCATCAAGACTTTCCTTAGATACTTCTTCTTCTTCATTGGCTTCTTCTTCAAAGATCTTCTCCGGGGATCTGATTCATCATCACTTAATTCAATGATGGCATTTGATTAGCTCATTGTTCTTTTGGAGGCAAACCGGGCTTCAGAACTTGTAGCTCTTCCTTCTTCGTAGAGGTTCAACTATTGGAGAGATAGACTCTTCTTCTTTTTCAGTCTCTGACTCCATTTGCTCATCAGATAAACTTCTTTGAAGATCAGCACTGGCAGGGGCAGACTCTTATTTCTTGGCCTCGTCACTTTCTGAACCATCATGAGAGCTTTCTTGGATTGAGGGGACATGTTCTTCTTCTTCTTCTAGAATAGTATTTTCTAACCCATTCTCTGGGAAGGTTGGGGCAGTTGCACTTGGGGATGCACTTTGATCATTCTGAATTCCTTTTTCTTCATCAGAGTTGCTTCTCTGAGAATTGGCCATGGGGCTTGAGCACTTTTCTTCCATCACATCAGCTTCACTTTCATTTCTGAATGCTGACTGTGGGGACTTAGCTTTCTTGCTAATTGGCCCTTGAAGCAACCTGCTGCTTCTTCTTTTTGTGGTCTCAGTAGTTTGGGCTTCTTCTTCCTTATCTTTGTTCAAGGAGGAGATTCTCCTTGGTGGGGCCTGGTCTTTCTTCACTTCACCAGCTCTTTTCACCACTTTTGATTTCTTCCTGGCTGGTGTGATTTCAACTGCTTCAGAGTCACTAGACTCAGAGCTCTCTGCCTTTACTGTCTTCCTCTTCTTTGCAGAGGCTCTAGTGCTTCTCCAAGCTGTCAGCCTTTTGTTCTCTTTGGGGTTCTTCTTCTAGTTTTTAAATAACTATGGATACATTACTTTGTGCACATTCAGGGCTTCTCCCTCATCATCCTTGATCTTTCCACCTAGCTTTTTTCTTGAGATGATACTTTCGACCTTTCATGAAACACTTTGGTCAGTGGTTTCTTCTCAGCCTTCTCTACCCACTTAGAGATATGATCAAACAAAATTGCTCCAAAGTCAATTTGTTTCTTCAGCACTATAGCTGACATAATCTTCAGTTATTGATCAATCACCGTATCATGTGCAGTGTTTTTGCACATAATGCACTTTCCTACAATTTCAGCTAGGAACTCATATTCTTCAGGGAACTCCTTCTTCTTCATATCTTTGAAGCTAGAGTTTCTTTGATATCCCATCAACTCCTTCGTTTGCTCAACGTTCACATCTTCAAGGTTCTTCAGCCCTTGGCTAGGGAACCTTAGGCATTGATTAAGGTCAGAAGATTTCAGCTTCAGAATCTGACCTTTAACCTTGGTAGATAGAGTTCCAGAGTTTATGGAGATGTTTGAGTAGAACTCCTTAACCAGGTCAATGTATACACGAGTACTCGCCTCGAGACATTCTGAAAACCCAGCTTCCTTTACGAACCTAAGGACGTCCCTGAACTTCTTCTCAGAATTTGCAAACGATTTGGTTCCAAGCTGAATGCCGGTGATAACTTGCCATTTCTCCATTTAAATCGTTCGAAGACTGTGGGTGTTTGATTTAGAGAGCTTATGCGAGATGGCTGACTAAGATTTAGTTAGACTCTGGAAGGTTAACTGATTTTGCTCTTGAAAAGCTTTCTAGGGTTTTGAAAATGGGAGAGAGAAAGGTTCGATATCTTTTGGTAACTGTCTGCAGATTTGAACTTATCTTTATGGCGGTTCCTTCTAACTCTGATACTTAGTGATGTGTCAATTTGTCCATTGGTTACGTTGCCTCAAGAATGAGTCAGTAACTCCCCATAACTTTTCGGTTATTAGAGAGTGGGACGTTTAATTGATGTGGATTTGACCGTTGACCTTTTGATTCGTAGAGTAACATGATGAGATAGCTATAAACTCTACGATTTCATTTGTTTACTCAACGATCAATTTCGAGAGATCTTTGCGATGGATGGCTTCGTCTTTTCCTCCTTACTTCGATGCAACATAGCTTAATCACTGATGTATTCGAACTTATCTCCTCAACTTGAATGGCTTAGCAGATGTCTTATTCTTCATGCTCCTTGAATTGGAATACCCTTTGGTAGGACTACGATCGTTGAGTTGTCTTCTTTTGTCGCTGAGGTTGCACTACGATCGTTTAGACAACATTACGATCATTGAGTTTGTACTACAATCATTTAATCATCTTCAAGTTCAACTCTATGATCGTTGACTAACTTGGTTATTTTGAGATGAACTAGATCAAGCATTCCTTCTGGGATAAGGTAGCTCAGGAAGGGCCAACCTCTTAGAGTTAACTAAGGGTCAGGTTTGTCCCTAAGGCGCTTTCCAGATGAAATACTAAGACAGTGATTTTCAATTACATCTCATTAGACCTTTTCTGATGGGGAGGTCTTTCTACTAGCTCTGGATATCTGCATTACTGAAATCATGGTGTCCTTTTACTCTTACACTACGATCATGTGTTTGATCGTAGGAACTTCATGATTATGGATTGGGTGGCTGAAGGGTTATCAGTAGTACGTTTTGAGACGTTCCTACTAACTATGGATCTTCATATGGTTCATCAGCCACAAAGTTTTGGGACTCTGTAGCTGGTACATCTCTTCCAGGTTTAATAGTGTTGTTATTCCTTAACAGATCACTGCTCCTCCATTATTGATGTTGTCTTCTCAGATAGATGTGATTCCTTCTTCATGTTTATTTGAAGGCTGCCCAACATTTCTCCTTCTAACTGGAATCATCATCGTTGCTTAGTTTTCCTTGTATCGTAGAGATGAGTATTTTCAGGATTGATCACTCTACGATCATTTGACAACACTACGAACGTAGTCTTCTTTGTCAGTCCTTTGTTTTGAGAAGTTCTGCTTCATAAAGAACTCCTTTTGTCTTAAGCTCAATGATCTTATGTTGTGAGCTTCCCTTGAGGATCCTTTCCATAAAGCATGTCTTTCTTGATATGGGCACATAGAATCCTCTTTCTTTATCTTACATTTCATGGCATGCTCTCATATCTGAGATGTGCGACCATGTGAGCTTCATTCCTGTTAGCTCGAGAGGGTCTTGAGATGAGCTTGAACATATAGGAACTTTATCGGACTCATTTCGAGCAGGTCCTTAGCCTTCCTTAGTTGTATCTTCTTGATCAAGTCTTCGCTTCATCATTCCTTAGTGTGGTCGATCGTCCAAATACCTGCGCAGTTTAAATATATTTCTATTTTGGTACCCTATAGTTAAATGGGTCCTGCTTAGGTTAGTTTTCTAAACCCCTGCTCCTCTTATTTGGATAATCATCATATTTATCATCAATGCAGACATATCCATACATGCAACTATCTTATGATAATATATTTTGAGATGCATGATGGTGAGTGTGTGTGATTTGACATTTAATAACACACTCTCTATCTATGATGGTTTCAATGTTTAAGTGTTCACAGAGTGAGAATCAGCTCCACTATTTTAGGAGTATCCAGTTGATTCATTGAGGTGATCAGTTTCTACAAATCAGCAAGATCCTCTTGCAGAACTGATCATGCTCTGTGTTGTCAAACACTTAGAACATAGGCTTGTACATACATACTAACCCATCAACAAAGATTACTTCACATAACGTTCATTAGGTTTGTGATGCTCTTATGACCCATTTCAGACTTCCTTCAAGATATCATCTTCAACCTAAAACTTGGATGGAGAGAAAATTTGTAGTCATTTGAGTTTCCATCCTCATGTTACTTTCTCTTCACCTTTTTAGGTAGATTATGACTCCTTGATGAGAATCATGTTATAGTTCATAAGAAGATGCAATAATGATGTACATTTATAATAGTGAGAACCAGTACCTTTTACTTTGTCGAGCCATTTAAAGCAGATCATTTATTGAAGATATCTTGAGTTTGGGTATTGATGTGCATGGCTTTACTTGTGCTCTCTCTGACAAACTTAATGCTCTTGTTGGCCTTTCATCAATCGATTCGTGGTCTTGAAGATGTAGATCAAGAGAATCGTAGCATTAAGATCTTTGACATTTTTTGAGTTTACAAAGATAACACCCAGTTGTTGGTTGGTCACTCATAAGTTTGAGAAGATTTTCTTTCTCATCTCGATCAACATTTCTTAGTACGCGTGACCTCTTCATCTTTCGGATGATGAATGTTTTACTCTTTGTCATTTGATGTCTCTTGCTCTCTCTTTCTCTCTCTGCTCTCGTCTTGTCTTGACTACAAGATCGATCATAGGTTAGGATTGGTCTTGTTGATATAGCAATCGAGGAACGACTTGTGTGTATACACATTTTTACCTATACACAATATTTCCAACGTGTGAGCTCTTCTGATATAACAAGTTACTTATCGCTAAACTAAGTTTAGAAACAATGTTGGTGCCTTGGATCGGACTCAAAGCGATTAGCTTTTGAATATAGCATGAGAACATGCTCGATACCAATTGTTAGTTCGGAGTAGGCCACAATAGATCTAGAAGGGGGGTTGAATAGATCCTTTTATTTCAAATACTTTTCGGTTTATGATGTATTGTTCATATTAGAGTATATAACAAACATAAGAATCTTTTCAAACACAAATGGAATAAGTAAAAGATTCCCTTCATTGATATATTCATAATTATACGTCTAATCTTCATTGGGTTAGTTTAGTTGTAAGCAGTTAAAACATACATAGCAGTTATAGCAGTTATAGACATAATGTAAATAACATAATGTAAAAGACACAAGAGGTTTTAAGTGGTTCAGAGACTTAAGCTCCTAATCCACTCTTCTGCTTTCAACTAGCAGGATTTCCACTAAGGAAGTGCAGCACCTTGAATCTCTACGATTCCTTCAAGACCAGCAGCCTTGGGACTTCAGTTCACTAAGAACTCTTCAAGGCCAGTAGCCTTGGGACTCTTCTAGTTCCCAGAACTCTTCAAGCCCAAAGAGCTTTAGAACTTCGTTTAGTCCCCTCCGGACAAGGACCCTTTGGCCTCGCTTTGTTTAGTCCCTCGGGGACAAGGACCATTTGGCCTCGCTTCATTTAGTCCCTCCGACAAGGACCCTCAGCCCGGCTTCGTTGAGTTGTTTGTTTGTTGTTGTTGGAGTTTGTTGAGTGCTAAGATGTCTTCATGCTCTGGAACATCTTCTATCCCTAGCGACTTGGCTTGATCATCCTTGAAGAAAGCGGTTGAGTGTTGCATGATGCTCACTTCTTAGGTTGCTTCAACTACTTGGATGACCCTTGATGAACCGCCTTGAAGATCATTCTCCTTGGTACTTGATGGTTGCATATGAGAGGCTTCTAAGATGACTGTAAGCTCTTCTGCAAGGTACTTAAAAGTTTTTTTATGCTTGACACCAAGATGGCTTTTGTGATCTCTCTTCTTGCTACTCGATGCCTTCCCATGATGGACTTGCTAAGTTGACCGTAAGCTCTTCTCTGTTGTACTTAGAGTCTTCTCATGATGGACATCCAGATGGCATGATGCTCTTCTTTCTCTCGGTAGTTCAGAACACTATTCATGTAGTAGAGCTCTCACTTCTACATAGTAGAACTCACACTTCTACTTATTGCTTAATCTGACTTTTGAGTGTTCTTGGTGGATCGTAGAGTGAGCCTCTGGACTCACTATCACTTGATTTGATCGGTCCACCTTCTCTCCAAAACTCACAACTCCAATGACCTTTGATCTTTGAAACTCTTCTACATTTATACATCTTCCCAATTCTTCCATTGGAAAGAAAGTAGTTGGAAGCTATTCAAATGTCTTCGCAGATCTCGAGTCGCTTGAGGTAGATCGCTTGATGTGACATGTCATACTTTTTCCGACATCTTAGCGATCTCTTGTTTCACCCGCCTGTTAGATGTATCACTTTACCTGTCTTGGGTGGGTTGAAGACTTTATCTCTTCCGATTTCTAGATCGAGAGGTTGTCCTTTTGCATTGATGCTCTCGATAAGCGCGTGTTGAATATTACTCTTGATTGAACCGTTGCCAATGCTTCGATCTTCGTGTATTCGAACTCACGATTCGATGCATGTCTTCAAGGACTCGATCGTAGTGTCTTGTTGAGTGTTGCTTCGTTGTTTGGTAGAGTTAACACTACGATCCGGAAGAGTGTTGATTGGATCTTCAATGTAAAACACCTTCCTTCCTTATATTATGCGAGGCTTCAATACTTACGCTTGCTTTTGGACAGTTCTCATATACTAATGGCACGATTCCTTGTCCTGGTCCCCTCTCGAATATTAAGACACTTGATTTGTGGTGCGTCCCACCTTATTTTTCCTTGTGATCTCCCGTTTACTTATCATCAATGATCTGACACGGCACTTAATCACTTTTGCCTTGCTTTTCAGAGGCTGACCAGTATCTCGGTTCACTTTCCATCAGTCCCTTCTTTGTTTGGCAAACACTACGATCTTGGTTACTTCCAAGGTCGTTGTCTTCTGTTCTCTTTTCAGCAACTGCATTAGCTGACTTTTTCTTAGTCAGCTGCTGAAGTGTTCTTTGAATCATCTTGTGGAAGACTTCATCACGAATGGCCTTTCAACTCAATCTTGATGCTGATTGGATTGTTGCTTAGTTCTCCTGCTAGCCTGCATGTCATTCGTTGAGTGCTTCTCTCGTTCCCTCTTCGTGGATTGCATCTTTGCAAAGTGCCAACCAGAGGCTTCGTACTTTGGATATTCAGGAGTGTTTCATTCGTTGAGAACCGTATTCCGCTTCTACGATCGACTTAGCATTGTGAGCACTTCTTTTTGAGTCGTAGTTTACACTTCTACGATTCACTTTTTTATGCTATGCAGACACTACGATCCCGAGATTAGATCTTGACACTCTACGATTTACGCCCAGGCTTGTTGTCTTCATCCGATCTTGCCCGACTCACGATCTCGCATTCATTCGATGGACTCTACGATCTCGAGTGTAGCCTCACGATCCTTGTCTTGGCTTTGGCATTGCTAGACTCTCACGACTGACGAGTGTAGTCTACGTTTCATACTTGGCTTCGGCGGATGGTCGTTCGAACTTGTAGACAAGTTGTCTCTCACGATTTCGAACTCGACTTCCTCAAAGACACTACGATCCCGAGGAAGCTCTTTTCTCGACACACTACGATCCTTCTTTGTTTCCCCGAAGTCTACGAACTCAGAGATCTCACTATCTTGCATACTCTATTATTCGCCTCGATAGCTCCCGAGTTGACTCGACTCTCTGGCGGAGATTTCACGACTTTTGGTGCAAAGTGCTTTCGACGATCGACATGCTTCTATCTATTACAACATAAGATCAACCTAACATGCTTGATCTTTCTATATTTATAGTCCTTGTACATCATTTCTTTTTAAGGACTTCATAAAGCTGTTTTTCTTATGTAGGATCAACCTAACATATTTGATCAATTCATTCTAAGTCCTTGTACATATAGTTCTATTATCTATCAAAGGACTTTACAGCTTTTCTTCATGCAAGCATACTTGCATATTCATTTATATATATATCATAATCAAATCATATATTAAATAGGAATATCATTCACATGTTTATTCCTGACATATAAGTTTCTCGTATCTGTAAGAAATGAGCAGACTTGGTCAATCTATCAACAATGACCCAAATTGCATCTATGCCTTGAGAAACTTTGGGAAGACCAGTAACGAAATCCATGGTAATGTGCTCCCACTTCCATTCTGGAATTTCAAGTGGTTGCAATGGACCTTTTGGTACTTGATGCTCCACCTTGACTCGTTGACACGTTAGACACCTTGAGATAAACAACGTTATCTCTTTCTTCATATTGCCCCACCAAAATGTATGTCGAAGATCATGATACATTTTAGTACTCCCAGGATGGATTGCAAACGGTGTGTTGTGCGCCTCCATTATGATTTTATACTTTAAATCAGGGTCGTTAGGAACACAAAATCTGGAGTTGACTCGAAGTATTCCTTCTTCATCGATTCTTGCTTCCCAGATCGATCTTCTTGCACTTTATTCCTCATACGCATCAACTCCGGATCAGAATTTCGGAGCAAGCCTTTTAATTTTATCAATTAAAAGTCGGTTCTACTCAGATATTTGCCATCATCACGTGGGTCCACGAGTCTTTATCTCTATCTCCATCCTTTGCAAGTCATACAAAATGGGCCTCATGTTGACAATATTGCACTCGTGCCGCGATATGATCTTCTACTCATCGTTAGCTACCACGCTCGCTTTTTCCGGGATGGTATTGTATAGTATGATCATAATCTTTCAACAGTTCAAGCCAACGTCGTTGTCGCATGTTGAGTTCCTTTTGAGTGAAGAAATATTTGAGGCTTTTATGATCCGTAAAGATCTCCACTTTCTCCTCATACAAGTAATGCCTCCAAATCGTTAGATGCGAAGATAACAACCGCTAACTCTTGATCATGAGTAGGATAATTCCTCTCATATTCTTTGAGTTGTCGTGAGGCATAAGGCTATGACTTCCCCATGTTGCATGAGAACACATCCTAACCCTTTGCCGAAGCATCTTTGTAGATGACAAATCCTCCGAACCAGATGGTATTGTCGGGACGGTCTTTGAAATGAGTCTCCTCTTGAGTTCTTGAAAACTCTTCTCACATTCCTCATCTTCCAATCGAATTTTTGTATCTTTCTAGTCAATTTGAGTTAGTGGAGTAGACATTCGAGAAAACCTTCTACGAATCTCCGATAATAACCAATTGTTCGAGAAAGCTACGACTTTGATCATCGATTTAGGTTGCTCCCACTTTGAATAGCTTCTATCTTTCTTTGGGTCAACAGATATTCCATGACTTGATACCACGTGCCCAAGGAATGCTATTTTTTCTCAAGCGAACTCGATTTCTTTAACTTGACATAAAGCTTATATTCACGAAGTTTTTGGAGTATCGACCTCAAGTATTGCTTTCATGATCTTCACGGCTTTTGGAATAAATAAGGATGTCATCAATAAAGACGACCACAAAGTGATCTAAATATTCCTTGAATACTCGGTTCATCATATCCATGAAGGCGGTTAGGAGCATTAGTCAATCCAAAGGACATGACTAGAATTCATAAAGCCCGTGCATCGAGTTCCGAAAGCCGTCTTTGGAATGTCATCGGTTCTAATCTTCAATTGGTGATATCGGAATGAAGATCAATCTTTGAAAAGAATTTGGCTCCTTGCAAATTGGTCAAACAGTCATCAATTCGTGGCAATGGGTACCTATTTTTGATGGTGACATGATTCAACTTCGATAATCAATACAAAGTCGCATACTCCCATCTTTCTTCTTCACGAATAGAGCAGGAGCACCCCGAAAGAGAAGTACTGGGCCGAATAAAGCCAATGTCTAACAATTCCTGCAGTTGAGTTTTTAACTCCACGGAGTTCAATAGAGCCATTCGATATGGGATTTAGAAATGGGTTTTGTCTAGGGTTCAAGGTCGATACAAAATTCAATTTCACGCCTGGGGTAGGCGGGGAAGTTCTTGAGGAATACGTCAGAAATTCATTAACAATAGAAATATTATTCAAACCGGCGTATTTTTGTTTAGATTTGTGACATGAGCTAAGAAAGCTTGACATCCGCTTTTTCAATAAACGAATAACTTTATGGCTTGAGATGAGCGAGAATTGATTTTAATGGTTTGGTTGCTTGAATTCGCATAATAGGTTAATTAGGAATATGAAAGCTAACAACCTTACGAAACAATCAATTTTTGCATGATGAGTAGTTAACCAATCAATCCCTAGAATTACATCAAATGCAAGTATTTTTAATGCAATAAGATCGATGTGTAATGTGTGGGTACCAACTTGAACCAAACAAGACTTATAAACCGTGGATGTAATGAAGGTTTCTCCCAACTGGAGTTTCCACAGATAAGTCAAAGTCTAATTTCTCCGGAGTTAAATTTAATCGTTGAAATGCAATTAGGAGAAATAAAAGAATGGGTAGAACCCAGATCAAATAAAGTGTAGACTTCGCTAGAGTTTATGATAAGCTTACCCGTGATGATCTCATTCGGGTTCCTTGCTTTCGGGAGGTCACAACAAACGCTCTCCTCAGACTACCAGCTTTGACTTTTTCCGGGATGACCTTTGGTGCCTCCATCCTAATTTGAATTTGTCTTGGTGAACGACAAAATCGGGCTAAGTGACCTTCTCTTCCACAATTATAACACGCTTTGACTGGCATCGCATAATTTGGTGATGTGTCCTCCCTCCGCATTTGAAGCATATGATAGGTGGTCTTTCTCCTTCCTTAACAACTGGTCTTTGGTCGACGCGTCTTTCCATCATTGTTGAATCTCCTCTTCTTAAAATGTCAATTCTTATTGTTTTGCCCGATTACCACCAAGTGGTTACCATTTTTCGCCCGTTGATTCCTCCACGCTTATTGTCACCGCCGATGATCGTTTCACCGGTATTATCATTTTTCCTACCGCTTCTCTTTTGGTTCGTTGACTCGTTATCGCGCTCCACCAACTGAGCCCTATTTACAACATCTGAATACAAACACAATTTATGAGAAATAAGATGTTGACGTATCTCCGGCTTCAAACCTCTTAAAAACATTCGCGCCATTCTCTCTTCATTATCCACCAAGTGGGACGCAAACCGGGATAACTCCGCAAATTTTGCCTCGTATTACGACACGGTCATATTGTTTTGCTCTAATTTGATAAACTCCACCTCCTTCATGTGACGAATACTTTCGGGAAAGTATTTGTCGTTGAACAGCTCTTGGAACTTCTCCCAAGACATCTTCAGTACGGCAGGTTGAGTACGTTTTACCGATTCCCACCGATGAATCCGCCTCCGCACAAGCAACATAAAGGCGTAAAAGGGAACCTTTGCTTCTCGGAGCATCCCAAGACATCAAATATCTTGGTGATCTGCTTTATCCAAGCTTACGCCATAAGTGGTTTTGGCTCTCCCTTAAACTCCGGTGGTCCCAGCTCCTTGAAATGTTTAGCGGTGACCGCCCGAGAGTTTTCAGTATTTCCACCTACATTTTGGATGAGGCTGCTCTCACTGTCTTTGTTGCATGAATTGCATAAAGCCTCCGAACAATCCATCATTCATCATTTGGTCGTTGTTGTTGTTTGCATGAGGATTGTCGCTTTTACGATGCACATTCTCCTTATTATTGATATGTGGAGACTCAACCGGTCTCTTGTGCTCCATTCTTTATTCTCAACATTTTGGGATGTCATTTTTAGATACCGCCACAAAACAAAGGTTAATTGACATGTAACATAACATCTCTAAACTCTGACTAACCAATTTAAATACAAAATAAATTTAAGTAGGTCCTACTAGTGAAGGAATTTCCCGTCTCTCCCCTCTTAGTTCTAGTCTCACATCTTAGCCAGGGATCATATCCTAAGCTTTGATACCAATTTGACGCGCCCCCAAAATTAGGTATACATCACCCATCTTGGGTCGCCAGATACATGGTACAAAATTCAAATACAACTTATTAATACAACTGTCCGTAGTACAATATTTATAAAACATAAACTCGTGAGTTTGAATACAAATATTATCTGCTAGAGATTATACAAACTCAAAAGGAGTCCTCATTATAATTATTATCACACTATTTTACAGAATAGTGAGGACTACTAATACTATCCTCTGGATAAAATCACTCCGCTCCCGACTCGTCCCAATTTATATTCTCATTTCACGAAGAGAACGGTGAAAGGAAGGGTGAGCTCAACTAGCCCAAGAGAAGAAATATTATGACTAAGATAATGCAAAATAAATTATCATTAGTCTCCAACAATGTTAAACCGATAAAATATAATAAACATCAAGTTTAACTGCAATGAACAAGCAATCCATTAAAAGAGTCAAGTAGAAAATAAAATCTACTATCTTTTATGATTAAAAAGGTTTTTCATCATCAATTATCACGAGACTCAAACTTAATAAATATTCCACATCATCGAATCACCCGCACTACTACGGCCAAGGATATTCTTTAATATCACGACCACAATTATCCATGCACTACGGCCAAGAATATTTGTGTATTCATTAATGGTCATGATCATGCCAACAATCGCATCCATCAATGCACTACGGCCAATGAGAACTTTTATCACATCATTTATAACATTACTACCATGATTACACACAATAATCCCTCGGTCATAATCATACCAAGTCCATCTATGCACTACAAGCCACGAGATGACTTTCAACAAAATATAAACATAAGGATGATGACAATGATATAAGAATTCAATAAAACAAGTTCAAGAATTATTTTATCCAGAATTATTAACGTCAAATTGTCAACATGATCTTTGTTTTGTAGAGTAAAATTCAAGAATGATCGGAAGAATATTTTCATGAAAAGATCTTTGGATGAAACGCAAATATCAAGGATATTCTACTAATTTCATGGAGTATAGAAGTCAAAACTTTAACCAACCGAGTATAATAAAGAATGGAATAACAAAAGAAATCACCATGCATGCGGACTTGCAGACAGTATGAGTTATTCCAACAGAATAATAATAACGGAACCGTGTCAAAGTAAATTGCATGCAAGCTGGGATGTTCCAACAGAATAATAAAAGGCGGAATCAGTAAAGGTGTAAAACACATGCATGGATGTTCCAACAAAATAATAATAAGACGGAACTGTCAGTCCGGTGTAAACACATACGCAGGATGTTCCAAGCGGAATAATAATAAAGAGCGGAACCAGTCAAGGTGTAAAACACACGCATGAGGATGTTCCAATGTAATAATAGAAGAATGTCACCAAGTATATAGGGTAAATCACAGACAAAGTTATTCCATGAGAATAATAAGAAATGGAATAACAACAGATTCTCTTCATGAATAAGAAAGAATAACACCCCTTACGAGTACAACAAATAATATTGCCTACCTTAAGAAGAAGATCTTTGGATATATAAGTAGTGAATTAGCGAGAATACTTTCTTCTTTCTCTCTATAGTTTATCTCTCAGAGTTTCAAATGAATTCGTAAGAAAATAATGAATGAATGAGCTTCTATTTATAGAAAAATGGAATGCATAAGAACTAACTCATGAGCAATCGAGACGAGATTTACTTTAATCGACGGTCCATATTTAAAAGCAAGATCTTTTAAATAAAATATAATATATTCTATTTATAATCTAATAAAATGAATAACTTTATAAAAGATTTTACTATGTAAATACTACGCAGCACTATACAAATACTATGCATAATAAAATATAATATATTCTAATTATTGTCTAATAAAATAGATAGCTTTATAAAAGTATTACATTTTGTATAAAAAGATTTTACTATGTAAAAATACTATGCATATAATTACGCAACACTATCCATAATAGAATATAATATATTCTATTTATGTAATAACTTTATAAAAGTATTCTTTTTTATAAAAAAGATTTTACGTATTATTACATTAATAATACCAACAAAACTGAAGTGACTTATCACTTAAGCATCAATAATTAATACCGTGTGCTACTTATGCAACCCGTGTAGACATTGTATCTTTTAACATCGGGTGTTTCAACTAATTCTGTGAAACTTCCGTCGTTATTTTCATAAAGTATTTTTGTCGTTTTTTCAATCCGACAATAATTCCGTTGTGGGGTCCATCAATAATTATGCTGTTGTACGAATATTCCCTGTTAAAACGAATATTCTCCGACCAATCGAATATTATATAACAACTTGCGTACTTTGCAAAATTTATAAATATTACCCACAACTATTATATTAATTTCACTCCATAATATTCAAAAATAATATTTATAGAAAAATCATCTTTATTCAAAAAGTTGGGGTTTTACAGACATTGTGATAGGAGCTCTCTTCTTTCCAAATAATTTAGATATTATGTTTAGACGATGATACATCAATTCTTTTGAGTTGAATTTAATATTTGGGATTATGATTCGAGCCGATTTGGCGTTTAGTATGATTTGCCTTTTGATATTTATTTATTATAAAGATTATTCTTTTATGATTTAAAACCTTATTATTATGTTATGTTTTGGATAATCTCTCTTTTTATTTTGGAAAGGGGATGGTACATTTTGCATTGCACATAGTATCTAGCTAATCTATCTAATAAAATCTATCTAATAAAATACAAATAATTTTGAATTTCCCGCTCACTCAATAAATCATCTGGGCCGTCCAAAGTTTAGGATAAATCTCATCGTTCATACATCTATCTAATAAAATACATCTATCTATCTATTTAATAAAATATAAATAATTTTGAATTTTCTGCTCACTGAATAAATCTGGGACGTTCAAAATTTAAGATAAATTTCATTTATTCATAAATACGGTCTTAAGATTAGCATTGAGACCCAACTAGTTATGTAATAAAATAACATTGTAGTAGCTGTTCAACAGAATTTTCATTTTTCACTTCACGAAGTCAATTCACTAGTTTTTTTATAAAAAAAATCCAAATTTGATTTAAATTTATAAATTATAAATATTTATACATAAATTGTAGTATTTTAAAAATAATTTTAGATTATGATTAATTTATTTTGATCGATAAAGAAATTGGAAATTAACTTTAAAAATATTTAAGTACAATTATTTTCAAAATATTAAGAGTATTTACAAAATGAGAAATAGAGGTAATTAATCACTTATATTTTTCCGTAAAAAATCATCATCATATCATAATAATAGTAGTAGTTTTATACAACTTTATATCAAATAGAAATTTATATACTCTCATAATTATAATTATAATTATATATATATATATATTTTGCGTTTGAGTTGTTAAATAAAGCAAATGATGTATTTTTGATCGATTTATTACGAGAGTAAAATACGTTTAAATAATTTTTTTGATAAGACAGGTGAATATCTAGCTTGTCATAACTAATTTTGGCTAGAATTTAAGTTCAAAATAATAAAATATATCTCTTTTTTTAAAAAAATTATTTGAGACCACCTTAAGTAGAAATTTGGGTTTAAAAAAGTAAAAAATTAGAGGAAAAAAATGAAACTTGAAAAATAAAATGAATGATATATGGAATAAATTAAAAAGACCTACACAACAATGGAAAAAAAACATTAGTCTCCATATTTGCTCTCTCCTCTCTCTCTTTCTCTCCCGGTTTCTCTCTCTATTCCTCTGTTTCTCTCTCCACAAACTTGGAAAATTAGATCAATTCAAAACCCTCCCCAAAGTCTTTTATTCTTTCTATCTTCATCACCCCATTTCTCCAATTGAATCGAACTCCATCTCTCCACCTTCAAATCATTCTGTATCCCTCTATATTTTGTTATACAGACATTATATTCATATACACAGATATATATACATACAGCTAGATTGTAAAGATGAGCAGCGGAGGAGGCAGGGTTTCAATTCCAAGCAGTATGAAGAAGATGATCCAGAACATAAAGGAGATCGCGGGCAGCCACAGTGATGAGGAGATATATATAATGCTCAAGGAATGTAATATGGATCCCAACGAGACCACCCAGAAGCTCCTTCTCCAGGGTTTGTTCTCTATTTTCATCTATATGCTGTTTGTTTTTTATCTTGATTTCCACATGTTATGTTGATCTATGTTTTCATTTGAGGATTTGGTTTTGAGTGTTTTGGTTGTGTCTATGTTGTAATTTATATTTTGCTTATAGTAAGTTGAGTTGGGGTTTTCATAGGTTCACTGTTGTTATTTTCTGAAAGCTGACCTTTTTCCACAGCTATATCAGGAAAACCCCTTCTGGTTTTATTATAAGAAGTGGATTTCAAGGCTATAAAAGTGTGAATTATTTGGACTTTTTCTTTGATATTGAATAGCAAGATTAAGATCTTACTGATTTTACATTGATGCTAATGATGTTTTTTCTCGATAGTCTATATATGGAGTATTTGTTACTGAGTCCTGCATTCCAGTGTAGTGGCTGTATATTTTGGGCAAAATTTTCCCTTTTTGTTATAAAATGACAACTGATTGATTTTATGCTCGCAGATACATTTCATGAAGTCAGAAGGAAACGTGATCGGAAAAAAGAGGTAAGGTTCTTCTATGAGTCATAAGTAAAGAATCACTGATTTATGCACCAAGTTATACTACAACTGTGTACTTATAAAAAGAAAAGTTCTTTGACCAATGTGTATCAAATAACATGAGAAAACTGATTAAAAGGCCTGGTATTCCTGAACAAGGTGCTAGACATTCCTGTTCCAGAATCATGTTGCAACAATCAGGCTAATAACATGTGTTTCTTATGTTTTTCTAGCTAAGCTGTTCCTTTATCTTTGCATGTATATACAATCATTAATTGTGAAGAGTTGGTTATTCTATTGGTTTTTTTAACAGTTCATGTGTTCATATTTTTTTTTTCCCTTATTGGCTTTTAAGCACCTTAAAATTTGCATGGACTAGTTCTCTCTTAGTCTATCTTGTAATCCACTTTGTCTGCTCTAGCAGTACTGCAAATAGTTCAATGTTTATATTTTTGCAGAATGTGAACAAGGATTCTGCAGAGTCAAGGTGGAAACCTGGCATGCAGGGGCGAGGGAATAGAGGTGGTCGGGGGAACTATCCATCTCGTTACGCGTCTCATGGTAATTTACTGTTTTGATTCCCTTACTTACAATCCTATAAATTTGGTTGCCTTTCCAACTTGTGGAATTGGGTTATGTTGCTTTTTAGTGTCATGTTTTTACCAACTTTTTAGAAGTGTATTTAGCATTTACATTGGTATTTTTGGGCTGTACCATCTGCTTTATCTTTCAGGAGGAAGTGCACCTCTCTCTTTTGGTTAGCTTTGTTTTAAAATGGGGTCTTTTATGGCTACTATGATTTCCAAATGGAATAGAGCTGATCTAATTGTGCATGGCTATTAATTAATATATCATTGCATGCACACCCACTGCTAATTTTGTTACATGTATTTGTTTTGTCAGATGCTGGTGGTGGTTGGAACTCTGCCTCTGGAAAAGAAAATGGAACCAATCAAGTTCCAGAGGAGAGTGTTGGCGTCTCAACACAGCCTAACTCTCACGATATCAAGAATAAAGAAGCATCTGTTGCAAGGTACTGCTCTTTCAATTATGCTACATGTTTACATTAAATTGCATTTTAATATAAAACCTGTTGGCTGAACTTGTTCAAGTCTTCTTTTGTCAATAATAAATAGATAGTTATAATATTATATGAATTCTCATAAGCTATGCTTTCTTTTTTCATTTTCCCTCCTTCAAATTGTTTGCAGCTCTACAACTGTCATTACTGATGGCCCTGTCGGTATATCTTCTGAGAATACTAGTGTTGTACAAGCTGGCCATTGGTCTGCAGGAGGTGGGTATAACCAGTCTGTGGCTGCAGCCGCAGTCACTGACGTTACTAAGTTGGAGGGTCCACCGCCACTTAATTCCCCAGTTGAGGCAAACAAAGCCTCTGGCTCCACTATTGCTTTTGTAGGTGGGGAAGCACATGGGCAGCTCATGCAAACCTCCAGCAACATCCCCACTTCTAGGACTTCAGCACCTTCTCCAGGAGTCTACTTCTCTGCTTCTGATCCTGTTTTAGTGTCATCTCAGGATTCACGGCTCCTTGGTGCCGTGGGCACAATTAGACGTGAGGTGGGAAGCCAGCAAATTCCTATTGAGCAGATTCCTGTGGTCCCTGCTGAGAGCCAATTAATTACCGGTAGGGCTTATCTGATCAAGGAGTATTTTTATGTTGTGATGCAGTAAACTTACATTCATAATACTGAAATAGAAGTTTATCAGATTTTTTTTCATAATTTTATTTTTTTTAATTATTGAAATAACAGTTTCCTCCGAGGTTGGAAGCTCCTTCATGCAAGGAAAGATGGCAAACAAATCCCAGTTGGTTTCCAAGAATAAGCTTTCAGAATCTTTACAACCTGCACCTTCTACTCATGGTGGCCCTTCTGTTGGTAGACCTTCATCAAGTTACAATAGCCGGTCACCACAAGTTATTGGCCCTCAGAAAGGTAGTGGTTGAAATAAGTTGTAACAAATTAAGCTCAATTTCTATTTTCACCCGAACATTATTCAGGTTCTAGTATGTAAAGATATTAAGAGAGATTAGTCTTCACGAGTTCATGTTGTCCACCCCTCCCAGCACCTGTGTTGGTGGGAGTGGGATGAAGATAGCTATGCAGGTGTTGGTCCTTTTACCTTTAGCAGGAAAAGTGACATTAACCTCTATTTTTCCATTTATATAGCTCTAACATAATTATGGGTAGGGTATGGAAATGCTTTAACTGATAAAGGGATATGAACAAAACCAGCAATGTGAAAATGTTAATGACTATTTGTTTACCTATAGAATTATATTGCTAGTCAAATTCATGTATCAACTTTGCTTTAGTTGCGTTTGGTTGACATGTTGAGGGCCGTTAAGTAACTTGAATAGCATTGTTGTTCAACAGTGGGTCCTAGTAAGGAGTGGAAACCAAAGCCAACAAGCTCTAATCTTACTCAAGGGCCTGGGACAGTTGTTTTATCTGATGTTCCTGCAGTTTCAGTTGAAGCTAAAACCCATTCACAGCCTGCAGCAATTGCACTTGATTCAAAGGAAACGATTTCTGATCTGGATAAAAAGCTAGAGCAGTCGCACATTTCAGATAGTCAACATGTTATTATTCCAAATCATCTTCATGTCCCAGAAATTGAAAAGCTCGGGTTTTGCTTTGGAAGTTTTGATGCTAATTTCAACTTAAACACTAGCTACTCCAGTGGTCCTGAAAATGACAAGTGCCCACCCTCTGAAACATCTGAGGGGATTGAAGCAACTGTGGAGCAGTCAAGGTTTGTGAAAAAGTCCTTTCTTTTAATTTCAGTTTCTGCTGAATATTTATTGCTGGATAAGATATCATATGTTTTTCCACCTTCAATGGGTTAGAAAAATTTGCTTTTTTTATAGAAGTTACCCATGAAGAAATAACCTATAAGGACTGCAAACCTTTTTTGGATTGTGATGTGATACAAGTCTTAGATTATATGTCTTCCCCTGCCTTAGAAGAGGCTTTTGTTGCAGTGTCTCTTTTACACTTTCACAAGGTTCAGAGGTCATTGAGAATTTTTTTTGTAATACAATATTCAGTAATTGCCTTTCCACAATATTCACTAGTCACATTATAATTTCAGCAATCAGAATGCATTGACGACCGCTGAAGAAGGAAATTATACTGATTATCCCCCATCATCTTCACATGTACCTGAAAGTTTGATGTCTGGTGATGGTCATGTCTCTTCCAGTGTTGTCCCGGTGTACAGTGAATCCAAGCAAGAGACTGACTTGCCACCTGAAAGTCATCAATATTCAGTGGTACATACCTCTCCTAACTACAGTTATGGTATCATGCCACCGATGGTAGGTGGAGGTCCGATTGCACCCATTGAAAGTACAGAGTCTCACACACGCGATGTTTCTCGCCTTCCAAGCTTTGTTGTAAGTCCTTAATTCTCAGGTCTTCTGTAGTCTAGGAATAATAAGTTTTTACTTTTTAAGTTTCTGGATATCTTCAACTTGTTCAAGGCTGGTTAGATTGCACAATCTCTTGATTGTGACTAAGTTCTCATATTTGACTTTTGAGTTATCTAGATTATAATAAATTTTATCCTACAACACAAATAACTCTTTAGTTTTAGTTTACTTACAGAAAATTTATTTACGTATGCAGGTGCAGCAACCTTTCGACCCAACTAGCTACTATGCTCAATTTTATCGATCTGCTGCTGATAGTGATGGTCGCATTTCGCCATTCCATTCTACTGGAATTTCAGCGAAGTACAATGGAAATGTGTCAATGTTATCATCACAGGCTTCTCAGTCCTCTCAAGAGGTCGGTTTGTATTATGATCTTCTGAGTTCATTTACTTTCTCCTACTCCTTGGCCTTCTGTTTAATACTAAGAGTTTGCAATTTTTCCAATTTAGAAATTATCAATACTTTTTTATCATCCTTCTGGCATTAGGCACCATAAAGTTTTAACTAACCCTAGTTAAGCTGCATTGTATACCATGATCTTCTCCTTACCTCTTGAAGTTCCAACTATCAGTAGCTTTACATTGCGAAAGTTCATAGCATTATGAATTGAAAATTACACTGTTCTTGGTCTGCTGTTGGTGTTCAAAATCTATTAATATTTTCATATTAAAAGTTTGGTAGAATTATATTAAAATATGTTAAAATTCAATAGCTTAGCGAAGCAATTCTTGTTAATGTTCCCCATAAAATCTTTAGAAGACGCTTAAATATCACGCTGATAGTTGAGACATATTTTACACCTTAAATCCTCTGCCCGGCCTGGACTTCGTTCATTACACTGCCAAAGATAATGATTACATATGTTCCATGGTCCAAGGGATTATGACTGAAATTCAATTTTTATGATTTTACTCTTTTTTTTTGGTTGATGATAAGTATGAGTGACTTTGAACTTTCAATTGGCTGACCAACTCACCAAAGTAATTGGAGTTCAGGTCTGGGGCTACAATAAGGATTATGACTTTGTGGAGTTTGGTTGTTGAACAGTGTTTGGCAAAAGTTTGGTATAATATTGGTAAATTGCTTGGTCCATTCCTCGTAATTTTAATTAGAGTTGCAAAACTTGGAGGTTGAAGCAACTATTATTTCTTTGAACATTTATAGAATTATAAAAGCAGATTGTGATATAACAAATAAGAATTCCCAACTAGAACAAAGCTTTCTTCATGCAATCCCAAATTTTGGAAAAAAGACTAGTTGCTATATAACATTGTTTTGTAGCCCTTCTGGTTTTATTTCTTTCTGAATTAGCAGGTGTATGTGGCAGAATAATATATTGAACTTTTCAAATCGATGGACATCAGTGTTGAGATTGAAATCTAAACTTGCAGTAATACTAAAATCAACAATACCCAATTGATTATTACAGTAGTAGACAAAATCATGGCAGATGAATCATTGACTTGTGGTGGATCACCTTAGCATCAATTTATAGTCTTAATTTACACCATCTTTCTCACTGTAAGGTGACGAGAATTCTTTGTATCACTTGTTTTGTCCTGCCACCCTTACATTACATCATGCTAAACTGGCATTTCTTTTGGTTATATGTAAAAGGGTGATTTTTTGGTCATAATGTTTTGTAGCTTCTATATTAATCCTGATTCCATATGACTTTTGTCTCAGTTTTTTATCCATATCATTAATAAACTTGCTTTCAAATTGCAGGCTGGAAACTCTTTACTTTTGTCTAGTACGGGTCCAACTCCACTTGTGACTCAAGCTGCTGGGGTTGTGCAGAGTTCAATAGCTGTAACTCAGCAGCCACTCCCTGTCTTTAGACAACCAGCTGGGATGCATTTACCTCACTATCCTACAAACTATATTCCCTACGGTCACCACTTCTCCCCATTTTATGTTCCTCCTCCGGCTATTCACCAATTTTTAAGCAACGGTACATTCCCGCCACAGCCTCAAGCTGGCAGTGTCTATCCAGCTCCACCAGTGGCAACCACCAAATATTCACTATCCCAATACAAACCAGGAAGTAATATAGGGAACTCGACTCACATGGGAGTTTCTGGCAACTATGGACCATATGGCTCCTCCCCTACCGGTTTTAATCCCAATTCAGTAACAACAACAGGAAACTCAACTTCTAATGAGGATCTTGTTGCGTCCCAGTTCAAGGAAAATAATGTCTACATTACAGGGCAGCAGGTCAGTTTTCATAAGTTTTCACATAGTTATCTTATCTGTCTCTTGAAAATAGAGTTTGTTACAGTTTTCTTCAGGTTTGTGCATGCATTGTCATTGTGGAGTTTGATATAGTGGTTTAATCCCCTGATACTTTTTCAAGACGGAGTTAGTATGTTAACAAAAGGAACTTGCTATAAAATTATATTTAAGGACCAAAGTTCCATGTTTTCTTGAATAGAACAAAAGTTAGGAGTAACCAAATGAACCCTATTGCTTAATTATTAATTTTTGTTTGCTATTTGTTGTTTTCGTTAATTGGGCTCACGTCTTGACTCCAGGGTACGCACAACTTTTGATATTTTTCTAGTATTTCAAAATTCTGCCTGTAACTTACCTTCCTTTCCTATTCAGCACATGATTAGTACTACAAGTACACACCATTTATTTATATTCAATGAGGGATTTGGGCAGATATTTGTGGCCAAAGATGGAGTTCAATATCTTAGCCTAAAATCCTAAGTTGTTGAAAGATGAGATTCCTAGTTCCTTTAAGGGTTTCAATTAATTATTTTGGTGGACATAAATAGAAAGGTATATGATGCCCTCAAAAACTGTGTTAATTTCTGAATGTTAATAGCAGAGAAATCAAGCAACTCTCATTTCTCTCTTTGAGACGTCAAAAGGGATTTATTAATCACCATACAGGTCTTGTCCTTTTTCCTTGTTTTTACCTCATTAAAGTTGTTCACACAAAGTTGGGGGTGTGGCTTATTTTAAGTAATTAGTTTTTGTATTATATAGATATCAAACAATTTTATTTTGCTACACCAACAGTTATATGGGTAACCAGTAAGTATGTCGAATTGAGGTCGTCTTATATGATGAGAGTGATGAAGGAACTTGAGCTTAAATAAACCATTATTTACAGGTTATTAACAGATTTTCAAATTTCAAGGATCGAGGATTTGCAGGTTTAGATGGTTCAATTTGTAGGAAGTTCTTTATCGATGCTGATATGTAGCTTCCATTTGTTTGTAAATTGAGGTGGAAGATGTCTAATCTATGGATAGTTGATTGGGTGATCTAAGGAGGGAAGAGGATAATGTACGGGAGAGGTTGTTATTTACTGATAAAGGTCCCAATTATTAGGACCCTCTTGAATGTTAAAATCCGTCTTGACATTGATTCTATTTGGGCTCCATTAGATCATGTCACTCTTTATAAGGCTCCTAGTACATTCATGCATCTTGTTGGTAGGCAAAGCTAGTTACTGGATTATAATCTAAGTTATATTCCTCGTAGAATAGTCCTAAATCCCTTCTTTTCGTACACCTCACCCTGTTGGGAGTAGGAACCCTTAGTTAATTCCGTCTTCCCTTGTTGGAAACAAACTGATTTTCAACTCATTTGAACATTTTTTGTGATTTGTGGGTGAATGTTTCAGTTTAAACTACTTAAATACAAGAGTTTCACGGAGGTGGTAATATTCCTACGAGAATAGAATGAAATCCTATCTTTTTGTACACCTCAACCCGTCAGAAGTAGGAACCGTAGTTATTCTTTTTTCCCTGTTTGAAACAGAATGCTTTGCATCTCATTCAAGCTTTTTGTTTGAATTTTTTCAACTAAAACTACTTGGATAGAAGCGTTTTACAGAGGTGGTAGGAACCGTAGTTATTATTTTTTCCCTGTTTGAAACAGAATGGTTTGCATCTCATTCAAGCTTTTTTATGATTTTTGTTTGAATGTTTTCAACTAAAACTACTTGGATAGAAGCGTTTTACAGAGGTGGTAAAATTTTACTATATTTCTGTAGAGTGAAGGCTCTGGCGGGTGGATTGCTGCTCCTGGTAGAGATATTTCTAGCTTGCAGGCTAGTTCCTTCTACAATCTTCCTCAAGCACAGGTGGCTTTCACCGCAACTCAGGCTGGCCATGGCAGCTTTGCTGGCATATATCACCCTGCACAACCGGTGACAGCAGCAGCTGTTCATCCGCTTCTACAACAGTCTCAGACCATTGCTGGCGCTGTTGACATGGCTGAACTAACAGCAAGTGTTTATCAGCCATCACAGCCTGCACCAATTAACTGGCCTAATAACTATTAAAAAAGGAGTGATTTATTTTTGGAAACGGGCCAATACAAGAAACAGAATTTCCAATCCTGGATTAAGGGTGATATCCTGCAAGGCTAGTTGAAGGAATATCAAGAAAGATAAAACATCGGCTGGAACGGAGTGTAAATTTGTAGGAAGAGCTGAAATTTGGTAGTGTCTTTTGGTTTGCTTGGGCTGAGGAGGACATAGAAGGTGACAACAGTTATTGACTATTCAAGTTAAGTGAGGCAGGAGGAATGTGCAGGTCTTATCTTTCTTGCTGCTTCTGCTGCTGATATGTGTTTTTACAAATATTTATTTTAACAATCTCAAGCTGCCCTTAAGTTTCAGCGTTTTCAAGAACACTGATTTGAATTTCATTTACTTTATATATTTGTTTTTAAGGTTTAGGACTCTAGAAAGTTTTTTAGGATTTTAGAGGGTTTTCCAATTCCTATTGTTTGCCCCGTTGCCCTGCCCTGCCTTCCGTGCCGCAGTCTTAGATGTAAAGAGTGATTTTTGATAGCAAGAAAGGTTGTAAGAAAGGTTGTATTGAGTTAGTTGTTTCAATTGCCATTTTGTAACCTTTAATGGTGGGATAAACGAGGGCTATTCAATTGCCATTTTATGATCAAATGTTTGTGGGACAAAGTTTAAATCTACATTACCATGGGCCTGAGGGCTATATAATATAGATCTTATTTTTATTATCCATAATTACGATCAAATGTTTGTGTGGAATATTCATTTAAACTCCCTCGTTGCTGCATCAAATCAACAATACCAAACGGGCCTGCAACTGCCCAACTTTCCTTAGTCCACTATAGATCTTATCGCTGGACAAATTTCTTTATCCATACTGGCTATCCTGAACAAACTCCTGGAAGTCTTTTGGCTCCCGGAAACGTAAATCCGCCATTTGGAAGCCATTGTGGCACCACTTGAATATAGTCCGCCACCCCGGATTATGGAAAAGTACCCTTCTTTTATCCTAGCTAGGCCTGAGATTTTCCGGAGGCCATGGGATTCGGTTGTCCAGGCGGACGAAATCCTTGTCCCGGGGCAAAAATTCTTGGTTGGTTGTTCCGCTTCGAACTGTGAAGAAGCTGAGGCGGAGAATTAGGAAACCCAACTTGGCCTTTGTGTCGGGATCCGATGAGCTAGTTTCTAAACGTGGCCAGCAGGAGGAGGAAGGGGGGGATGCTAGTAAATCTAGTATCCGTAAGGCCAAAAATAAAGTTGGAAATCATCATCATCATCATCGTGTGAGTTTCGTAGGCGTGGTGGATAGTAGTAATTAGGTGTCAAAAAGCAAGTCTGGTAGGGTGAGGAACGCATTGACGACAACATGGGAGCCATCGCTTACTGTGATTGCAGAGTCACGAATGATTGGATGAAGTTCATTTCATTTTGATTTTTGAATTAGCCATAAGCCATTTTTTTGTTTGAAATCTATTTATTTGTCTAGTAATAATGTGGAGTGTAATGCTAATGCTAATAATAATACTCCATTAAGCTAGCTGACTTGAGAGATCAAATGTAAGCCAAAATAATTATTTTTGGTGCTAAATAACTAAATTATAAGTTGTTTTCCTAAATAAATAAAAAAATCTGGACTACTAAACACTCTAAATATTTAATATTTAATTTTCTTCTTATTTACACGTTTGTTGACCAAATTTGGCCCCTTCAATAATGCAAACCAATCAAATACTCATCGTATAAGCCAAAAGCAAGGCTCTTATTAAGATAGGTAGTAGTCAATACAATCTCGTACATGAGGAAAGCAAAGCAAAATAATTTAAAGGGACAAGACAAATTAGCCTAACTAGTGGTTCTTTGATAAAAATTGAATAAATTTAAATTTGAATAATTTTTTTTTTTGATAATTGACATGTCTCTGAATAACAAATTTTTATTATTTTACTCCTCTAAAAAAATTCAAAATTGTTATAAATTTATATAATATTACTTAATATAATAGTTAATATTGTAAAAAAAACAACAACTTAATTCTGCCCATTCAACCAAAAAAATGACACTAAACCATTCAGCCCAAATCGTCTGAATGGTTGATCGATTCAGCCATTCAGACGATTTTTTTTCTAAAACAAACGTACTTAATGACGGACCGATTTAATCAATTAATCATTCAGTCCTAAATAAACAGATGTGACTTTTCAACTGTATTTTATGCTTTTCACCTCTCAATCTCCCACCCCACGTGTATTGGTTTTTCATTCTTAAGCCAACTGACAACAACACTGGGCCACCCAAGAAAGAAGGATGCATAAACCTGAAAGTAGAGGTGTTCATTTGATTCGGTATTTTCGATTTTTCGGTTTTCCGAACTGGACCGAACCGATCGGTTCGGTATAAAAAAGAACCGATCCGATTCGGTACAAAAAAATCGGTATATACCGATTTTTTGATCTCTGCTTTTTGATTCATTGCGTTTTATAGTTCGGTAAAAATAAACCCTGAATCTAAGATATATCTGGGTTTTAATTTTTATTATTATTAATAATTTATTAAAATAATAATAATAAAATAATGATTATAATAATAAAAATAATAATAATAATAATAATAATAAAATAATGATTATAATAATAATAATAAAAATAATAATAATAAAACGATAATAATAATAATAAAATAATAATAAAAATAATAATTATATTAATTATATTAATTTTTGGTAAAAACTGAATCGACCTAAGATCATGGGCTTGGTATATCTAAGTCCAATAGGATTCCTAGATTCCAGATCAATATTTAAGCGTATTTCGATTTGATTCGATTCGGTGAAATTCTGGATTCGGGTTGGTTTTCTGGGATGAACACCCCTACCTGAAAGTGGTTAACATGAAGTTTATTTTTAGGTAAGTTGGTCAATTGGCCAATAGAGTGTTGACACGCAGACGATGTTTTATGTGTGTCAGCATTCTATTGGTCAATTGATCAACTTATCAAAAAATAAATTTCATGCTAACCGGATCCCATAAACCTCAATTCTATACCATTTACTAGTATTTATATGTTATTTAGGGTTGAACAATGAATCAAATTGGAATCGAAATCGCACTAAAAATCGTACAAATTAAAACCGTTCTAACGGTTCTGACATATGTGGCGGTTTTAGGTGGGATGAAAAATTAAATTTACTGTTTCGGTTTGGTTACTAGCCAAAACCGCACGCATAAAATCGAAACCAAATCGCACAATGAAAATTAATTAATTATATAATACTACTACCTCCGTCCCACAATAAATGCTTTCTTAGGCTTAATAGTTTTTCCCAAAATAAGTGATGTGTTAGAACTCCAATACAATTTTTGCAATATTTTCTCATATATGCCCTTATGCATTCAATGATATTTATTGCATCTTACCATCACTACAATTAAATGACACTCATTAACTCTTCAACTTCAAAGAAAATATATTAAGGGTATTTTTGCCATTTTAGCTTGTGTATTGGTATGTGTGATTTTAGCTAAAAAGGCACTTATTATGGGACGGAGGTAGTATTACATAAGAGATGTTTCATTTAACCTTGTGTAATGAACCTCTCATGAAAATTAAGCTACTAATTTTGAATTTAGATGGTATCGATCTACTTGATCACCATCATCATATAAATCTCATACAATTATCCCTTAATTGTAGAAAATTATTGGACTACACAGTGCTTGAGCATATTTATGTATATATACTTCATAAATTATATATATTTGGATTCAATATCTTTTATGGTTAAAAGAATTGAAGTTATTGGAATTAGGCAAATTATGAGTAGAACGAGGAATAAAAACTTTAGTGTCTTTGCTTTGATCTCTTTTACAACTTTAATATTGTGTGATGTTAAATTGCATAAAATTTTGTTGTTTCAATTGATTTTGGAACCGAAACTGCACCAAATGAAACCGCACCGCACGATTCAAAACTGCACCGCACCAATCACAAGCGGTTTCATGTGCGATTTTACATTTGTCAAACCGCACCTCCATGCTCACCCCTAAATTATTATTGGGTAAGAAATAATGTAACATTTAAATAATTATATTATTTGTAATTTATTTAATAATTATATTTTAATTTTTATTGAGAAACTATTTTAAGATTCCAATCCGTCCACTAATAATAACTTACTAATGGGCCGGTTTATTTTTTCATTATTATTTAATTTAGGAACAATTACATTTTATAGTATATTTGAAAACATAATTATAAGAAAAGTACACTCATTAAATATTTACACAATTAATATATTTAAAATTTTATTTTCATTATTAGTACATATTTATGTTTCCTTTAATTATGGGATGTGTTTTAATTCTCCCCCATCTCTCCCACAATTTTCTCCTCATCTCTCCCACTCCATTTCTGTTTCCCTTCTTCTCCTCCATCCCTCCGCCTCCTCCTCCTCCTCCTCCTCCTCCTCCTGTCCAACCCCTCCCCACCCTCCTCCTCCCCACCCTCCGCCTCACCTCCTCCCACCTCCCTCCTCCTCCTCCTCCTCCTCCTCCTCCTCCCGCCCCACCTTCTCCCGCCACCCTCCTCCCGCCTCCACCTCCTCCCGCCACCCTCCTCCTTCCTCCTCCTCCCGCCTCCACCTCCTCCCACCACCCTCCTCCTCCTCCCGCCTCCCCTCCCCCTCCTCCTCCTCCTCCTCCTCCTCCCGCCTCCCGCCTCCACCTCCTCCCGCCCTCCTCTCCTCAATCCCTCCGCCTCCCATCGCCACCGGTCCATTCTTTATTTTCACCGATAACGAAATCTTCCGATAAGGTAACCAATTCAGTTTTATTTAGGTTACTAATTTATTTTGGATGTGATGCAGTTGGTAATCAAACTTCATGTAGTTGGTTACCAAATCATTTGATAAGGTAACCAATTTAGTTTTATTAGCTTACTAATATATTTTGATTGTTCTGCAGTTGGTAACCAAAATTTATGCAGTTGGTTACTAAACCTTCCGATAAGGTAACCAATTTAGTTTTATTAGGTTACTAATTTATTTTGGATGTGATGCAGTTGGTAACCAAATTTCATATAGTTGGTTACCAAACCATTTGATAAGGTAACCAATTCAGTTTTATTTGATTATCAATTTTATTTTAAATGTGATGCGATTATTAGTCAAAATTGTGATAAAGGTAACCATTTCAATTTTTGTGGGTAACCAAATCGTTAAATGAAATTCGAATAAGAACTCACGCCATGGCGGCAAGGATGATGCAAGAATGAATATGGCGGCAAGTAATGGCAAGTAAGAGAGGAGGATGATGAACATTAGTTCCTTCATAATTTTTTATTTTTAATTTTCTCATTTTGATTTGAATTTTGAAATATGGATTTGAAATTGTTGTTAGAGACAAGATTTGAATTTGAATTATTAGTTATCCTTGATTTTAGGTTTCTTTATTAATGTGAATTGTACTATTTTTGTAATATGAGTTCTAATTACATTCTTTTTGTAATTATTTAATTGATGCATTCTTTTTGTAATTATTTTATATTTATTGTATACTTATGTAAATGACCCTTTAATTTAAGCGTAATGTATGGTGTCTCAAAAAGCATGTAATCACTATATTAATTGGATATATTATTAAAATATTCATTACATGCATGTCGTTTGAGACTGATTTGAAATAAAAAAATCTAAGACCTATAACATTATTCTTATTAAAGATGCAAATTTGCAATAGAAAAATTTATTCTTCCATATTTACAAACAAGATAATGAACAATAAGTTACTTCTTTTTTTACTCACAACAAAAGAAAAATAATTAATCTTTCAATCAATTTTTAACTCTCTCCATTTCTTTTCTAGTTATTATGATTGAACTCAACCAATCTTTATAAATTTAATATTTTTGAGAAAAAAATAATCTCACTTAAATAAATTGTACGTCAATATAATATAATATCACACTAATATGAGAGATTTTTTTAAAAATTATCAAAATTAGTATTATAAATAATATTTTTTATCTATAGAATAATTTCAATGACTAATAATGTAATGTGTCAAATAAAACAATAAATAAACATTTCAATATCATTTTCCTTATAAACCAATTACAAATTACTATAATGGACCAATGTAAAATATAATAACAGCACTTTATTATGTTAGAAAAGTCATATACCACCTAGTGGGGAAAAAATCAAATTAAATAATCAAAATACCAACCCCTAGTATATATATAACTGTATGTAATGTTTAACAGATATGGAAGAGATTGTAAATGGGACTAGAGGAGCCATTGATGATGGGGAAGGAAGAGGAGATATGGAACCAGAAAAAGCAAACCCTAATCGAACAAGTTGCAGATAGGCTTATTCATGGCGAAGACCTAAAAACTAAAATACAGGCTGCCAGAGAAATCAGGAAGCTCGTCAGAAATTCCTCCTCCGTCAAAGCTCGATCCAAGTTCGCAGCCGCCGGCGTTATTCAGCCACTCGTCTTCATGCTTGGCTCCGACAATCTCGATGCCCGTGAAACTTCTCTCCTCGCTCTCCTCAATCTTGCTGCCCGAAATGAACGGTCAGTCAGTCACTATTTAGGAATTTTCTGTCTGTCCACCCTCTGTATTCTATATTATATACTGCACAAGAATTAAAGAAGAGTGCTGCTAGAGACACAAACTATTTTATAAACATTTTACAAACTGCTGATGTGGCATACTCCATGTCAGCCTATTGATCAATAAATTGTTTAATGTAGTCTTTGGTCCCACGCAATATGCTGATGTGGAGTATGCCACATCAACAATTTGTAAAATATTTTGTGTCTCTAGCATTATTCATTAAAGAAATGATTGAAAAACATTAACTATAGTATCAATTGTCTATAATACCCTTCATCTTACTTATTTCATAAATATGGATCAAAAGATTAGGTGGAGTAATAAGGGTCAATTTGGGAAAAATAGTAATCAATTTTCCTAGATAACCACAAACGATAAATAATTAAGAATAAAAAAATAGTCTAAAACTACTTACATATAGGAATGGAGGGAGTATTCTGTATGCATATAAGCTTAATTGCTTAAGTATGAATGTGCATAAGATCTAATTATTAAATCAATTAGATACCGTGGCTCAGATGGGACACTTTCTTTAGATTTCTCATTATGTAGTAGTTCTTGAACATTCAAGGGGTTTACCTGGATGTAAATTCACTGTTGGGTTGAGTTACTTGCACCAACAACCACTCTACTTGAGCCCAACTATTGATAGATTTTATTGGAAGCTCTTTGAAGATTGGATTCTAAGAATATGAGCAATTATTGTACGTATGTTTCTAACAGTGTTCTAAAAGTTGCTAGTCGGTCCCATGTCGGTTGGCTACCGACTAGGGGATTAATCGGCTAGTCGAATTTTCAATTTAAAAAAAAAATATATATATTCTCCTTCTTCCTTCATAAGTTTTGAATAAGTAGAATAACATAAGTAACACAAATCATCAAATAAAAATATGGAAACTAAGTAAAACCAAATAGTTCGACGCTCTAAGTTCAAAACATGAAAACAAATTAACCAAATGAAATAAGTAGCACAAAATCAATAGTAAATCACTCCTCCTCCTCTTCTCCATATCCCTCCAAGACTTGCTCTCCATCGGACTCAAGCTCATAATTCCCATCTTCCTCTTCGTTATCATTTTCTTACACAAACTCGTCTTCATCTAGTTCTCACACATTTCTACCACTTCTTCTAGGTAGAAGAACTTCATCCGCTCCCATAGCTTCCCCAACCATATCCCATGCAAGTCCCGAACCCGGCTCAACTTCATCGTCACCACCTTCAACAATCCATTCTTGTGCATTTGTTGCTTCACTAGTAACTAATTAAGACATCCTTCTCCTTTACCCTTCTTTTCTTGTTGACAAGTTTGGCATTGAATTGGACATACACTAGGTTGTTCAACCTTGTTGCATCAAATCTATTCCTTTTCTTCGTATGTATCTATACATTAAAGAAAATTCTCAAGTTAATAATTCTATTACCCTTATTAAAAAATTACAACATATAATAAAGAGAGGGAATATGTACTTACTCCCTCAAAAGTACTCCAATTTCTCTCACACCCGGATGAACTCGAAGTCAAAGAGAGAATTCTAATGGCCATTTTTTTCAAGTTGGGTGTATGATTGCCATAGTTAGACTACCATCCAACTAATCATGAAAGAAGCACAATTCAATGAGTAATTTAGTACTAACTATAAGTTACTTGATTGGGAAAAAAAAACTTACTAACTAAGAAAAGAAAACTAGAAAAGTAATTAATCCGGATCATAAGTGTCATTGTTCTCCTCACATCCTTTTGCGGCCAATGGTCTACTAAATCCACCCTCTTTGTTCTTGTACTTCAACAACTCTTTATTGATAACCTCATTTTGAACTTCAAAATCATCGGGGAAGAAAGATTCAACACAAGTAAAAACACCATCCATGATGATCATCTTTCATGGTAGGATCCTTGAAGAGGTAAAATGGATTCAAAAAGTAAGCCGTCAAATGCAATGGACTATCGTTCGACCTAAGCTTTTTGTGTCAATGACTTGTAGTATTGGTAGGTAGTTACCCTCATTTTGTTTGTATGCCTCTTTGATATCTTCTTTCGCTTCTTGAGCTCTCCATACACAAATCCCATCGAGGGCTTCCAATCCCCATTAACAAGACGAAGAACCATCACTAATGGAACAAACACTTTCAAGCAAAGAGTTACACTATTCCAAAACGCCAGACTTCATCACCAGTAGTAAATGCGGCTTTCCCTTTAAGGGTCTTTACTCATGGAAGAGCTCCCCATTCATTGGTAGTAGTACATCATCTTCAACTCTTGTTTCTTCTCCATCATATTTTGCATTGTCAAGCAGCGACAGCAAATCTAAGTAACACCCTACTCATTATGTCTCTCTTTTTGTATGTTTTCTCATCAATGCTAATGTTCTATGATGATCATAAATAAATATAGTTAACTTCTTTGCCCTTTCAATAGTGTCTTTGAACTTTTGTTGCTTTCAATCCGCTCAAGCATGAGGTTTATTGTGTGGGTTGCATATGAGGTCCAAAACATGTGTGGTCTCTCGCCTTCAACAATGTCGCATTGCCGCCAGATTATTAGAGGCATTGTCCGTGACTACTGGATTACATTTCAGCGGCGCTGCCCAACTTCATCAATGCACTTGTCAACATAGTCAAATATATATTCAGCCGTGTGCGATACCTCCGAATCTTCCTTGAAGAAAGAAAACAAGTCCCGATCCTACAATTAACACATAAATTCACGATGCTTCTTTTTTCTACGGGTCCAAGCATCGGCCATGATAGAGCATCCCGTCAAGCCCACTCTTCTTCTTGTTTCTCGAGTGATTGTTTGGTTCTTCCACCTCCTCCTTCAACAACGGCTCCCCTTAATTGGTATTGACTTGAGGATTGGAAGCCTTGGCCAAATATACCCACTGCCTCAACAAAGCGTTTAAAGCTATCATTGTCAATAACATGAAATGCATGGGCGGATCTACACCTGGGGCAGGGGGGGCACCTGCCCCCACTGAATTTTCTTTCTTCATAGTACTCACTCCCACCACCACCACCCTGGCTTTCTTTTTAATTTTAACCAACACCTTGTAAAATATTTGGCTCAAAAATTAAGTATTCTCTCTTACTTTTTTTTTTTTAACTAACACTAAAGTTTTTTTGTTATACATAAAAAAGGAAAAGAAATTTTTTGACTCGAAATACACTCATTTTCTTTATTTTTTTTCTTTTCTAACTAAAACTCAAAGATATCATTTTTCTTAAAAAAAATTCTCTTTTATTACAAAACTCAAAGACATTCTCTTTTTATTTTTCTTCGCTTTCTTTTCTTTTATCCCCAAATTAAAACTCAAAGACAATGTGTTAAAACTCCAAGACACCTATTTACTTAGTTTTTTCTTAATCTGCGTGGCCTTATCCAAATCTTTTGGATTTGTCACATTTGTACTATATTGGGTTTTTAATAAAAAAAATTTGTTGATAAAAAAACATTCTAATATTTTCCTTATAAAAAAATTATGACTCTCTCTCTCTCTCTCTCTCTCTCTATATATATATATATATATATATATATATTAAACTTAACGATTTAAGTGTTGAGAAATTATATTGAATTTAGAAAAGTATGTATATATACTATATAGCTATAATTTTTATTTTTAACATATTTTTTTTTGAATTTGACCCCACTAAACTTTGTGGCTAGATTCGCCGCTGATGAAATGGAATACCATGGGTCTCTTTCTTGACCCTAAAACTTCAACTTCTTCGTCTTCATTTCCTTCTGAAATTGCCTCCACTTCCACTTTCGCTCTAACATTCACGTCATCTATCCTCTTGTCTCTTTTTAGTTGGTGCCTTGTAAAGTGCCATCTTACACTTTTCTTTATCTTCCTTGGTTGACTTGGGGCATGATGTTACATTTCCCTTGATATTTGCTATGTGTTGTTTCAATCTATAAACTCCTCCACCATACTCTTAGTCACACAATTTGCATCTCCAACGATCCTTGTTGTTAGGATTTACAAGGAAACCATATTCCCATCCAATATCATCTGAAGCTCTTTTTAATACTGGACACTCAGAAGTATTAGAGGCTACCGAAGACAAAGATGGTGATTGAGCCATTGATAGTGATATTATACCTATGCATAAAAATATAAAATCAGCCATTTCTCCGAACCCCACAGTCAGATTTTAATAATTTAATTTATAACTGAAGTTGAAAAAATTTAAAAATTAAAATGAAATATTACAGTATAACTAAAAAAATTAACTAAGGGGGGTGTATTCAATTAAGATTTTTAAAGATTTTTTTAAGTGACAGACTTTGTAGAATTTGTGGGATTTTAATGACTTTCACAGACTTTAAAGACTTTTTTTAAATGACTTTTATAGACTCCATGAAATAAGTAAATGTAATTTTATAAACTTTTTATCAAGATCTGTGATAGACTTTTTTGTATACTTTAATATATATATGCAACTTATATTAATTGTTAATTAGTCCATGTGTACAACCTCTCCTCTTTTTCATGAACTAGAGTAAATCTCATTATATTATTGTGGCATGAGATTTTATATATGTTGAAAGCGTTCACATTATTCTACTCATTTCATGATACAATGGATACTCGGATACCAATAAAATTTTAGAAACTATGATTTAATACAAAAAATTAAGCTCACTTTTCATCGAAGCTATATATACTTTATGCATATATGCGTACGCTTTTTACTAATAATTGATTGCTTTTTATTATTGATTGCTTTACTAATATATATATATATATATATATATATGTTGATTGTGTGATTTTGTCAACCCAATTTTCCATCTTAATTGCTAATTTTGTTTGATTGTGTGGACCTTTTTACGCGCTTCTAACATATATCAAAGCAAAGTATGCGTTTTCCCTTTTTATAAGGGAAAGATAACGATTCTGTAAATTTTCATGCAGGAATACAACCACATGTTACATTATTTCACTATGATACACCAAAGACACTTGAAGACGAATATGGAGGATGTCTCAAAAATTAACAGTGATTTCCTTCGTTTAAAATGTCAGAAAACTAAAAAAAACATACACATATACATCATATATTTTCTATTTTCATATATTATACTACATAATCTTTACAATTGATATGAGAGTTTTATGATTTTATCTCACCTTTGTTGAACAAATCTCTTTTCTCTTTCTATTGGAAGCTTTCGAACGGCTGCTTTTTCCCTCACCAATTCAGATTAATTAGGTCTAGTTATTTGTTTACTTATTAATATATCTTGTTAATTCTCTTATAATAAAATTATAATAAATCCAGTTATTTTTATGGCCCAAATTTTACCAAATTATTTATCCATCACATATTAATATTTATTAGTCCATATAAAATAAATAACTAATTTGACCCAATAAAAGACAAAGTCCAATTAATAACTAGTTTTATCCACCTTTGTGTTTATTTGGAAGTCTTTAGAAATCTTTAGAGATGAGGTAAGACTTTGGATATGGGTTGATAGTTATAATTCTTCTTCTAAAGTCTGTCAAACTCTACCATTTGATAGAAATCTTTAAAATCTATGATTTTTTGAATACCAAAATACTTTTATAGACTTTGTAAAAATCTTAATTCAATACCACCTAACTTTTAAAGACATTAAAAAAGTTATAATTGAATACCACTAAACTTTTATAAACTCTTTAAATGTCTTGATTGAATACAACCAAACTTTTAAAGTCTTTAAAAATCTTAATTGAATACACCCCCTAATTTAATTTATCCAACCTTTTCTTTAATGCCCACTAAGGAACTAATTAACTAAAACCAAAAAAATTTAAAAAATAATAATTTTGCCCATTTTGGCGCTTCTACCATCAACAAACTGCTTATGCCTTATAAGTCTTATATCAGTATTCAGTTGATTGTAAACTGTTTACAAAAAAAAATAGAGAAAGTGAGAGAGAGACGAGCCGGAAAAGAACTACCTGACTAGCATTCGGCGTCGTCGAAGAAGGAGAGCAAAGTAGCATCAATCGTCATTTCGAGAGCAAACGAGCAAATTGTCCGTCGTTGTCTTGGCTAAAGAATAAATGTCGTTTGAGAAGCGACCGCAGATAGCGATCGGCGCCGTTGATCAAGAAGAAGAGTAGTATCGTTCGACCTATTTTTTTTTTCCGAAGAAGAAGCAGCAGCAGTCGGCAGAGGGAGGTAGGGTTTAAAAGTTATAAACAAAATCCATAAATTACACTATGACCCCAAACATTTCACATGTTCTGTTTTTTACCTTGATATGTTTCGATTTGTTCCGATTTGCCCCGACTTTACCGACTAGATCCCGACTAAGTCAGCCAGCGACTAAATCAACTGACTAGGGTCTGGTCGACTCGGCGAGCCTCCGACCCCGACTAGTCGGCCGACTAGGCCGACTTTTAGAACACTCGTTTCTAAGCTCATTACTGTTGTTATTACCTATTTACTTCTGCAAAAAGTAGGATTGTTAATCTGTTTCCTAAAAAAAATCAAAGCTTTAAGACAAACGTGATAAGTATGTTCTTTATTTGTTTATGTTTTAAGCTGAGTTAACAATCACCTATCTTGCTTGTTAATCCTTTACCCTCAATTTGTCTGATTTGTTAAATAAACTTTGAAGCATAGATACTTTAATTAGGTTACAGCTGTAGTATTTGATACATACATTTACATTTAAGGTACATTCAGAACATATGAGATATACTTATGCATATCGAAATGTATAATTTTCACTCGAATAATTGCATTGAACAGTAAATGTGTGTCCTTTTACGGCGGTTGTTTATTTTCTTGTATTTGAATAAATGAAAATGAGTTTGTGCAATTAATAGTACTCATTAGTATTCAGTAGGGTGCAGTCAAATAAGTCTAACATGATTGTTGTGCAACGAATGTCGAATAGTACTCATCAGTATTCAGCAGGGTGCAATGATTGGAGCTGTCTTTACTAAATTGGTTGTCACACCTGCGGTAGTAGTAAGTCTAGGGTTCTCGCTTGGCGCTCTTACATGCCTGTTAAGGCATATGTCATATTAAATGCGAATCTTGATTTCTTTAGAGGCTCCTAGCTGTAGGATGAGTTTTGTGTTTAACAAGCTATAAGGCCCCAGACTGACTTATCCTTATAAGGAGAGCTCCAGTTATCTCGAAAGAGAAATCCCTTGTTTCTTTTAAGGGTGCTTGCGAGTTTGCCAAACGCTTTTTTCTTATTAATAATCATAAGGTTGACGGGATGGACATTAGTCCATTGTCAATCCCATTGATAAAATTGTGTAATGGCTACGTAAGCGCTTTTCGTCTTTAAGAAGTTAGGTTGTTCCTTTAGGAACTCCTTCCGACTTAGAGGTGGTGGTTACCATGTCTATTCTAAAATTCGTGGTCCGTGGAGCGAGGACCGCTAACCCGACTCGTTAATCATTATTAAGTCAATCGTGGATCGAGTCGCTAATCGCACTCTCATCTCGGGATCTCGGGGAAGAGGATCAAGTTGGCCTCATGCGTAATACTTTTGATGCACTATCTCCCTTCAACCCTTTGAGTTTAAATGCGAAAAGGAAGGAAAATCCATGGACCGACCCCATCATCTCCACCCCGTAGGAACTACGAGATTACCCCAAGGACGCCTTCGGCATCCAGGGGTCACGGACCGACCATAGAACCCTGTTCAATAAGTGGAACGCATTAGCTGGGTTAGAAAGGGTGCTGGGCCTTGCCCTCAATTATGAGGATCAACCATGTTCTTTGTTGGGCGAGCACGCAGAGAGAGATGCCCCAGACCACACAAGTGCGCGTCGAGCCCATGCGAAGGGTTTGGTTAAGATATGCCAGATTCCACCAAGTATACAAATGGAACCTAACCATACATGTCCTCCGATTATATCTTCCAAATCATCTACACTAACAATCCATCCTTCCCCTCCAAAGGGCGATTTTAGTAAATAACCAAATAGAATACTTGGACTAAGGGTTTGAAGTTTACAGATTTACAAAGGGAACCAGCCATATGTGTGAACCCCCCTCCTTATACTTTTTATAGGACCGGTTGTCTGCCCACGGGTGCCCCTCTAGTCATACTACATACTTTTATCCATCCCGGTCTTTAGAGATATACCCCATC